>OX418221.1:16687168-17090429 GCA_948455865.1 Conomelus anceps
TGGTTTGAAGGTCAAACTCAGTGATGCAAGGAACGCATACATTAAAAAAGAAGTTCTCCTACACTGGTGCTCTCTTCTTCTTTTTCTTCTTCATTATCTTCTTTATCTCCTTCTTCTTCTTTCCATCTGTTTTCTTTTTCTTCTTTTCATCATTTTCTCCTTCTCCTTCTCCTCCTCCTCCACCACCACCTCCACCTCCTCCTCCACCTCCACCACCACCTCCTCCTCCTCCACCTCCTCCTGCACCTTCTTCTCCACCGCCTCATCCATTTTCTCTCTCTCTAATTCTCCATCTTCATCTATTTATTCAATCAGTTCGATTTCCTTTCAAAGCCCCCGCACTTTGAATTAAGTCACCGAAATGACTAAACCATCACCTCTTGTTAATGAAAGTTAAAAATACATTTCTTTCGCAAAACGAAACCAAAACAGTAAAGCATGAATAGTATTATTCAAATAGGAATGATGACAGATGCTACCTTTTTAGGTGATATGTGATACAAACATACTAACAAGTTGATAATTCCAGAGTAGGTTTCAAATTTGAATTTATTACATGAATGATTATTCATACTTTTTCATGATAATCGTATATTCTATATTGGAAAGTTACGATATGTACCACACCTTCTCTGTTACGTAACATCTCTCTCATTTATTAGACAAATTTTAAATTTTCAATCATTAATTTCCCATTAGTGGAGCGGTTAGATAATTTTCCATCAGATTCTAAATTTCAAAATAGCACTCTAGCATCTGTCAATTCAATTATTGGACCAAATAATGTAAACTCATAAAATTGTCGGCTAATTTATTGCTGACTATAAAGTTGGACTAGCCAAATGATTCTGGACTGTGTTCAGAACTCTAAGAATTCAATTTTAAAATTAGTCTGATGAACTCATTTCATAATCTTGTTTCATTCAACAAACAATTCAATATGACAAGGGCTCTAAAATTTAGTAGGACATCGTGAAATCTTGATCTTTGAGGAATAATGTTATACACCGTAATACTATGTTTAAAGATACGATTTTCAATATTTACAATTTTATTAGTTCACTTATTGGAAAATACTTCAAAAATTTTAATTCACAATATAAAAGTTTAAAGCTATTTTGTTCAAGTCTTATTGCACTTTCCATTTTGACAACATGATTAATCTTATCATTATTTTATAATCGTCAGTATTTTTTAAGTATAAAACCATGGTTAGAACACAATTCATTACACAATTTAACGTTCACAATAATTTTTAATAAAACAGATTGATTATCTTTACAGATATGTAAAAATACTATGAATACAAAATACATATAAATTTGTAAAGATAGTATGTTTCGGCTCCAGTTCAAATCGTGAATCCAATTTAACGGTAATTTGGTATTTGATACATTCATCATACCTTAATAATTTAGACGCTCGTGAATACTTTTTTATCAAGAGATTCAATAAGAACACAAAAACATTGTAAAATCCAATGTCGAATATTGATTCAATAATTTTGAATTGAATTAGTTAAGTTTAACAAACATCAAATTTAGCTACACACGCGTGTCGATCAAAACAACTTCCTGCGAGATTCATGTTTCCATCCCAGATAGCATCTTCAAGTACCTTCTTGTCATACCCAACTTCCCATTTCTCAATTTTTCTTTTCGATACCTGCGGTATCCAGTCAGAAAGCCCCGATCCTCGAATATCCTTCACGTGATTCTTCAGGATCCTTCAGATTCAGCAGCATGTCGGCCGCTTTTTTCAAACAATTAATCCTCTCTTCAACATCCTTTCTAAACCTCGTCACTTCCTCAGATTCGGTTAGCAGATTTTCAACTAAATCGGGACAATAGAGCTGACTAACTAGCAGCTGTTGCAGATTTTCCGTCACGTGATTAACCATGCTGTGCATAATTATCTTCGGCACGTTATCCTGAACTGTTTTTCGCACAATGTTAAAGTAGGTTTTGATGAGATGCTCAATCACAAAACTATCATGATTTTCCCGGTCTTGTGAGCTGGTTACTTTCGAGAGTGAATTTTTCAGTTTCAAAGATTCTTGACTCTGCGACTTTCCAGCTTCCTGCAATCGTCCCGTTCTCGTGACAGCGTCCTGCTGCTCCTCCCAGGATCCTCCCAATGACGTCACTGATTCTTGCATCTTGCAGGACCCTCCTGCCAAATTTTGAACTCCGTGTACTTCCCGAATAAAATCAGGATGACTTGTGTTAATGTAAGCCAACTGTATGGCTACAGTCTGACGTATCATACTGTGTGTTATCGGTAGCTGAGTTTTGATTACTTCTAGGCATGTGTCGGTGATGCGTTTATGAAGAACTGGGAATCTTTTGAGAAGATGACTGCAGTTTTGAGATCTGATCTGAGAACGGAAAGAAATTAAAATTTAATCACTTAATGGTTCGGAACCCACCTAAAACTGTAGGGCCAGCTCATCAATCACCATCATCCACCATACACTCACGCACAGGTCTCAAACCTATGTGGGCTTCATCCTCCTAAAGAAAATTCCGTTGATTTTAAATAACGAGTACAATTGTCATTGCAGAATATAAATATATAAAATATATTGCAGAATATGCAGAATATAAAGCAGAAAATTTCCATTGCTTGTAAAATACCATTGAGTACAATTTACATCATTCATGCAAAATATTTCATACAAAATTTTCATTGCTTGTAAAATGCAATGGAGTACAATTTCCATTACTCATGCAAAATGTTGAATAAAGATGTTTATTGCTCATAAAACATTAAAATAGCAACTACAATTTCTCATTAACTAGTTAAACTGTTATTTATTCAAATAATGTTATGCTAAACCAATACAATACAATACATTTTTAAAAATCACAATAATCTTGCATCAGGAATGCTATGCTTGTGCACTGGTAAATGCTACATGTGGGGACATTTTCTATTCATTGATATTTTAATTATTGAGATCGAATGTTTTTGGGGTGCTGATAAATGAGATAGCATTAGGAAAACAATAAAATAAAATTTTCCTACAGTGGCCCGAAAAAGTGCCTATTTTTGCACTAACTGTAGCACGCAAAATAGTCTATTCCTGCACCAGTGCGCGAAAGTACTTTTCCTACAGTGACCCGAAAAAGTGCCTATTTTTGCACTAACAAAATAGCATGCGTGTAGCACGCAAAATAGTCTATTCCTGCACCAGTGCGCGAAAGTACTTTTCCTACAGTGACCCGAAAAAGTGCCTATTTTTGCACTAACAAAATAGCATGCGTGTAGCACGCAAAATAGTCTATTCCTGCACCAGTGCGTGAAAGTACTTTTCCTACAGTGGCCCGAAAAAGTGCCTATTTTTGCACTAACTGTAGCACGCAAAATAGTCTATTCCTGCACCAGTGCGTGAAAGTACTTTTCCTACAGTGACCCGAAAAAGTGCCTATTTTTGCACTAACAAAATAGCACGCGTGTAGCATGCAAAATAGTCTATTCCTGCACCAGTGCAGGAAAGTAAATTGCAGTGCAGGAATGTACTTTTCCGCACTTCAAATTTGCAACCTAACAAAACAAAATAGTGAGCATGTAATACGCAGGTTACCTATTCTGCATTCAAAAATAGGTTGGCTACTCTGCTTCAGCTGTGAATAGTTGTTGTAGTTGTTGATGATGAAATCGATTTGATTCGAAGATAGGTTATGTGAGGAATTTTCAGGTTATGTATGCCCTGTTTTGTTCTGTTTGAATTACTTTATACATTACTGTAGGAAAAATTGAATGTGTAATTCGAGTGCAAAGTATTGTTTCTGCACTCGAGAAACTTTTTTCACTCGCCTTCGGCTCGTGAAAAAAACTGTTTCTCTCGATGCAGAAAAACGGTGCTTTGCACTCTAGTTACACAAATAGCTATTTCCCCACTCCAGATTTGCAACCTAACAACACAAAATAGTGAGCATGTAATACGCAGGTTCCCTAGTCTGCATTCAAAAATAGGTTGGCTACTCTGCTTCAGCTACGAAATACGTCAGCTGTAGTTGTTGAAATCGATTTGATTCGAAGATAGGTTATGTGAGGAATTGTCAGGTTATGTATGTCCTATTTTGTTCTGTTTAAATTACTTTATACATTACCGTAGGAAAAATTGAATGTGTAATTCGAGCGCAAAGTATTGTTTCTGCACTCGAGAAGCAACTGTTCGCCTTCGGCTCATGAAAAAACTGTTTCTCTCGGTGCAGAAATACCCCACTCTTTGCTCTAGTTACACAAATAGCTAATATAAATTCAAGATGAGATTCTCTTGATTGAATTGGATTTCTTATTCAATCACTACCAAATACGGTTCTACAAGACAAAAGAAATTCTATAATATCGCTATGATTGAAGCCTTTCAATAACCTATTCTGTTATTTTTTATTGGCATAACTTAAACGGTCTGTGCTTAGCATAAGGTTATCATAAATGTTTGCTAAAATTCTTCAATAGCGTGTTTGGGCGTAAATAGGTTACCAATAACGCTGATGTCAACCTGAACACTCTATACATCTCCCTGATCTAATTGCAAGATGCTATAGAGAAAGTTGATGCATGGAGTGTTCACGTTACCATTAACATAATGAATTTTTGCCCAGATTCTCTATTATGTACTCCCACATTACCTTAACAAGGTTCTCCAGCTCTTCATGAACAAGATCAGCACATCTGATAGAAGGCTCCTCCAGCTTGGCAATCTGCTTTTTGACAAGCAGCTCAAACGACACTTCAGGAACAAACAGTCCAGGTCTGGTGCCTGATGCATTCCTGATAGCAGTCAGCATGGCCACTTTTGTCAGTCCTGCCAGCGGATCAATAGAGTTCAGCGCATTTCCAAAGCTTTCCTGAAAAATGTAAGCAATTCTCGCTCCACAGCACAGTTCTCCAGTGTCTAAGTCATGGAAATTACCCACAATCAACGAACAATAATTTGATGTGAAGTCGTTGATGAGTTGTAGAAGAGTTTGACCCTTGTCAAGAATTGGATTTCCATAGGAATCAAGAACAGCCTGTAGGTGATTGACTTTTTTCAAGATTCTGCGCCTCAAATCTGGTGATGTGAGTCTGATGTTCTCCAGTAGAAGGTTTTGGAGAACTTTGGACAAGCTTGGGACACCATGCTGAGCGGCTATTTTCGGATAATGACATCCAAAAAAGTGAGCCTCCTCTTCAAGTGCCTGAGAAATGGTCAAACCTTGCTGGATGCCCTTCTGAGGCATGTTAACAACAGCCACAATGCCTAACTTCATTTTCACAATTCTTCCCGACAGCAACTCGGTAGCATCTGAAAAAGCATCCATGAGATCAAGCTTGGTAACTACCATCAATGTTCTCAAACCTTCGGGATCCACTTGTCTTGCCAGCTTCAAACTTTCACTTCTTGCAATATCTGAATTGGCTGCTACTACTGTTAGTATTATGCTGTTTGGAACTGAAATGTAGTTCAGCACCATGTTTCTGATTTTGTGCTCAATGCCTTGTGGTTGATTTTCCACTGGCGTTTCAAACATTCCTGGTAGATCGACTATTGTGAAATTCACACTGCTCGAGTAGATTTTCAAATGAATTGGCTCTGGGCTGATACCTCGTTTATCTCCTGCTACACGGTTTGTTTCAAGGAGGATCTCTTGTTTAATGTCTTCAAACCTGCAATCGAAAAATTTTGGCCAGGTATATGATAAAATAATTCAATTAATTAAGTTGAAATAAGATACAATCAACAACTTATAACAAACAATCAATAAAATACTAAAATAGACAATAAATTTTTGAAATGAATAAATTATCAAAAATAAAATCTTTTGGGGCTCTATTGTGAAAGCGATGATTAACAAATAGACATAGATTGAATGATGGAAAAATTAAAATCATTTGGCTATATAACGATGTTTTCTCCGAAAATTTTGAATTTGTTTTGTCCATTCTACTCTTTTTTTATAATTATGGTAATAATAATGAATTAAAGTTGAAACAAGATAGGGCCTAATAATGAGATAAAGTTAGATTATGATGAAAAATTCTAGTTGATCTTAAATAAAAACTTTGTGTATAGACAACTGGATATATTATAATGAATGCAGATGAACTAAGAATGTAATGGAACTTGAGGCTATGGATAACTTTTAGATACCTCCAAGAAGAGGCTTTGTTTTGAAAGGATGTAGCTATGGGTTAATTATTATTTTTATAATAAAATGAACAGTTACAACATTCTACTGTATGATATTTAACTTCTAAATTCTCAGCAATTCGGAATAATGATTATTACTGTATCTATTTCGAACTTCTACTTTCATTAAACAACCACTGGAATAACACACTATCTGCATAAATATTGATCATTATAGAGAGATGAATACTATGTAATATTTTGGAGTAGGTAAATTATCTTCAAAAGCTATAATGGGAAAGCTGTTCATGAGGCTTCGAAGGGCTTGTACTCTGTACTTTAAAAACTTTTTTTGTTGGAGAATTTTGAAGAGATCTAGAGAGAAGAAAACTCTTCGACAAAAGCATATTCAAGTTTTCCCACACTCACAAAACTGATAAAAATTAATGGGATTCTAGATTGGATCAGATGAGCATAGAATAGTATAATCATGTAGCATGTTAAGAATGATAGGAAGATGACTGCACGTAGTACCTAATTTTACCCAAGTGGTTGATTAAACCAATAAAGGACGAAAAATGAACTGGACAAAGGACAATAGCATCTCTTGAAAGAAATTATAATTGGTTAAGAAAAGCAAAAGGAAGGAGGCGATGATTCATGCAGTGGCAGTCTGATAGAATATGTAGAATGTAGAGAATAGAAAGAATGATATAGAAGAATAGAAAGATTTGAAAGCAAAAATAAGGATTAGACCCTCAATTTAGATCGAATCACCATGATTCAAGTCTCTGAATACAATAAGAATTTACAATTATTGTTATTTTCCAATTAGCAAAAATCAATGTACTTTCATATTTGTATTTATCCTGTTGGCAGATGTTATACAGCTTATTTTTTGTTTCTATTATCAATCAAATTGATTTTCGTGAATGTTCTATACTATATATCTCTATATATATCTATACTATGTATCTCACTTTTATAGTTCTTAAATCTTGTAGAAATCAATATTAGAGTATGAATAAATTAATTTTTATAGATAAATGTTTTTAAAAAATTGGAATTTTTGTTGGTTCCCCAGCATAAGTGTAGTTCTAAATCTATTTGTACTCTCAAGTGTGTTTCTTAATTCCATTCAATGTGATTCAAATTTTTACCCGTTTCAAATTTCTTAACAGTTCATTGATCCAGTGAATGAATTGAAAATGTTCAAACTAGTGTGTTCCAATAATTTATCACAAATTTTGATTGTTATAACAGATTTA
The DNA here is from genome assembly GCA_948455865.1 of Conomelus anceps. Taxonomy (NCBI): domain Eukaryota; kingdom Metazoa; phylum Arthropoda; class Insecta; order Hemiptera; family Delphacidae; genus Conomelus; species Conomelus anceps. The sequence continues at coordinate 16,694,561 of OX418221.1, forward strand.
TGTTATTTCAATAGAATAAAAAAGAATTGAAATAAGTTGAAAAGTACAAAAGCACACGACAAAATATCCATCTTATAACCAAAAAATTGCCATCAGATTGAAAAAATCACAATATTGCCATTTAATTGTATACCACAAGGCAATGCAATGAAAAGATGTCTCCCTCAAAGAAAACACAACAATTGTCTCTATAGAATATACGAGAACAATGGAGCATCTATATTATATCGGAAACATATTGTATGCTGTTATATTCATGAATGTCATAATAGGATCACGGTGCCATCATATTCCATATACAACGACCTTGACGCCATCACTCATACTCTTTCTCACACACTCTCTATCTTCCACTTTATTTCTCTCACTCTATCTATCCATCTGTTTCTGTTTCTCTCACCCCAAGGCGTGGTTTTAAGCTGCAGAGATGAATCTAAAAATAATAATAGAAACTTAATGAGTGGTGTCATGTCAGCGTGCCATGTATAAAACAAGAGTGGGGCCAAGCCCCCGAAGTTGGTGCGGTGTATCTTACGCACGCGCCCACGCGCGTGCTACGGAGTTGCGAGTGCAGGCGTTAAAAAACTGAATATGCCGGTCCTTGGTGAAGGTGGCACACCCGAAAACTACAGATAGGCAAAGTTTGGATGATAATGGGAGTTGGGTGACCCTGAATGTTGGGATGGAATGAAAGGTGGGAAGAAGGAAGAAGAACAAGATTAGGAGGAGGAGGAGAAGGAAGAAGAGGAGAATAAGGTGGAGGATGAAGAGAGGAAGGAGGAGGAAGAGAAGGAGAAGGAGGAGGAGGAAGAGAAAGAAGAATAGGATTAGGAGGCGAAAAGAAGAAAGAAAAAAGAATGAGAAGGATGAAGTAGAGGAGGAAAAGAAGGAGGATGGAAGGGAAGGAGGAGGAGGAGGAGGAGGAGGAGTGGAAGGGGTACTGGAAGGGAGTAGTGAAAAGAAGGCGAAGAAAAGAGTGAAGTTTGATAATTACTTGTCCAACAACACCAAGTACTCTTGTTTAACACACAATAATGCATTTTCAACAATTAAAATCATATCAAAGCCGTGCCAATGTGCCAGCATCATACCGCAACTTAATTTATACAACTGTTACAACATAATACAAATTTCACAACTATTCATCTTTCAAATAGAATTTCTTTTTGATAATGAAATCTTCCAACTTCTTCGGGAAATGCGTCACTGGAAAAATCAATAGAATAATAACGAATGGAATTCCATATATAATCTAATAGGAGGCTACTAGCATTATTAGGATGCTTGAAAATTGTTATGAAATTGATAAAAATCATCAAAGAACCCTCAATAAATTGATACCAAACGTACTTGGTAGCCATCATAAGTTGGTTTTCTGACTAGACCGCTATTTGATTCCAGAATAAAAAATATAGTACGTGACCTGACATCTAGAGTTTGATTTGGGAGTTGAGCTACAGTTTTATCGAGAGTTTGATTTATTTATTAAATAATACAACTTGTAAAAAATGTTATACCAAACGTTTTTCATGTATGTCATTTCAAAACATGAAATTCTACAACTTTTTAACATCTATTAAGCTTGATTTTTTGTCATACACTTCATTAAGTGAACTTTGACAATACCTCAATATTAAATTACGTAACTTAAAGATTTCTCAATTTCACTATTGATTCTACGGAAATCATTATGAAAACATGAGCAGCTCTTGACTCACTTGAGAAATTTCTGATCTGGTTTATGCTGGAACACACCCCAGGCCTCCAATTTTTGATTACTTGTTTCGGCTGCCACACGCGTCAATTCCTTTTTCGTGCAGAAAACAAACTGAACAACCAAAGGTCTCCTAGTGGATGCTCCTGGTCCTTTAGGCAGAAACCTCCTACCTACCAGGCTCTCAATGATGCTTGATTTTCCAACACTTTGGGCACCTACGACCACAATTTGGGGCAGCCAATGTCCCAACGCCATTGGGTAGTCAGGGTCGTTGTTGTAGTTATTGTTATGGTCGCCATCTTCTCTTGTCAACGATGATGAAGCGCTTCCCAGCAAGCAGTGAACGTCGTGAAGACGTTTTATGGTTTGTATTAACGCTTCCATGTCCAAAAATCACCCTGTTAGATATTATCACCAACAATATACTCTCTATACTTGATATAAACTTATTTTTCTTGGATTTTTCTATCTACGATTGGGAACTGAAATTTGAGAAATTTATCAGAATAGATTGTAAACCGGAGTTGAAGAGAATTATTGTTGGATGCCTTTGTGGTCACTGTGATTTTGTGCAGAACTTTACTGTCGTTGTGGAGAATGAATATTTGATATTCTCATTACCTTTTCCCTCGCAAAAGATTTACAAGAAAATCTTCTAGATATTGTAATTTCAATCTCTTCTATTCTTATTTGAAATTTTTTATTGATATACGGTTTTGATAATGATTGTTCCTGTTCTACTACTCCTTATGTTATTTGATCTTGATAAAGTTTGAGGTTGACGTACTTTATTACTTTCTGTAACGATTAAAAAAAAAAACAATTTGAAGCTGGTGGGAGTGTTCCAATATTTAACGGTGATTAGTACTTTTATTAGGAAGCGGTAGGTAAGCTAATATTGAAATTAAATTTTTAGCTTTTTGTTGTTTTTCATCTTCAGTTTGTTATTTTCTAATATTGTTTGCTCCTTTTCTATATTGTCTCGATTTTTTCTTGCACTATCAGTAGCTCGTTTCTTGTTCTAATAGGTTAATTTGAACGATTGAAACCTCCAACTTCGTATGCAATCAAGTTTAACTACAGTACTTGTTTTTGAGGTTTGTTCAATTCGAAATAAATTGCTTATCAATTGGTACAATTATATCTTCAAAATAAAATAGCACGAAACTAAATATCTACACTGCATTACCTTGTTGATCTAACGATAAATTCCTTGAAACCAGCAAAATTTTGAAAATGTCTACTCTCTTGCTACTGCAAAATCTGTTTGGAACGTGAACAGATTTGTTTTGAGAGGCATTTCAAAACAACCTTACAGCTGTTTTTGATCACCTCTGACATTCAGCTGTCTTCAAATAAAGTAAGTTCAAGAAAGCAGTTGAACAAAATAATAATTGCAAGTAAAATGATTCCTGATGGAAATGATAGTTAATTTTGGAATCATTCTTGTTGATATTTATTCTACATCAAAATCAAACCTTATTTATTCTACACTGGAAACTAGTTCAAAATGTTGTTGTCAGAGACATACTGCATGTCGCCCGATGGAAAGAGGCATGCCATGCTTCAGACATGCTTCAAGACGCAATAAATGTTGCTTGAGGAAATGGTACGAGAAAAGATAAGCTGGAAGAGATTCTTCTGTATTTCTGAACTTTGGATATAACATGGAATCTGGAATTATAGTTACTGTATTCTGTTGATTGACATGTACGAAATTCAATCGTTATTATAAAATAGAAATTCCTATTACTTTTTTCTTAATTAAGAAGTAACTGTGGTTATTTTAAGTCTGCTGATAAAAATCACGAAATTTAGAACGACTCTTCAATAGAGAGGTTTTTTAAACAGAGCAATTCAGATGATACCAATGTAGGTTTTATAAAACGTATGGTTTACTATACTCTGTTCACGCAAACGAGAGACAAACGAAAACAAACCTTTTCGTTTGTGTGAGTGAAAAAGTGATGATTCACATCAGCTGTAGACCGATCGATTAATTTCTACCAGTTCACACTGAGTTCAGTATCACATTTGCTGTCACCGGTTCACTTAGACTGTGCATTAATTGTATTTCTATAGTTAATTGTGAATCAGCTACTGTGAATCGGTCATGTTGTTCGAAGGTACACTCTCGTATGCGCATCGTTGTTTTCATCGTCTCCCCTTTCCGTGAACAGAGTGTAGTAGGTTTTAAACAGATGTTTTTATTAATTGCTTGAGAGCCATTTTCATTCCACATTGCTTATCATCTTATTTCATTAATTCATTATTTGATTATTTACTTTCTATTGTATTTAGCCTATAGATGAACCAACTTGTTAAATAATTAAGTGAATTCAGTTTTAAATAGTCTGAATATAGATATAATTTGAAAAAATTGATTACTAATGTAGTTTTAGTCCTATCCCAATTTTAGATTAAAAATATAGCCTGTTCAAGAATTATCAACAAATTCAATTATATTATTGTTGTTGACTACTCCCAAGCATCCTTTATACTTTGAAATTGTATGAGAAATGTCAACTTTCCCTTTCAAAACATCACTTTTTATCGTTTGTGGCTTGTTGAATGGTCACCAAGGGATTAGTTGCTTTCTCTGAGTCTGCTAGTTCCACTTCTCCGCTTCTGTTATTAATTTCTGAATGTTTGCTTTGATATTTTGTCTCTGCTCCATGAGAAAAAATGATTGCAATTTTTTGTCACGACTTGTTTTAATATTACAGGGAAATGAGAGTGGGTCATTCTTACTTTCGCTTTAGAACCATCTTCATTCCTCATTGCTTATTGTTTGGCAATTTATTATTCAATTTCGACAAAATAATTGCTCTCTTCCCTTAAGATCACGCTCTTGTAGGGAATATCATCTATCTAATATATTTATTTACAAGATTCAAGGAAGCGGGAGGCTTCCGAAGAATCAGCGTTGCTTTTATGTCATGAAAGCTCGTGTTCTTCAAACTGGATCTGGGAATTCCTTCCTTATGCATGCAATATTTAAATAAATCTTGAAAGAATATCACGGCTGGTTATATAATACTGGATAAATTTTTTTAATAGGCTACATGGAAGCAATCGATAAATTATTAGAAAATTGTATTAAAAACAAGTTGAACTGCAAGTACAGCTGGTCTCACTAGTCACTATTATCAGCATATTATGGAAAAATGAAACTAAAAATAAATTAATTGTACATTGCATTTTACAATCGTAGTACTGTTGTAGCACGGAAACTGCAGTGTGCTCACTTGACACAAAAGATATGAACGTTGCACGATACGAACAATTTCGTTACCTTTCCATGAACGTGAACCAATGTTTGGTTCCCTTGATTCTCAATGCAAAATAATAGCAAAGAAGATTTAGAACTATTTTTTCATTCAATGATAATAAAATAATAATTTATTTTAATATTTTTTGATAAACTTGATGATGTATCAGTGTTTTCAATTTATGCTTTTTGCTTGCAAATGTAATTGTAGTCCCGTAGTTTTTTTTTTTTGTTGTTAATCTCTTTTGGATTATTTCCAGAGAATCCATTTTCTAAGCTACATAAAATTAATTTTAAATGAGTAAAACTATGATTGTGTTAGCGGTAGGCTGGTATTAGTGTTTTGTATGATGGAGTCCAAAACAATACCGTACACCTGTTACCGTACTTGAAAATATTCAACTCGACCCCTACATTAATTTGATATTGACTTCACAACAATAATTCATACAATATTTTTTTCAATGTGGGTGATTTTCATTAATTTGGGCTTGTGTCTCGATAATAAGTTGGATAGTTGAAAACTGCCATGTCTAAATTGCAAATCGAGCCCAAGACCTAAGAAATAGCAATCAGGTGTATTACAGCAATGAAATTTGTTGCTTCAAATTCGAATTTCATCAACAAATTTGGGGACAATAAAATAAAAATTCAGGTGGCAAAAATTGTTCAAATTGTATGAATTTGACAATTCAGCAATCATCCTATTATTCAAGTTTTGCTATAAACGGTTTCAAAATTCCCTATAATGATGCAATTAGATTGTATAATTTTGATTGTATGATTCCGTCTTTCGATCGTACATTTCTCCCGATTAGCGTGTTGTTCGCTTTTGTTAATTTTGTTGTTGATACTGTTCATTCAGCGTAAAATGATGAGGGCGATGATGATAATGATGATGATCTTTCCAGCCAGGCGTAAAGACTCACTTTGCGTTCACTGTTTTAAAAAAAAACTACTATTTGACAGATTGTTTTACATTGCTAATTGATTGGATGATGGTAACAGGAGACTGACTGGAAAACATGGTGAAAGTTGGAATCAATTGGAAAAAAATTAATCAGTTGTAGGGCAATTTTTGACATAATGAGACTTTTAAATTGTTAGCTTCGTTCAACACTTCTCCATCGATTGGAACAAAAAGTGACTGTGATTTTAGAAGAACTATTTCCCATAAACTGTGACTTTCTGTATTAACAATGTTCATTCATAGAATGATGTTTCAAACTATAGGAAAATTGCATGTGATATGTGAAAAGTAATATTAGCCAGCTTATTAAATACAGTATTGACTTATCTAAATTATTTTCAATTTGTAAGATATTGTTCTTACTCCGACTTATTGTCTCATTGATAATTAAAACAAGTTCAATGTATTTTAAATTAGATGAAATTTCAAACCTTGCTCTGGATTATTAGTTTACTTAAGATCTATTAATGCTTCTTAGTGTTTCTTTTAATGATAATAATATTTCAATGATATATTTAGAAATTCTACGTTGATTTGTCTATTAAACATTATTAAACCTGCGTGAACATTAGTGCTAATAAGATGAAATCATAAGTTAAAAATGCTCTACATAGCTGGGAATCGAGCCCGGTTGCAACTATGCTGGTCAATGCTCAATTTTGCTAATCAATTTTCCAGATTAAACGCTATCAATACACCAATTATTAGTTTGAAAACAGACTACAAATGTCTAACATGCAATGGATTTTTTGAACTCTCTCATCTGTAGACTAGAATAATCCACCATGACATAATTTATTTATCAGCCTATTTTACAACTAGATAACTAAAGAATCAGCTAACATTGGAAAACAGGCTATAGTAATACTGCTCAGTGACATATAACTAGAATCTAACTTAAGTATCGATAATTTTTTTTTTATTTCATTATTAACTATATTTTTGACAATATCAGTTACAACAGTTTGGCCCTACCCTGATTGAAAGCGGTTGGCCAATAATTCTTGGTTAACTATTTCAATGATTAAATAATCGAAAAATTAAATTTAACTTCAAAAAAATATAAAGAAGAACAATGTCAGCTTGAATAAATTGTAATCTTATAACCTGCGTATCGAAAAGTGTTCAATTCCTTCACAAAGAATTATGAAAATTGGCATTAGAAGCAAACAAAAATGATTAAGTTTATGAGTTTTTTATAGCTCAATTTATTGAGAAAAATAATCAATTTTCTCACAACCAATCAATTAAAAATAGCAATAAACCTATTGAACAAAATACAGTATATTACACATAAAGTATTCCATGTAAGAAAATACATATTAGGTTGTGGTAACACAGTAGTAACCTACTAAAATGCATTTTTGTAAAGAAGACATCCAGTAAGCATGTCATCCATATGTGCATGCAGTGGCAGCGGCTCTTCTGTAGGAAGCTCTAGTTCAATCCTGCACTTCATTTTTCTACATGTGTTTTGATATAGCAGTCTATAATAGTTAATAGCTAATCGTGATAACAGTAATGTAACAGCAGTCAATAGTATCTAGTAATAACTGTCCTAACGGAGCGAGAACGTATGCCCTTTCAAAGCTTATGTCAAACCGTTAACCGACCTGGTCTAGAAGTTATGCGATAATTATTTTATGGGAATGTAATACAGTAACTGATCGCCATTTCAAAGTGATTAATAAAAACGTTCATTACATAGTGTCAGGACAATTAGACGGATATTTTACAACCAGTCATTAATTGCTTGTGCAGGATGTAGGTACATCCGCAACCATGAGAAAAAACGGATATGAAGATATGAAAGTTGAAAAAAACTAGGAGATGAACGTTTTACGTTCAACGTAATAGGTAAGCGTACTGTTATGGAGATATAATAATAATAATAATGATAAGCTCATTGCGCCCAAAGCAGTACAGACCACGTTGGGATAAAGAAAGAAAAATAAATTTTCAAAAGGATGAAAGAAAACTGGGCGAACTAGAAGAATAGAACCAGGAAATAAAATACCACTACTTACTTCGACTAATAATATTATTGATGTAAGTCTGTACCATATTATTATTTTTTTCAAATTTTATAATAGTGCATTCAACCAGGGCATTCCAATCTTGAATTTATGCTATGGTTTCTTCTAATTTGTACTAATATAATTTTTAATTTTTAATTTCAAATATTCAATTATTGTACTGCTTGGATGTTTTGTACTTGCTGGATTTGTAATGGAACAATAAATATTTCATTTTAATTATGTACTTAGCGAGAGTACTCTTGGGAGTTCTATCGCCAATAATAATAATAATAATAATAATAATAATAAATAATAATTATAATACTTTATTTCACACTTTACATTAAATACAAAACTTGATATACAACTAAAGTACAGAAACAGTAGTAAAACAATGCAAAATACGAAATTAGGTAACCCCGACGAAAACCTGTGTGGCACTTACTTACCAACTTGTAAATCATTTTGTCAAATTTGGTGCTCTGAGCCAATAATATAATTAAATCAAAAATAGAAACAATCAAAAGAAAAACAATCTCAATCAATCATGAAATGATATTATAATTGGAACACTATATTAAAATTATGGTTAGTCTATGATAAATCATTAGACTGATGTATAAATGGGATAATAGGCTATTAGAGTTATAAAGAGAAGGAAAAGTTTTAGGAAGTTTCAAAGTTTCTTTATAAATTGTTCCATTTATTAATTACTATTGTAAATTTATTAGAATTCTCCTGGCTGTAAATATTGTATTTTTTTAATAATCCATGACTACTTTGACTACATTTTGATATTATTGACATGAATTGGACAGGAGACTGATTTATTGAAAAGGTTGAAGAACCATCTAAACGATGAAGTCTAGAGTAAATCATGAGTCAGAGGCAGGCTAGACCAGTGTAAATTCCAACTAGACAAGCTGTGAAAAACGGAACACTGGTATAAAAAACTAGAAGTAATGTGATGGGGAACGGGGTGAAGTGACTATGTGGCAACTGAATGGATATTCAATCAATTGACCCACGCTTTCTTTATTAGAGGTTTGGTGACGTGTAATTACCCTAAAGGGTCCCCGCCAATAAAAGTTATACGCTTGTTTTTGTTAAAGGCTACCATCTGTAATGAAATCGAGCATAAGTGCGGTCACAGTAATCGTTTTATTAGGTTGATTGTATCAGCTTTTATTTCATTTTTGTCAGTTTCATATTTTACTTTTGACTTTCGGGCCGTTCTCATCTACTCAAACCACGAATTAATGTCGAAGTAATTCGATAGCATTGCTTGAAAGTGTAAATAATATAAATAATTTCTATTTCAATCGAGTATTATCGAGTTTCGTTTGTGCTAGTTCGTTTGAGGGATGAAAAAATGTGTAGTTTAGTCATTCGCTTCAGTTCTGTTTAGATGTAATGTTTTAATGTTGAGATTTGCACTGCTTGAACTTTTATGATTTTCAAGGTTTACAGTTAGGAGGATACATGAAACATCCGTTCCTTTTTCTCTTTAGTCTACATTGTATAACAAAACCGTGCAGTTCGGCTCTTATTCTATTCCGGAAGCGTTTACTTTATTCTAGAACTCTTCACGCCTCCTAGAATTCTTTGATTACAAGATGTTCACTTCGCCTGAAGCGAAGTCTCCGTTTTTAACGGTAAAAATTTTCAAGTCGAATAATAAATTTGATGGAAAGGAATGCAGCATCCTATCCTGGGTTGTTGAATTCGTAGAAAGATTGTGAAAAAATTATTCGTATGGAATAAAATCTAGTTTTCTAGCTCATTGAACTCGAGCTGTTTTTGAAGACCGTTCAGAATACGCTGAACGGAATGTGTAACTTCGGAATTTGTATTTTTGTACAGTAGTTTCAACTTGTTTTTGTATCAATTCTTAGTGCTTCTCTAAGATTTATTTCGGCTCAATTTTTCTCTTTGATAACATAAATATTTTAGCCAGTAGGAAAGCAGTAGCAAAATTTCATTACAGCCAACCTAGAAATTCACATAAAAAATCTTTATTTAACAAATATACGTTGCTTAACTCTTGATGATTTGTCAGTTATCTAACAGATTTTTTTGATGCTCGTTAAAGCTGGTAAACGCATCTCTTTTTAACAGTTCCTCACTCACAAATCGTTGAGTTGATTCTCAAGCAATATTTGACAGAGGTTAATGAAACCAGATATACTGAAACCAGAGAACTGCACTACTTCCTTCGCTGATCTTGTTATAGTGCATTATGTCTCGGTACCGTCATCCAATAGCGGTTCTTCCCGGTTCTTTCGCGCCTCCGATCATGTTTACCAACTTCACTTTTCACCTTTAAAAAACTGACGAGACTAACCGATCAGTGGACTTCCAATACGCTTTCTTCACAAGCAGTTGGTCGACAAAATATAGAAATATATACTACAATATTATATTAAAATAAATTACAATTTAGTATATATCTAAGATTGAGAAGTCCATTTAAGGCCATCAATGCACCAAATTCTGCCTTACAATCTTTTAGTAAAAAAGTTGCACCACCAATAAAGCTACCCACATAAATCCGGTGCAAACTGGTTTCTCTTCTTGCCGAATTTGAGACCAATAACCATCACACAACAAAATCTAAAGCTAAGCTTATATAGCCAGAGCCAGCTAACAATAAAGATAATGTGGTTTCAAAACTACTAGAACACTCCTACACGCTTTGCTTTTTGTGGGGATGCAAGGTTTGCGTTTGGTGGAAATATTAAAGCAATTTTTTGAAATGAAATAAAAATGTCCTCGGTGGAGTAAAGGCTACACAGTCTTCTACCACCCAAACACCTTGTAATACAAATAAAACTCACATCCAAGTACAATAACAATATCAATGTAACTAGTTGAGATACAAATTAACTTCAGTACAAATCATAATGGAAAATACAAAATAAGAATTTGGAAGCAATATTGTGCTAGAAATATCACAAATTGTAGAATATAAAAATCATGATGGAAATTATAATGAATATTACGAAAATGGACAAACAAAAAAAAACTACTTGTCACATCATTGTTGTAAAAGTACTCAATAAAAAATGGAGTAAAACATCATTCTGGTGTCCATTAAATTACTAGCAACTATTCCAGCGTGATAAATTAATTAACATGGTACAGACAATTACATGACAATTTACATGTAAAGATATGAACAAGGCTATTTATAGACTGCATTTATAGAAAAAAATAAAAATTTTGAAGTGGTTTCACATATTTCGATCGTGGTGGTCACCAATATAGTTTGGAAATGTATATCACGGCTCATATTTTTCAAAATTTGCATAATGATACACAAACACATTGGTTCCAACTATGCTTTTCTGCTGACACAATAAATTGATGGGAAGCGCTGCTTTAAAGAATAATGATTCAAAGAATAATGCTTTAAGAATAATTATAGTGTTCTACAAGCTCTTCGATGCAGTGAATTTTCAGACATCATTGCACAGGCTTTTTCGGCTTCCACAGCTGACAGCTGCGACACAGTTTTCTATTCAGTGTTTTCACATGCCTGTTTTTCACTCTCATTATATAATTTCCTTGTTATGCTTGTCTCTCTCCCACACTCACAAGACGCGCGATCGTAATCTTATCTACAGTTAACCTGAAAGCAATTTGCATCTATTGTAGCGGTTTCCTGTCTAGAATATACTATTTTGTGAGATGGAAAAACAAAACTGATTCATTTTACAAGAATTGATATTTTTGTTGTTGTTGAGATGATTTCCATCATTATGGAATAGGCTGACATAAGAATTTACAGTTTTGATTTGTTACTTTCTAAATAACTACAATTTATTCTCAACAATTTTATTTAAACATTTTTTGAAATTTTTCAAAGTTGTTCCTTTTTATGTTCTAATACTTTATTTTCTCCATATGGTTTGTTTGCTTACTATAGATTTTGGGAATTCCCATATTTTTTTGTAGCCAGTTCTGTGTATTTTATTATTTTTTCATTTTGATTATTTTTGTTTCAGATTATTGGCATATTTTGTATGATTTTCGCTTCACCTGCCATCTTGGCTGGCACGCATTGGTTCTTGTTTGTAGTAGTGACAAGTTTCATAGCTACTCTAATATGGATGTCAGTTTATTTCCTGGGAGTTCGAGAGGCTCTACAATTGCCCATCAACTGGATTCTAACTGTACGTTCACAATATTATTATTATTATTATTATTATTATTATTATTATTATTATTATTATTATTATTATTATTATTATTATTATTATAAGTATAATTATTCTTATTTACCCACCTAAAGTTATTTTTCATCACTTTTTTGAAAAACTACTAATTACAATTTTTGCTGATAAGGAGTTCACTATTGATAAGTAAAGTAGGCTATTTATGTTGTTTCATACATATTTACAATTTTTCTACGTTATGATTATAATGTGATAACCATATCATAGTTCCATCTCAGAGCCCACTGTACTTTTCAATACCGGTACCATTAACAGCCTATGACATTTTAACTTGTCCTTTTCTCTCTGTGAATTTAATATACTTAACAATGTCTGTCACCAATAATAGTACTTTACAATGTACATTGAATGAGTCAAGAATAAGATAAAAAAATAAATATTTCAGATGATCCTATACAGATGTTATCCTATAATAGAAAATATTATGAGAAAATCAAGGTAGAATAAAATATGATTGAATAAAGGCAGATAAAGGATTATTGTGTGATGTACTCCACACATTTTCAAGCATCAGTAGTAGTAGTAGTAGTATTCTGTAATATTTCAGCACTTAAATTTATCACCTTCGTTCTCATTTAATTTGTAATTTGTATTTTTTGTGAGAAAATAAATTAAATCTTGAGTAGACTACTTGTATATGACTCATCGAAAATTACGTTTTTTAATTGGAGTTTTGTATTTGAGTTTTTTTCTTGTTTTTTTAAAGAACTTGGAGTAATAATATACTTTTCCTACAGTGACCCGAAAAAGTGCCTATTTTTGCACTAACTGAAGCACGCAAATTAGTCTATTCCTGCACCAGTGCGGGAATAGTATATTTCGCACCTAGGGCCGAAAATGTGTGTTTGCCGGCTCGAGATCGCGGTTTTCAAGTTCGAGACGAAGTCGAGAACTTGAAGCGTTTGAGAGCCGGCAAAACATTTTTGCCCGTGTTGCGAACGCTATTTTTCGCCACACTACGAAAAAAAAAAACAACAATGTTAAGATGGAAATTTTGAAAGCGAAATTTTAAGGCTATGGTACTTGCAAGAATACAAGGAACGGCTCACCTTTTTATCCAACCTACAGCGCTCTGGGTGGGCATTTTGTCAACTACTACAACTGTTCACCAAAAGGTTAGATGGTTAGGTTTTTTGTTGTTATTCCTGTTCCTGATTCGAAACCTGCATAAAACAAGCAAAAACCTAACCAACTAACCTTTCTATACCAACAGTTGCAGTAGTAGTCAAAATTCCTAAAAACAAAAAACCTAACCAACCAACCTTTTGGTGAGAGGTTACCAACATTTGTAATAGTTGACAAAATTCCCACCCAGAGCTCTGTAGGTTGGATAAAAAGGTGCTATTGTTTGATATCAAAACTACAAAATAATACATATTAAGTTATAAAAAGTGATCATTTTTGACATTTTAAATACTACGTACATATTAAATTATAAAAAAGAAACATTTATTGATGGTTTAAATATTTTTGTTTCACATAAAAGTTGAAAGGATTCATTTTTACAATCATGACTGCTGTATCCAGACACGATCAGCTGTCATTCAAGGTCATTTTCTTTTCCGCCCTAGGGCGGTAAACGTTTACAGACCTCGACGGAAACCAAACACTTTCGGCCTCCATATGACGCACGAAAAACAGCTCATTACGTCCTAGTGTGGCGAAAAGTACTTTTCGTCATACTTGTAGGTTATGGACAGTTTACCAGTCAAGCAATCAATGTGGTAAACAGCTGTTTACAGAAATCAAAAACAGCTGATGTAATTTGATGATCATTACCGTACACTGTGTGGTAAAAATCATCAAATGATTATTACCGCACTCTATGGGTGGTTGTGGCTACCACTTCACTGAAAAACCATTTGGTCGAAAGCTAGATCAGCTGATCTAGAACCATTATTGCCATATTTCACCTTGAGTTGGTGTGTTGAGGTTATGTTTGTATAACAATGATTTATAGTTTCTTATTTGAACTTATCTGCTATTTTAGACTTGTATGACGAAAAATATCGTACGTAACTCGTCCGGGAAGATGTTTACCATACTCGTATGATAATACCGCACTCGACTTCGTCTCGTGCGTTAACTTATCATACTCGTATGTTAAACACCATTTCCCGCACTTGTAACGTAATATACTATTCCCGCACTGTAATTTACTTTTCCGCACTCCAAATTTGCAACCTAACAACACAAAATAGTGAGCATGTAATACGCAGGTTCCCTATTCTGCCTTCAAAAATAGGTTGGCTACTCTGCTTCAGCTGTGAATAGTTGTTGTAGTTGTTGTTGATGAAATCGATTTGATTCGAAGATAGGTTATGTGAGGAATTTTCAGGTTATGTATGCCCTGTTTTGTTCTGTTTGAATGACTTTATACATTACTGTAGGAAAAATGTAATGTGTAATTCGAGTGCAAAGTATTGCTTCTGCACTCGAGAAACTTTTTTCACTCGCCTTCGGCTCGTGAAAAAAACTGTTTCTCTCGATGCAGAAAAACGGTGCTTTGCACTCTAGTTACACAAATAGCTATTGACTATTGGATATTCACTACACCAGGCGTACCAGGAGTTGGATTTGCATCAGAAGTACATTTGCGATTCCAACAAAGGTCTTTTTTCGGAGGATGAAGCCCACATAGGTCTGAGACCTGTGCGTGGGTAATGAATTGGATGATGGTGATTTAAAACTGTAGATCCAACTCATCAATCATCATCATCATCATTCAACTCATTAATTTACGCACAGGTCTCAGACCTTTGTGAGCTTCATCGTCCGAAAAAGGAATTTTCGGAAAGCAAAATTTATCAATGTCAAAAATAATTCACACATTCCAGTTGATATTACTTATTTTGATCCAAGAGTAAAAACTTACTCACTTCCTAGTTCCTACATGGAGGAATTGTCTGGAGTACTGCACTGGACTATGTGAAAATGTTCACTTCCACCAATTCAGCTGGAGAAGGAAGTTTGTTTAAATATATAGATATATAGCCCATGGTGAATGTCAGTAGGTACAGTATATAGATATAATACAGTATAGAGCTGTGTTGGGAATGTAAGGAACGAGTGTACTCGCATAGAGAGAGGAGACCCGTTTGAATGATGCTGGACTCCGCGCAAGTCATTGACCTCCATCGTCGGAAGTGTGTTACGACTGTGCTTAGGTGCGCGTTTTGGTGCGTTTGCGTACGTGCGTGCTTGAGTGGGCTTGAAATTATGCAACGCACACATGTGATTATGTAGTGCAGTGGGGTGTGGTTCCCCCACCAACCAACTATGATTAATTTTATTTGTCATTTTTATACATTCATTTGTAGAAGAATCAGTTTTTAACTTTGCTTGAATCTGGTAGGCCTAATACTGTTATTTTTAAAATTTTTATTTTTTAATTTTCAAATGGAAAATAGTGGCACATTATTTGTACTGATTTGAAGTTGATAACTGTAATAATATATTGGATAATGAATTTCATTTTTATTATGTTGTTATACAGTTGAACCTCTGTATAACGAAATCGATTATCCTGAGAAAAAATTCGCTGATGAGGTATTCGTTATTGAGAGGTTGTTGTGTCAAGAGTACTGCCACCCCATCTTACAGATCTTATAATATATTGCGGGCGGCAATTGAATGAATACACAATACAGTATAAGGCTTCGGGATCTGTGATAGGTCCACGTGTGTTTTCTACCTGAAGGAAGACAAATCAACAGGTTGATGGGATCGGAAAGGGTTGTCCTATTGTTTGTAAAGGTGGAAATATTCCTTCCTTCATCCTTTTTCGATTATTCCCATAATAGTTGAAAAGTTTGATCAATTAGTTAATTTTGAGCCTTCCTTGTTGGTGCTGACTATAGAGCGCACATTTTGGAGTACATATTTTGTGGAGTTGTGAGACGAAAACTGTAGTGTAATCAATTTAACTTGTAAGTATTTAAATTTCCTTACAGGTTCTATGGAATGGATAGGTAAAATAAAAATTGTCTAATAAAAATATTTTACAAGAAAATAAGAAAAGTTTTATCTTTTTATCTTTATTTAAAAGTACTAGAAACTTTCATTACATCACAAAATTCTCATCTCGAATCAAACCTTGAATTTTTATAGCTATTTAAACTTCTCAAACTTCTCACCAACATGATTCTCAGTCGAATATCTCACTGGACAAGGTAATCTTACTTTTGTCTTACTCATACTGTAGCTGAAATGTATCGAAATTGAAAATGAGATCCTATCAATTAATGCTTAGTGCTTGTCACTTTGCCAGAGTAATTATTTACTTCTCCTTTTCAACATCTTATCACTGTATTACCTATCTCTTAGGAACAAGCATTGTCCCCTGAAAGTTGTAAAATAGCTGAAAGTGAATTCGAAGAGAATGAAATCAAGAAATCCTTCACTACCACAAAACATTCTCTTTAAAAATGTATTATACTGTCAACTCTTCATTTTATTGAGATTTTATCACTCAGCATAGGCTATGTAGCCCAGTATTCCACATTACTCCAAATCGTGCTCTCTTCATATGGCAAATCAGCTTTGGGTCCAGTTCTCGTACTAGTAACCAACAATGGGCATTCATAGATTTAGGAACAATAGCTGTACTTTTCCACAACCCAACAACCTGTTGCCCTGTCCACTACAGGTAGAAAATATATGTGGACCCACCAGAGATCCCGAAGCCATTTATTTCAATACTTTTTACACACGAAACTATCAGATTAAACACAACATAATTCTGCAAATAACTTACATAGGATGGGAAAGTCTAGTAGACCTACATAATGACGAGTTCTTAAAATTCTATTTTTAGTAAACTGCATTCAATTTCCAACATGTGTTTCTACCTCTACTAACTGTCTACCACCCTATCTTCTACCTTCCCGAATCTCTCATTAATTTTGGTTTTATTGGCCTTACTGCTGAAAATGATCAATTACTTGGAAATGACTTTGTGGGCTTCCTGTACATACTACATTTCGTAAGTTGAAGTGAAGAGAAAACTTCGTTGTTGAGAGGTCCGAAATTCGTTACATAGAGGTAAATAAGCAGTAAAAATTCTAAAATGTCATGGGACAAGGTAAAAATTCGTTATGTAGAGGATTTCGTTATTTGGAGGTTTGTTATATAGAGGTTCGACTGTATTTTATTATATTCCGTTTTACTGTAGTATATTTTTAGTCTTATTTAGGGAAGTGATAGCCGAGTGCCGTAGCAGGTATCTGTTCAATCAGAGATAAGCTCCGAAACTCCTGGGCGCTCTTTGTAAGAGTGACCGATTGGATTGGATAGCAAAAAAGACTCTGTTCTCTGTTGTAAAATCACTTCCCGGTGATTCGGAACACACCTAAAACTGTATGTTCAACTCATCAATCACCATCTTCCAATTCATTACCCACGCACTGGTCTCAGACCTATGTGGGCTTCATCCTCCGAAAAAAAGAATAGTGTTAACCAAGCTTACTAATGATAATAGCTAGTAATAATAAAGCAACTGAGTGGTCCCCTCCGCAAAGCAAAAATTGTCAACTTTCATTTCTTGGAATCAATCTCTTGGAGTACTGTATTGTAGGCTCGGTATGACGAAATGTCTGTTTACTTAACAAATTCCTTCCTAGTATCGTATGCAACAAATCGCAAAGACCGATAGCATGCAGCACTTGGTGCGATTCATCGCTTACGATATATTGCGCAATCGCCTCGGTGTGAACCATTTTTATCGCCTCCCATTTTTATCGCTTATTATTATTTATCGCCTCCCTCTACATTTCAAGTATCTGTCCGTGCGTGTCGCGTATCGCTTAAGATATATCGCATATCGTCGGTGTGAACGCCGCCTAAGGGTTATATGGAACAGCAATAAATGTTAAAAAAAACATGTGAATATTAAAAATTGATGTTTTTTCCCTTATGATTCTCATTTGATGAGTATCTCATTTTAAAAGAACTTAACTTTTGAAATATTTTCTTTACTTTTTGAAGTTTTAAATTATGAAAGTTAAAAATATTGTTCCTTATATCCCCATGTGACGATTTTGTGCATTTATAATAAAACGAAATGATGCCTTGTTCTACAAAACATAGGAAACCTTGAACCTAAAGCTTACCCAGTGCATACAATTACAAATAATATCATAATGCATTTATTATGGATATTTTCCAAACAACATAATCGCAAATATAAAAGACACAAATTTCAATGAATAAAATATTAATATATAAATAATTGAAACATATTCGTAGAAACTGTTACAGACAACTTTTCTAAGTTCAATAGGGACTGGTGTTATTAGAACCGTGTTAAAAACTTATTTATTTCTATAAAATTGAAGTTTTTATTACTTATAAAGACTGGGGGGGAAATGATTAGAAACTTAACGCTATCACAAACACATTGTTATTTCATTTATTATGGATATCCACCACTATAATTATCATTGCCAATAAGAAAAAGGTTTATGATTGGAACTATTAGAAAAATGATGGGATTTGAAATTTAATATACAATTTATTACTTCCTATATATTTCACGTTGTATATCACTGACTCCACAATCCATAATGAACCTAGATTAATGCATCTAGACTCACTATTTTAATAACATATTTATTTGTTTTACTATTTCCATATTTCGAAAGTTCAGTCATTGCCACCAGGCCAAAAAACTGGAATAAAAATTATCCATAATCACAGCAGAACTACAATTACGACAATTTCCTTTCTACAGCTAATGAGCTCCAGTTACAAAAAATATTGAATATTTTCGTAGCGGGCCTGTTTATCCAAAATTTTGTCATATCAAGTCTGAAACATAATCAAATCTATGAAGAATTTATATTTAAAACTCTTGTCATCCCAAGTCTAAACAATAATCCGCTCTTTATAGAATATTATGTCTGTGAAAACGGTAATGAATCATGCACCATTCTCTTTAAATGGAGTGGGCTGATCTCAATTTTAATGCACTCTTGACCTTTCAGTTTCACCACATTAACATACATCTGTCATCCTGTTAGCACAAAGATCTCTGATAGTTGCAGGTCATTACTGAAGGCTGGTTTAAAGGTGTCATGCATTTTTTCTTTCTCCAATCGTTTTTGCACAGCAATTGAAAGTAAAACAAAGTATCACTGCAGACTTGATAGATTTACCACCAACCATAAATTGACCTGAATTCTCACTCATTAGAGAATTATTCTGAAACAAATAATTATTGTTGCAAAAATGATTAGGAGAAATAAAGTAATGTTTTAAAATGAAAGTAGTGGAGGAATTAAAAGATTTTGAAGAAACATCTAAAAAATCTTTTTTGAATGCTTCGAGAATATCTAGGAATACCAAAATAGAAATAAGTGCTTGAAAGATTCAATATATTATGAAAACGAGATATCCTCTCATAGGAAAAATTATTAATAATGTATCATTCATGTCAAAATAGAATCACTATAGGTACTGTAAATTGCCCTACTTTAAATATAAAATTAATCAAGGAGTATTAAAGTGGCCCCTTTTATTATATTTTTTTTAGGAGGAAGCCCACGTAGGTCTGAGACCTGTGCATGGGTAATGAGTTGGATGATGGTGATTGATGAGTTGGACCAACAGTTTTAGGTGGGTTCCGAACCACCGGGAAGTGATTTTACAGCAGAGAACAGTGTCTTTTTTGCTGGCCAATCTAATCGGTCACACTTACAAAGATGGCCCTGGAGAACGCAGCTCATCTCTATCTGATTGAACAGATACCTGCTACGGCTCACGGCTATCACTTCCCTACCATATACACTTTAACTACCATATGCAAAAACTAAACTCTCCTCTCACTCTGTGATTATAAATTTATTATTATTATATTGGTTGTGATGATGATGATGATAATTATAATAATAAAATGTTTTATAATAATAAGAGAGAAAAGCTGAATTCACACAAAAAATGAAAAGCTGGTGTGCAAACAAGATGAGCAAGTCCAAAAAATGAAGCATTTTTACGTCCAATAATAATAATAATAATAATAATTATTATTATTATTAAAATAATTTACAAATACCCTACTTGGCTTTTGCAGATGATCTTACAATAATGGCAGACTCGGGCGAAGTTGCAATAAAACAGATAGAGACTCTAAAAGAATGTGCTGAAAAAGTTTGTTTACAAATATCCTTCGAAAAAAAAGTGTTCACAACTACAAACCTAGAAGTTGCTAGACTACAAACCAAATATGGAACAATCAACAGGGTGCCGCTTTTTAAATATTTAGGAAAAGTTATTTCGGAGAGTTTTTCACAGGAGGATAAAATACAGAAAGCTCGTAAGGGCCTAGGGCTGGTGCAATTTATTTATAATTAAAAATGCTTGTCTCTTCACACAAAAATTAGACGCTATAATACAGTAATCAAACCTTCAATGCTATATGCCAGTGAAACCCTGAACCTCAACAGGAAAACCAGTATGGAAAATTTTAAGAAGGAGGAAAGGAAAATAATTAGGAAAATTCTTGGTCCAAGATTAACTAAAAACGGTTATAAATTACAGAAAAATAACATAGTTGAAGAACATTCAAATATAGCAACAGACATGAGAAAAAGACGCCTTAAATTTTATGGTCATATCATGAGGCTTCCTGATCATAGAATTACAAAAAAATTGGTAAAATATGTAGCTTCGCTTGCCAATGGAGGAGAATGGATTCAAAAAGTTTAAAAAGATCTAGTTCTGGCAAAAATTACTGATAATGACATTTCCAATCAAAATAACTTTAGAACAAAAATTAATAAATGGGAAATTATTCCAGAGGTTAAAGCTCCAAGAGTCGGAACACGATGGAGTGAAGAAAGAAAAGCTGCTTTTACTCAGAAAATGAAAAGCTGGTGGGGGAACAGGAGGACCACCACCAAGTCCAATAAGTGATCATCATTTTGCTCAGCGTCTTCCACTTCGGGAGCTCTCCGGCTAATAATAATAATAATAATAATAATAATAATAATAATGTTAATAATAGGCCTAATATTTAATAATAATTCAATCATGTCAAAGCTCTGTAAATAATATTATTTTATACAGTCTTATTAAATAATTCTCAATCTTTTGACTCTGAAATGTGATATTTTCGAACATGTATGTGATTTGTGTTGATATTCTTTCATTCTTGTTCACAGGAATTCCTGAATACAGTGGTGGTGGCAATCCTGTATTTCACAGCCTTCATTATTCAGCTGACAGCGTGGTCGCCAAACTACCAGCCTCAATTCCGTAACCCAAACATCACTGCAGGGGTAAGAAATACAATCACAGAATACCGATACTGATTCACTGCTAGCGCTCAAGCTTGCTTTGCTAGTAGTGCCAATTTAGTGCTTTTATTCCTAGTTATAGTTTGCATTTAATTTATTTATTTCAAATACATGCATGAAAATTACAAATAATAGAGGCTTACAACTAATGCCAAAACAAACCTCATTGAATGCATTAGATTGCCTCAAAAGAAACAAGGAAATCACAAAACAAAAATTGAAACGCTAAGCTAACAAAGAAATTAAGTCAAAATACATACAATAAGAAAACGGCATGAAATAACAGCATAAAGAAAAATAATCCTAAACATTAGTTAACTTTAAACAATGAAATACCAAAATAGCTAGAAAATCGCATGAAAACAGTATAAAGAAAAATAACCCTAAACATTAGTCAACTCTAAACAAAGAAATAATAGAATAGCTAGAAACAAAATAGAAGGTAGATATAGAAGTAGAGGAAAGAAGAAAACATATAATTTATGGTCTGCAAAACGATGTTAACATCTAAAATTCCAGAGCTTGAAAACATTTTCTACTCAAACTTGTTCAAATCTATTGTACAATCGCACAGTTCTTTGAATGAAGCAATTCGCATGGTGAACAGTGTTTATTCTATCCAAGGTGAAAATCATATTCAATCTTGGCCTATTAGATGGAACAAAAACCTGAAATATTGAATTAAAATATTTAATTTTGTGTTTTTCATGAATGACCTTTGTTTATTTTATATACTTTATTATTGTATTGGCAAATAAATAAATAAATTTTAATTTTAATTGAATACTATCTATTCTGCAATACTTAATAATAATACTAACCCTAAACTGGTGATGTGCCTGGCTTGCAATAAATCTGGTGACATTGGGTCTGGTAGACCCATTTTGATTATCTTCATAAAACGTACAAATATCAAATAAGAGGTTTCTCAAGTGTATCTTATCATAGACAACTATTGGGAGGCAGCATAACAAATATTGTGAATCTAGACCCATTATAAAATCTTAATAAGTAGTTTTAAAAAGTATGTATACAAATTTGTAATGAAAAAACTGGGCGTTTGTAAAAAATGCAATATGGTTGAAAACATTTTTTTAATAAGATAAAATTGTCACAACCACATTTATTAAAACTTTGAGGAACTAGTTTCGGTTTTTACACCATTATCAATCTCAATCAAACAATGTTGTTGTGACAATTTCGTCTTATTATTTATTATGGATACCTTCCACGATATCACCTTCGCCACTACAAAGAAAATTTTTAATTCGTTTTAAATGAATGATCATTAAGATTACATGTACCGTATGAAGATTGTAAAAAAAATATATAGAAAATATGAGTTCATAAAAAGATTTTGTGCAGGTTTGAACTTTGCTGTTTTTATACATGGTTTCAAGTGCTTATTCCACATTCAGTACACAAACTGGCTCTGCAATCCAAACAATATAATTTTTCACATGCACTGTGATGTCAATTTCCTCTAGTAGGCTTTGTCTCTAATAGTATCAGTAAAACTTGGATTATTTGTTGATATTCCTTTCAAATAAGATGCCATTTTGTTAAATTCAACCTTGAAAAAAATAACCCCATTCCTCTGTAGAGGAATGGATCATACTGCACTAGCTAATCACTCTCCTAAAAATAAATAGAAAGTTTCATATAAGAAATGCTTTGTTGCAGAAATAGAGATGGATGAAGGTGTCAGTTACCCCTATCAACTTACTTATTCACAAATTTCAAGGGCCTTCATTAAGTGTGGAATTGAACTGATTTTATGCAAAAGGAGCTGTAACAATAACTTTTTCTTTATTTTTGTGAGAGTAATCAGCTAGGTTCCTCTTGCAACCTGTTTAGCGAGCATCACCACACAGAAGATGATGTTTTACAGGAGCTCCGTTTTTTCCGTTGCCATTATACGATTAAACAATAAATTGACTCACTTTTTGCAAAACTTATGAAATGTAGTAGGCTACTGTATAAAAACTCACTTTTATGTGATGACCATATCTTACCGTTATGGTGCTTCTTCAGACACGGTTGGAAGTCTGCCATCTTGTTACCTTTCATTTTATTTTTCAGTTGTTATGAGATTATAAAAAATAAAAAGTTCATCACCATAACAACCAGAAAACACTTTGCTTTATTTTATGGGCATGGACAAGGAAATTGTTATGTGTGATAATAAGTTTATATAATTTGATGTAAAATAATGAGCGAATTTCGTCACACATTATTTGAAAATTGTTTAATTATGTAACAATAGAAAAGTAACTTAGAGAAACAACTACGGTTTTTTTTTGTAGATTACATCTTGGAGACTCCAGTTATGGAGTAAAAGACAAGTCAGACCAACAATTATATTATCTTATACACTAGTTACCATAATTACTATATCAATTAGTTGAGGTGAGGCTTAATTTTGATGTGAAAGGAACTCTTGTACACTATAAAAAATGCTTTATCAACTAAATATTTGTTTAGTTCTTTTTTAAATATTTCTATATTTTCAAGACTTTTTAAAAACTGCGGTAGCTTGTTGTAGAGTTTCCTACCAATATAACTAGGTTTTGTTTGTATAAGCTACTATTGTGACTCACCAAGTGATAATCTCCTCGGCTTCTTGTATTATAATCATGTACATCAAGATTTTGGTTAATATCATTCGTTTTTACATATAAAGTAGCTTCATACACATATAAGCAGGGTACAGTTAGGAGACCAAGTCTCTTGAACAACGGCCTACATCAATATGATCTACTAGCTCTTGTACCTGCCTTCGTACGGATTATGTTTAGAAATAAGACTAAATATGTTTCGGCTTCTTTGATAGCAACGCTCATGAAGTTGTTAGCAGCTTAGTGAACAACTTAGAACGTAAACAAATCAATGACAGTTATCAGAGAGAATATTTGAGAACAGCCGATTGATATATCATGATAAATTACGTGATTTGTTCTTATCATGATAAATTACGTGATTTGTTCTTATGTGGTAATAAAACTTAGAAGAAATTTATCCAAAATCCCACAATATTTGTTTTTTAAACGTTTATTATTCTGTTAAAAAAAGTTAATCTAGTTTTTTATAGCTAAAGACATTGTCAAAAAGGTTTTCAATACTGATAAATAACTTTAATCCCGATCGATGCTCTCGTTTTTCAGGAGAAGTCCGCGTAAAATGTATCCAAAATCGCACACTACTTTGTTTTTAAACGTTTATTATTCTGTTTAAAAAAAAAAGTTAATTTCGTTTTTTATAGCTAAAGACATTGTCAAAATAGTTTTCAATACTGTTAAATAGCTTAAATCCCGATCGATGCTCTCGTTTTTCAGGAGAAGGCCGCGTAAAATGCCTTCGGGCCGTGACAGACAGACAGAAATTGAAATAAGACTTGTTTCGGCTTCTTTAATGTATAAAACGTAAAAATAACCAAAAAATACATAATTCTGATAAATGTACAGACAAAACTCTAATTTTATTTATATAGATTCACTCTTCCCATACACCTAACAGGTTTCTTTTGGATCTTAAACACCATATCGAGGTTTTGTTTTGATGAATTGCCCCATACTAAGATAGCATACCTAATATGCATACAGCAGGAGCCCATGGTAAGCTGTAAAAAGTGTATTTTTGTCATTTAATCTAGCAAGCTGTTGTAGGACAAATACTCCAGATGAAATTTTACAGCATATTTTCTCAACGTATGGAGCCTAGGTCAATCGTCCATCCAACAAAACTGTTAGAAATGCAATGTTTTCTTCCTGGTCTAGTTGATTATCGTTCACTAACACGTTTATAGCCCTATTTTCATTTGAATTATGTTTGTTTTTGAATTGAAGGTATTGGCATTTTTTACTATTAATTTTTAATTTCATCACTCTGTTTAATTGTGTGACTAAGTAACTTAGAGAAACAACTAAGTGATATAGTAACTTTAATAACATACTATTCCATGAAAAAATTTGTACTACAGTATATTTGTGAATAATTTCTTCATTATTTTCATTCCACAGATACTTGGAATATTCAATACACTGGTGTACGCTGCTGGATCGTACTTTTTGTACATTGAATGGAAATCATCAACGCCTACAACATCACCTGCGTAATAGCCGGAATAATTTCATTATAAGCGATACACGCTATGCAATGCTAACCGTAACATGTCGTTATAAAATAGCATGTTGACAGAACATGAATCTGTCATTTTGTACAAATGAAAAGACAGGATGAACAATTCAAATGTCAGTTACAATGTCCAGCTATGACTCACTAGCGAAAAAGTTTGTAAAATCGACAATAATTTATAATTCAGTATGTAGAAACATTATTGTTAGTGTATCGTAACTTGACGGTAAAGTGAAGTTTGGTTTGTTTCACTGATTCAGTCAGCCCTGGATTTGATTCTTGACTAGATCTGGCATTTTTGCATCGTAGCTTTTTCTTATCACCCGTACACAAGGCTCAGTAAATTTGGAATTGTCCGCCAGTAAAAGAAGTTTGGAAATTTTTATTTTTCAATTATTCAAGTCAACTGTTCAGAGTCAACATGTTTTTTATGTAAAAATCAATAATCAATAGGACAAAGACTGTAAATAGAGTTCATGATCTAGTAATTATACAAATATTTCACATTTTGTAAATAACTAAGTTCTTCACTCCATGTAATAATGAACTTCTCACGCACTGTACATTTTCATCTCACTAATTCTGTATCATTAGTAAACCTTTTTCACAGAGCATATCAGTATTGCTAGTAACACTGTCTCATATTTTGACTGAGTAATGTTCATAAAACATTATTTTTATAATTTGTGGAACAATAAATTATTGTGATTGCTGCATATAATATGTTATGATTAAACTTTCTTCAAATATGATATTTTTATAATGTAATATATTGTAATGTTTCAATATTGACTGAAGTTATTTTGAATCCTTTTTATTTTTTATAGATTCCTAGATTTTATCAAACGTTGCAATGGATGACAACTCTATTACAGAGAGTATTTGTGGATATTTGACCCACAACAAAATGAAAAATGTTGAATTCTGTGAATCAAATTTTAATTGTAGGTTTATTGAGAAATCTCTGGTAGATGATAATTAAAAATTTTAAAAACACTACAATTTTGTAATATAACATCACACAACATTTCAGTATTTGAGTATGGAATAAATAATCTGCCTTCAGTCAATTACCCGGAAATTACCCATCTTTCATGAGTAGCCTACTGTCATCAACAATTAATTATTAGGAGTAAGTTATCCAAAATTACTAGGGATTAGAAATAAAACGCAAACAATAATTATTAACTATGTGCATATATTTTTTGAAGCAAATATGTAATATACGTGCTACATACCATATTTATGTACCTTCTAGTCTATTGAATATAGAAATGTTAATTTTTTTCGATAAGATCAGCCTACGTTCTATACTTTTTAGCATCTCATCACACAACACTCTCTAACATAAATGAATTTTCAGTAAAAAATACATTCAACTACAAATCACTGGTTTTTTTCTAATTGCATTATTACTTTACTGTCCACAATTTGCTACTTACAATACATATATTTGTAATTTTGTTAAACAATGGTCTTGAAATTCTTATATGACACCTCAAATATAATGGTTGGTTAAATTTAATGATTCTTCTCAATTTCAATAAATGTAAAGTCTTCACTATTTTACTATGAAATGATATCAGTCCTTTAGGTGAAAAAAATGAATGGGTAACTAGTATGAGTGAGTACCAAATATTGGATTATTTGAAGATAAAATCTGAAAATGATCTGCTAAAATTACAAGTGTGAAGATTGAAGTGGGATCAAGATGGCTAGCCTATGGCAATAATTCATAGATTGAACATTGCCATGACAGAAAATGGAGCTTATGATTCACATAATTTCAAAATAATGTTTTCCAGAGTTCAAAAGAAAAATACCAAACCTTCTTTTAGTTTTAACTTGTATAAAGATCTTGTCAATCTTATTTGTTCAGCTCTACCACAAAGTTATCATTACCGTACCAATATCATTACATTGAAATTCGGTCATTAAATAATCAAAATTGTCATTTATTCCTCAATTTTTCATTCATGTTCACATAATGTTTTGTCTTCTGTAATCTTAATTATCCATTATCGTGATGTTTTTCATTTTTGATCCAATTTTTGAGAATTAGTTTTCATAAAAAAAAATTATAGACCTTTTTTAAACTGAGAAATGGAATAATTATGAGATACAATATTGTAAACTGAAATGAATTCACTCATTTAAATGATAATATCATAGCCTCAATAATCAGATATTCCAATACAGTATAATGAAATACAGGATAATATGAAAATAATTTATCACTACTTTTCAGAGAGATTTATTGTTGACAGGATTAAGTTTGATAAGTAGCAGTTTCTAATCCATTATAAATTATAAATACTGTTAAGTTCTCATTTTAAATGCATTAGAAGTCTTTAGAGTTCATTTTGAACAATATTAATTGGTAGATAATCCACAATAATTGATGCAATAGTTTCATTCATTTTATTCAAGCCCATGCTCTGATTAACATATGTATTGAAACAATAGTATTTATCTTGATTTGTACAAAATCCAAGTTCTAAAAAAATGTTATATCCTTGATTTTATTGAATTTGAAGTTCATAGAATTTTTATAGCTATGGTGTGAAGTGGATAGTCAGACATTGCACTCACTTCTGGACTGAATGAGCTTAAATTTAACTCTTTCATCCAATTTTATCTCAATTCTCTAGTTGTTCATAATAATATTACAATAGACTATCTGGTAAAAAATAATTTGCAGTGAGATCTATATCACATATACAATTCCATTTAGGCCAATATCATAATGATTAGGTACGGAAGGTATGAATATTATCCACAAAAATACATCAAGTATTTCTTGAGAATTTAGTTATAGCAAAATAAATATTATGCAAACAACTAACATGCAAATGCTGATTACCCATATATTTTGCTGTACTAAGCTTACTGTAACACATTCAAAAAATATTGTTCAGAGAATTTTAGTAATTTTTAAATGTTTTGAGAAAATATACATCAATATTAGAAACAATCACTTGAATATTTTTTATTGATAAATATTATTTGAACAATCTACTATTTGATCACACATAAAAAGCGGTAAATGTAATGAGTAAATGTAAATACAACTCAGAATGAGACAATGGCAATTTTATTGAAGTTTGTCGTATTCTAATAATTAAGTTTCGTACTCGTACATACATAAATATGGTAGTTGTTATTAATGCGATCAATTTACATATATAGAAACTTACAGCAAACTATATATATCAAGAGATCTTTAAAGCTTTAGATGGGGCTTTCCACAATATGGCTGAGCATTATTTTTTTCAACAATCTTGGCATACATTGACTTTAATGACTGCGAGAAAAATACAATGAAAATTCACAATAAGAAAACTCTTTAACACAGATTTCTAATAAATATTTGATTCTTATTCACATTTACAAGCAATACAATTCTGCAGTAATTGTCAGAGAAATGTTGCTCTATCACATTAGCAATCACTTATTGTTTCTTTAATTTTCGACATTCATTCCTTTGAAGAGTCTTTGACGTGATCAAATTATTCATCAATTTTGCAGATTGATATAATCCTTCCAGAGAGACAATAGGCAAACGATAATTCAGAGAAATTTCACATTTCTGATTCTTTAACTATTATTGGAGCTCTTGAAAATGAAGGAATTCCAGTTCTTATATTTGGATTCTAATTATTGACATTTTTTTTTAACTTAGTAAGTAAACCAATCACTGATAGTTAAGAACTAAACATGTGTTGTTTAGGCCTTCCAAAAATTGTTTTCTATGATAATTTCTGATTCTTCTCTTTCATCTTCCTCTTTTATATTGTGTGTTCACCTATCTTCCTTCTTTTAAGCTATGTCACAGAGAGGCATCTCCCTCAATTGTATCACAATATCATCAAAGTACGGCAGCTTTATAGTTTTATTACAATTATCATTTATCAATTTCAGAGAAAAATAAATTGAAAAATTTATTCGGTTTTTGATTAAAAATTCCAATTTTAACCTATTCAAGAGATACTAGAAAGTCAAATCTCTTTCAAAAATACCCGCACATTTTTTATCATTTTATCATTATTATCTTCTTAATTAACCATACTCCTTACCTTCCTTTGGTAACTTTCATCTCCATATTATATTCTAAAAATAGATGGAATTTCTACTTCTATAATAATGACCTTGCCATGGTTACCAGCTATTTCAAGTCATAAGTATGTTGACACGTCTATAAAATAGAGTACACCGCATGGAGACAATGAATTATTATACTGATTGATAGTAAAATAATCAGAGATTACAAATAGTTTCGAGTGAACGAAAGAATCAAATCACTGAAATCCTTATTTGTCAACACATTATAATTTACAAGAGCTGCAAATGGGCTCCAAGTTTCATAGATATTTTGTTTAATATCATAAACAATTTTGGAGTTCTTATAATATTTGTGTGATATAAAATTTCTCTGTATTGTTTGGCTCAAGATAATCTTTGTTCTGTGTACCGGTATGTGGCTCAATCATTCTGCTTTGATTGAAGCTAGTTTACAAAAATTAAATTTTTATCAACTTTCCCTCAAAATCCGATTAAGTTACGGTAATAAAGTATCAAGCAACCAAGACAAAGTAATAACAAAATTTATATAAATCAAATGCAGTCATACATGTTATTATACTTTTGGCATTCCTATAATCCTTCACAAAAGTTGTTCCTTACTTCAATCTTCAGTGCTTTGAGTTTTGTTCTGAAAAACGAAATCACGATTTAATTATGGTACTATAATGGATTCGAAAATATTAGGCTATATAGGACAGCAGAGGTTCTGAGTAGAGATAGGATACAGAAGATACAGAATGCATAGGGCTATTGCAAAAATGGTAAATCAAATGGCATTGTTCTTGATGTACCGTAATGAAGTCCAATATCAAAACTGACACTATATTCCTATTTAAATTATGATTTTTACTCTCTTCTACTGCTGGTTGGTACTGGAGGGATGCATTTCACTTCTAAAGAGAAGCTTCATCAGCCTGATGAAGATGAGGATGATGAAGCTTCAATTAAGAAGTGAAATGCATCCCTTCAATATAAGTGAGTAAAAATCATAATTTAAATAGAAATACAGTGTCAGTTTTGATATTAGATTGTTCAAGTATTTCATCATGGAAAACATCACAGTAATGAAATCAGTTGATGGTTAGATTCAATTATCTCCAATGAGATCATGAGTAAGAACTAATAAGGTGTATCTCCTCTTTTCTAAAAAGTATACTGTATGACTGTAATAGGTGACAACTTTCCGGACGTTCTGATTCATCTGCTTTTATAAAAGGGGTTTTGAGATTTCACCAACTTATGACACGTTTCTTAGAAGAGGGCACACGCCTTCCATTTGGAGCTTTGTAATCATTCAATAAATACATCAGTATTATTTCATGTCCAACTTAGAAAACTTGGAAGTAAATTTTGTCTATGTCCTGTAATCTCTGATCCACCGGTAAGTGATAGCCGTGAGCCGTAGCAGGTATCTGTTCAATCAGATCAGATAAGCAACGCTATCCTTCTGTAAGGGTGAATGATTGGATTGGGCAGAAAAAGACTCTGTTCTCTACTGTAAAATCACTTCCCGGTGGTTCGGAACCCACCTAAAATTGTACGTTCACCATGTTTCCAATAACATGGCTCAAGCGGTGAGGTGGAACTACCCATAAGGGTCTCCTTACCAATATAAGCCATAAGCATTTACTTTTTTCTGATCCACTTTTCTTTGATGTAATTTTTCTTAATATTCAACTTATTTTGTTGTAAGATTGTAATAAATACTTTGTCATATACCTATTGTAGTCAAATGAATAAAAATACAGATTATCACATCATTTAGAGAAAAATAAATGTAGTGTATGCCTAACACTTACCCTTAACATATAACAAATGAAACAGTCTTTGCATGTTCATAGCCAATGCAGGATGATAATAATTGGAATAATAGTTATTGTAATCAAGGAAATTGACTCTTAAAATAACTCCTCACACTCACCTTTATGTTGTTTACTCTTGGACTTTTCCGATTTTTCTGGTTTTTCTTTTAAAATTTCAGTCTTTTCTTTATCAGGG
The DNA here is from genome assembly GCA_948455865.1 of Conomelus anceps. Taxonomy (NCBI): domain Eukaryota; kingdom Metazoa; phylum Arthropoda; class Insecta; order Hemiptera; family Delphacidae; genus Conomelus; species Conomelus anceps. The sequence continues at coordinate 16,726,283 of OX418221.1, forward strand.
CTGTCTTTACTTTCTGATTTACCTGCTAAAAAAAATAATACAGACATACTTAGTTAAGTCACAGCATAACTGAATCTTTTCGCAACAATCAATTTTGTAAAATCAACCTTTTTGTTGTAAATTTAACGACTTTTATATTGTGAATATATAATAAATGTGCTTGCATTGAATAAGAGTCATCTTGAAGATGAGATTCAATAGGTACCTCGAAAACATTCGGCTGAATGTGAGTATATTTATTATACTGTATATTCATAATATAAAACTGACTGCAAGTCGTTATATTTATAACAAAAAGTTAATACTAACAACGCAGATTGTTATGGAACAAGAAATCCAAGAATTTGTAAAATCAGTGAACAAATATTTTTTCAAGTACCTAACTATAAGAGAATCTCAGATAGACCAGAGAACTCGTTATGGGAAAGTAATAAGTAGTTTCTATCTCAGTAATAAGATCTAATGACATTGTACATAGGCTGATTGAATGAGCCCTTGCGTATTAATGGATATTTTATTATTTATTTTCTTTCTCTTCTCATTGGCATTTCATTTTTCACGTCAATAAATTATATCGAATTATTATTAAAACACATTACAACTCTATTTTAACTGAAATTTTATTTGAAATTCAACTCTATTTTATTTGAAATTTGGTTGAAAGGTGAAGATTTTCATTAAATTTGTGTGAACAATAATAGATGATACATTAATTTTTGATTGAGTTTAAAGCGCAAACCAACGTGTTAGATAAAAATTTCATTCAGATACTTTATTACAAATTTATTTAACTGTATCTCTGAAGTTGGCAATTCGAACTACACAAAAAATTTTGGATTCAATTAATCATTGTCCTAAGTGACCTTAGTTATTAGAATAACCTTAGAATAACCTTAGTTATTCAGTAAAATTTGAACAAAATAATGTGAAATATACTGAAATTTCACAGTTTGGCATTAATCATAACAGTTAACTTCAGACAGTTGATCAGATATGTCTTATACTCCTTAACCGGAGTCTCCAAGACGTAATAAAAAAATTGTGTACCGATTCCAACTGTAGGTGACTCTTCAGACCTCAACTTTATGTTTCAGTCCAGAGGGTACTGCACAAATGAGGGGTGAGGTACGTATTGGAGAGCAGTGACGTAGTTTGTGATTACATCCTATGATATTGAAATATTCGGGAAGAAATATTTGGTATTTTCATTATTATTTGTAGTAAAAATGTGGAAATTGTAGAAATCTGGTGTTACAATTTGCTTCTGCTTAGATTCCTCCACTTTATTACACTAATACACTTCAACTCATTTTACACTCACCTTTCGGTTGTTTATGTTTGCTTTTATCTGGTGGAATATCAGACCTCTCTTTTTCAGGACTGTCCTTGCTTTCAGATTTGCCTGGAAAAATGATCAAGTTCAATCAGTACAGAAATCATACTCAAAATCATGCTATGCTCCACCTGAAAGAAATTACTAAGTGCATGATCAAAGAATGAGTTGTACAACTGATACTCATACAAAACTCTAAAATGATAGAGCTTCAATCATTGTAAAATTGAAATTGGATTACAGTAATACGATAATCCTGATAGTAAGAATAATTAAAATACTACTTTAATAATCCACTATTCCATCGCAGTTATCTAATTCTTATGTGAGCCAAGCCCTTAGAATGAAAACATCAATAATAATGAGACTATTACTTTGAACACGACCTCAATGTGTACCGTACTGTATCTAAACTACAAGCCAAAAATAAAATTTATAAAAACTGCTTTCTACAGTCTGAAGGCATCTAAGAAAACTACAGTCTAAAGCTAGTACCGAAAAATCTATTCAGTCTGAAGACTATAAAACTGCAAGCTGTAGGCTATTGTAGGCTGATTCAAGGTTTTTGTGTGTAGCTGGAAGTTAAATCTAATATACAGTATTTGACGACTAGAAACTTCAAATAAATATCTAACTACTAACAATAGATACTACAAAACGATACGGCAATCATTTGCATGGAAAAAATTGTTACTGAAGCAGAACTAATATTACTCATCATATAATAGGTACCGGTCGTATCTATATAACTCAAAACTTACTGATGATTAATGATCTTTGTAGTTCCAAGCTAACAATCATATTCAATATTTTTTCTATTAATTTTATTAATTCTTGCATCACACTTTGGCAAGCTTAATCAAGAAAATTCCAAATATGCTGCAAGTTGAATTTCACAAATCAAAAAATTCGTCAATGGATATTATGTGTAGGTTGTCTTAAATAAATAGTAGCGTAATTTATTATTTAATTCATTGGTTCATTATGCGGAATAATGTAATTTCAAATCATGTTTCTTTTATTTCTCAGAAGGTTCCAACGTACAACAAAATGATTTATTTCTGCTGCCTCATTAACTATTTATTTTTCAAACTCCCTAATGTGATTATTTTATTTTTCAAAGTAACATTTCATTCTATTACTGTACATAAATTATGATGGATACCAGTGTAAGACCCATGCAACGCACTATAGTTTAGTAGACATATGGCAGGGTTTCATTCATTTGGTTAAAGAGAATAATTCAAATTTATTCAATTTATCTAATCACGTTCACCATGTTTAAAATATTATATTTTATTATTTTTGAATCTCACTGATTTGAGTGTTTTATCTAGAAAGTATGTCACGCAGCCTAGATATTGAAATAATTTATTGAAAATAAAAAGCAGTACAGTTAAAACTTATGATACCTATTTAATCAGTTACTCATTCAAATAGGAAGATTATTTACAATCAATATTGGTGAATAAATTAATGCCTGAATACCCAGTTAAAATGTAAAGGTTGAAACGTTGAAGGCTTATAGCCTTACTTATATTATTTGTTTATTTATTTATTGTGACAAAATTACAAAGAATGTGAAGGCGTAACAGACTTAAGTCCAAAACTGCTCTATTCGCAAATTTTGAATAATATTATGTTACACTGTCCAAGAAATTCAGGTTAATAATTTTAATGCTGATTTGCCAAAATACTCCACTCAAAAAATAATAGAATGATTCCTTTACACTTGAAGGCGATTAATTTCAGTCACTCAAAACGACACACTGAAAACCGTAAATAATATCAAATTTTGATAGAAACTGTAACTGAAACTTTATTATATTGCAAGTTGCTATAAAAAGTGAAGAATCTGGTGCTAAATGATGAAAAAAGTGCTTCAAACAGGAGATACAATTTGTTAATGTTAAATATTGATAACTATGCAAAATAAACTAGAAAATTGTTGGTTGCAAGCAGCAGATTCAGAAATGCCAACAAAAGGAACAAGAGTACTCTATTTATATACAACAGAAAAATCACACGTTATGTGAAAGTTAACGTTTTTTCATTACAAACAGAAGGTGTAAAATTTGAAGGAAATAGAATACAAGATTTTATGTACAGCAGAAATTTATAAGTAATGAGGAAATAGCATTCTTTACCACAAACAGAAAGTTTAAAAATTCAAGGGCTGATGAAAGAAGAAGTAAAATATAAAAAAAAGGAATTGAATAATGAAAAAATGTAAACTTTCAAGGATTAAATTCATAACCTACTGAAACTTTTAGACCATGAGTGAGAGGCTTTGCATTATTTTTCATTCCACTATCTTACAACTTACAACTCTGTCTAAACTTGATCAACTTCAGATGGGAGAATTCAGAGCTCTCCAAGAAAATGAAGGTATTTTGCAGCTTTACAAGGGCAGAAGAGGAGGGGCTACATACAGGGGGTTTTATAACACTAAACTGAGGGTAGACACATGAAGCGGAAGTTTGTTTTGAATAAAAGATGAGAGACTTTGATGTTAGGAAAGATGGAGGACTACTCTAGAATGTACTAATTTTGTCTACAATAAGAAGGGTTTTGAATTCCAGGAGGCAAATTCTGCAAAAATATTATTTCTTCTACAATCAAAAAGGAGTTAAAATGTAAACTATTTTATAACCTGGACAAGAAGGACTGACTATAAGGACTATTACAATGTTGAGGGTTCCAAACACTGAACTATTTTGATACCAATACAAGAAGGATGTCTAGCATTTTGTTGCAAGAGGGTTTCAAATTCTTTGAAGACAAGGCTTTGTGCAAAGGAGCAAACATTTAGAGACAGACACTTTGCTGGTGCCGTACCGAATTTTGATTAAATCTTTTCTCTCTGTTTTGTTTCTTGAGTTGATATCTATTGAGCTATTAAAAATCTCATTCAAGCAAACAAAAATTCCTTAGTTTTTATTCCCTTTTTGCTTGGTAGGAATACCAAGCATACTTTTCTGTAAGTTACTGCCCCTAACCTCATTTACATTCTTCACGTACCCAATAATAAGATTAAAATCTGAAAACTGTAATACAACAAACGTAAACATTTTTGGCCTCCAAGTTTTTTTAACTAAATTTGATTTTTTCGCTCTTTTTTGGTCATTCCCAACACTGCTAAATTTGTAATTTATAGTTTTTATAATCAAATAATCTTTTTAAAAGTGAAATCGTTAGTGTAATGTACTAAAGTGCCATGTGGCACCTACTGTATGTTATGTTATTTTGGTATTTGGTAATTTTGACTTTTTTGTGTGTTCAAGAATATTATTTCCTTGTATTAAATCAATATATGGCACCTCTTGAAAAACCTACTGGTTTAGGAGGACCTGTGTTGTAATGATACTGTAAATAAATTGATTGATTGATTCATTCATTCATTCATTGATCATACATAGTACTACAATAATCTCGTCTACTCCAATCAAGAACTTTGTTTCACTGTGATAATTTTTAAAATAAATCAAGGAAGATAAAATTGAAAATAGAAACACCAAAACTTTGAATAAAATACAAACTAGAGTCCTGTTCCACGACAAATTACAATCTAATGATAATGGGCGGTACTTGTTCTTTTGAAAATGGGAAATTTTACTACTTGTAATTTATTCTTGAAACAGGTTTTGACATAGATATAGACATAGATAAGAGTAGCTCATTCAAATTTTTTGATGTAATCATTAACTGCTAATTTTAATTTTCAATTACAATCTTTCCTTTTATATACCATACAAAGCATACAAATAAGCACAGTTTTTTAACCAAATTAGAAATTTAGCCAAAATAATGAAATCTGAATGGACATTTGATTAACTTTTAATAAAAAAAACTAAAGAATTCATGAACAAAATAAAATTTAGCATTTAGTGGAGTTTAATATCTCTGAATGAATTAGAAATGAAATTAGCACTTATTCTTCTCAAAATAATTGATGAATTTTTTGAAATAACATTCCATTAGCTCAATAGTCACCAACCCAAAAAAACGTTAAGAGATTACGAGCAAAAATCCAGTGCACAGCCTCAAATACGGGGATTGATTGGCAATTGGCATGAGAAGCAGCAAGTACTCACTTCGAGAGTGAAGCGCCAATTTCTTGGCACGCTCGTGTCCGTTCTGATGGTGGTCGAAAGAGTTGGAGCGATTCTGGTCATGATCGTGCAGTGCTAGTGTCGGAAACACAGCTGCAACACAACATAATTAGCTCTCATCTTCAACTAGTTTCTATTTTAATTCATACTTTTTTGTTAGAGAAAAATCAGCTGAAATTTTCATTGGGAAAAAGGAAGTGATGGGAGATTTAATTAATTTGGCTTTCGAGATTCCAGTAGCATCCTACTTGTAAAAAACCTAAATTTATTGTACCACTATTCAACGACTTCTATTTAAATTTGTTAAGAAGAAAAATATTCTACTTTAAAAAAACTAAATTTAGTTGTACTAGTCAATATTGGACCAATTTCTATTCCTCAGAGAAAAATAAAATGTGAATTTCATGTGAAATTAGAAACTATGTAATTTAATGAAAATTAGGTTGGTGATTGGGTCTCTGAAATTTTACTTGAAAAATATGAATTCAGCTGCAATATTCAAATTCGTTGTTTTCCATTAATTATTTTTAATTAATTTATTTTTTATTATGTTTTTGCTTAGAGGATTTTTTTGCTTCTTGGGCTCTAGGATTCTTTTTGAAACATATGATTTTTATCGTTCCAATCAGTATTCAACCAATATTTATATCTATCTATTTTCTTAGGGGCAGTATTTGAAGTGAATTTCTCATTAAAAACGATAGGAATTGTAAGTTTTAAGTTGGTTTCTGAGACTATGGGATATTTTTTTGTAGAAATCAGAATGCATTTGCAATAGAACATCAGCTCTAATTATTTCATCTACAGAATATTCATTTTGTCGTTTAAAAAGAGATTGACTGGATAATTATTGGAGTATGAACTATATGGAATTTTAAAATTGGTTTTTGGATCCCATCTTGGGATCTTATACTTGAAAGAATCTTTATTTAGCCGCATATACAATGTGTTTCGCATAGACTTACCGATATTTTTGGGCTTGTACTACTTGATAAAATTAAAAAAAACTATAAATCATATGAAAATGCTTCGTTGAAGAGTTGAAGATTGTGTAAGTTAGCATTTTAGGCCCATCAATTTACGCATTCGTAAGTAATTTGTAGTGCCTCCATTCAACTTGAAATTTGGTCAGGTTCCATTTAATTGAACAGATAATTTTTTACTTTTTTGGTTTTTCATTCCATATTATAGTAGGCTACATCTTTTTCTGAACATTTTGATATAACTTAATAAAAGTAACTAGATCTTATTTTTAACCGACTTCCAAAAAGAACAAGGTTACTATATTCGACCTGTTTTTTTTATGTTTGTACATCAATCATTCGAACAATATTGAACCGATTTCGATTAATTTTTTTTTAATGAAAGAGCATCGCTCAGCGGTGGTCCCATCCAAGTTTCGCAAGGATCGGCCCAATACTTAGCCCAATATAAAACAAAAAGGAGCATTAGATCAAAATTTTTCTCATCTTTAAATTTTATTCAATAAATAAAATTATATGCAAGTGACTTTATTGTTTACTAAATAAATTTAAAAAAAATAAATAAACTTATTAAACTATAAATGCGACTCTCACCAGCGCACAAGGTTTTTCCTTTTGCTGGTGATGCCATAATAATTATAAAAACTAAATAATAGTAATTGAGCACATTACTGTAATAGGGCTACAGACGATATACAGATAATTAATTAATTACATATAATTTATATTCAAATATTTTACATATAATTACATTGTAATCACTTATACAAAATATCTTGTAGTTATGTAGATTAATATAATGTAGAAGTGTATTATTATTTAGTTTTATTTTGTACAATGACATTTGTGATGTTTCTGTTTTTTTAAGTGGCAATAAATCAAATTCAAATTCAAATTCAAAATTCTTCGATGTCTTCATTTCAATCAAGTTTGAATAGGATAGTTTTTTTTTTTTTTTGTAGATTACGTCTTGGAGACTCCAGTTAAGGAGTATAAGACAAGTCAGATCAACAATATTATACACTAGATACCATAATTACTTCCAATTAGTTGAGGTGAGGCTTAATTTTGATGTGAAAGGAACTCTTGTACACTATAAAAAGCTTTATCAACTAAATATTTCTTCAATTGTTTTTTAAATATTTCTATATTTTCAAGACTCTTCAAAAACTGCGGTAGCTTGTTGTAGAATTTCCTACCAATATAACTAGGTTTTTGTTTGAATAAGCTACTATTGTGACTCACCAAGTGATAATCTCCTCGGCGTCTTGTATTATAATCATGTACATCAAGATTTTGGTTAATATCATTCGTTTTTACATATAAAGTAGCTTCATACACATATAAGCAGGGTACAGTTAGGAGACCAAGTCTCTTGAACAACGGCCTACATGAATCTAATCTATTTACTCTTTCTATACACCTAACCGCTTTCTTTTGGATCTTAAACACCCTATCAAGATTTTGTTTTGATGAATTACCCCATACTAAGATAGCATACCTAATATGTGACAGTAAGAGCCCATGGTAAGCTGTAAAAAGTAACTTTTTGTCATTCAATCTAGCAAGCTGTCGCAGGACAAATACCCCAGATGAAGTTTTACTACATATTTTCTCAATTTTCTCAGTTCCACACATAACCGCCAATCGGATAACCGGTGTCGTTTACCAGGCTGATCATTGTATCATATGGAGTGCTTTACATATAGACGGTTTTCGAAATCATATGATGCAATGCAATTATGCCGGGTAAACGACATCGGTTACCCAAAGCTGGTTAAGTGTGAAACAAGCCTTTAATGTCCCGTTTTGTCCAATGACGTGAACTTAATTTGAATCGAGAATAAGAAGAATATAATATTTCTGTCCATATGTTCATATGAAAATTGTAAATAATTTAGTTGATGTTATTGAGTCATAGGAATAAGGTTATTCAGTTTCAATCATAAGTTGGAGAATTTGGAAAAACAGCTGATCTCAGAAGTATTTTTAGTTTTGATGCTGTGATGGATTAAGAATATTTATTCGCCATTATCGTACATGTGCGTACAATAGGCTATTTTGAGGTTATGTTTAATGATCCTTTTGTACTAGGCCTAGCTCAAAGTTTATGTTTTTTATATTAAAAAAAATATATATATATAACTAATATCACGAAAAATATCGTACATAACTCGTCCGGGAAGATGTTTACCATACTCGTATGATACCGCACTCAACTTCATCTCCTGCGTTTACTTATATTTTCAGTAAGCACAATTGTTTATCTCTTCTTATAAGTGGATTTTTAGTTACTTAACTTTCGATATTATAAATTAATTATTGGCTTGCTAATTTGATAAATATTTCATAATGTAGGCTTTAAGAAATTCCTCATGTTTTCAAAGTTTGAAAATTCAACTAAAAAGCTTAAAATAATACATATTTTAAAACAAAAAAGAAACCGACTTCAGTGAAATGATAAAATACTCACGTACTAAAAAGTTTAAAATAAAGTATTTACTTTAAACTAAGAATATTTTAAATTTCGTACAAGTAATCTTTTGAAGTCGGCGCCAAATTTCCCATAAACTTCTAAAATATAACAGAATTACTCCGTGATGTTTTCCATGACGAAATAATTGAACAATCTAATATCAAAACTGACACCACTGTATTTACATCACTGTATTTCAGTAAAAGTGATTGTAAACCACATATTTTATTGAAATACAGTGTTAGTTTTGATAATAGATAGAATTTCTGATCAATCACTTCCTGGTGGTTCGGAACCCACCTAAAACTGTAGGTCCAACTCATCAATCTCCATCATCCAATTCATTACCCACGCAAAGGTCTTCATCCTCCAAAAAAATACAGTGTTAGTTTTGATATTAGATATAATTTCATTTCAACTTCAAAAAATATTTGGCGCCGACTTCAAAAGATTACTTGTATGAAATTTAAAATATTCTTAGTTTAAAGTAAATACTTTATTTTAAACTCTTTAGTACGTGAGTATTTTATCATTTCACTGAAGTCGGTTTCTTTTTTTGTTTTAAAATATGTATTATTTATTTTTTTAAATCCATTGGCTCGCTCTTTCGAATAGCTGCACGTATGAATTCAGCTCAGTTTGAAATTGCCACTCATTGATATAATCGATCTCACAATCGATTATAGATAGGCGATTCATTGAGTCGATTGTTTATTCTTTTTGTTTTGCTTTCATTCTCGATTTCCATTCCAATCAGTAATCAGTGTTTATTTTATGCTGTGTTCATCAGAGGTTAGAATTTAAATCTATATACTGTAGTTCTTTTGCTGATATTTTTTCATAATTTTTTATTCGATCAAATATTCCATTTATTTTCAATACCGGTATGCCAAGAGCTGAAGTGGTGTAAAAAGAGAAAAATTTATGGGAAATATGTTATATAAAATTTCATCAACTGAATGTAAGTTCAACAATTTTGGAACTCGTACTCCACCTAGTGCTTCAAAAAGAAAAATTAGTGCTATGGTCTACCACAATACGATGATTTTTTAGGGACAAACTCAAATATTATTATTTCAACGGATATATTGTGTACAGTGATAGAAAACTTTGTGAGCCTGGCACATTTTGAATGGAAATAAGGTAATTTAAGTTCCATTTATAGTTCATCTCTCTTGTTTTTTTGTGTTTTTTTTTCAGCTTTAGGTACCGTACCATTATTTCAAGAACTGGAAAAGATAATCACTCAAAATTTTAGTATGTTAGGCCTACCGTATCACTCCAGCTGTATTCTAACTATGGTGAACCAATTATTCAATTGAAGTGATAGCCGCGAGCTGTAGCAGGTATCTGTTCAATCAGATAGAGGTAAGCTGCGTTCTCGTGGGTCCTGTTTGTAACGGTGACCGATTAGATTGGCCAGCAAAAAAACCCAACTCACCAATTACCATCATCCAACTCATTACCCACGCACAGGTCTCAGACCTATGTGAGCTTCATCCTCCTAAAAAAAAAAAAAAATAGCTAGAATATATGTTAATATATTAAATTTAATTCTGAACAAAAAATGCCAACCCAATAGCTGAAAACTACACCTGAATTTAATAAAATCGGCTAGTTTTTTAATCAAAATACACTAATTTGCATGAGCTTACTTCTTATGTGTGTTGATTCATTTAAATCTTAGTTTTAATTTAAGTGTCTATTGAATTATTGAACATATTTTGTTGAGAATTAAATTCTCTGTAAGTTAAAAAAAACTACATGTAGGCCTATATTATTCTACAAGCCCAAAAAGTATTGCTAACTCTCTGCTAAACACCCTGAATGGCCTGAATAGAAGATATAATTAAGTTTTAGTCTTTATCACTGATCGAGATTCGATCTCAAATGTAATAAGTGAGATTGACTAAATTTTAAGTAGGCTATTCCGTCATGAAAATACTATTATTATTATTATTATTATTAATATATATTGAATATTAATATTATTGTTCTTTAATAATAACAGCTTGCTAACTACAATTGAATAAAATCAAGGTGAAGTTTAGTATTTATCAGTATTTATTTTGAAATTATTATTATTTGATATTAATGAGCTTCCTTGTTACAATTAGATGGAATCAAGGTAAGAATTAGGCTAGTCTTTATTACTAATAGACACTCAATCTTATTTTTGTAATAAAATGAAAGCATGAATTTATTAATATTTGGTAATGATGTGCTCAATAGGTACAAAATTAATGAAACCAAGTAAATAATTTAGGTATTAAGGCCTGATTCAGAATATGAAAAGCATCATTTATTTCAAATTTGAAGTTCCTAAATTTTATTGGTTACTCCAATCACCTTTATTTTAATTATAATTCTGTTAAGGAAAATATTCCACTGTAACTCAACGGTTGTTTTATTACTATATAAATTATGCTTTACAATTATCAAGTGATTTCGTGAAATGATGTAGTGATGATCAAGATGGTTTCTCGTTCCTCACACTATCGTGTCCATGCCTGAGTAATCGATTGCCTGTCCTGTATTTGTGACCTAAAGCCTACGCATTCCCATTCCCCTCATTCAAAGTAATGTAAGGAGTTCACAACAACTAAGTTCCATGGCAAGCTGTTCAGGTCTCAAGCGATAGTGTTGACATTACAGTCATGTCAAATGACGTGTGGCTCTGTCTGGCTGCTCATGCTATCATCCCACGTATAATATTTGGACCAACAAAAAATTGCGATTATCGATTCATTAATGACGTCACACACTTAAACACACACAAAGGCCGACAACAGAGGCAAACAATAGGATCAAAAAAAATTAGAAAAGAGAATAAAAGACAATGAATAGGAAAGCTGAAGAAGGATCAGGAGGAGGAGAAGAGAATGGATAGAAGAAGAGGAATTCTTCTTTTTCTTTTGTTTCAACCCTTGAGTTTGTTGGCATCAGACCTCTAGTAATATTGTCATAAATATTAGTAAATATCAATATAATATATATATATATATATATATATATATATATATATATATATATATGGATGATTTTACCAACTTATATTATAAGTTGGTAAAATCATCAAGTTATTGGTTATGGTTCATTCTATTACTGTAAAAATCTTCTATATTACTAGTAGAAAACAGTTAACCAAACATAAATCATTCCTCTCTCCTTTGAGCTTTCCGTTTCAGTTCGTGGTATGTTCTGCATTTAATATCCTCCATAATTTGTGTCATGTAGTCGAGTCGTGGTCTTTCTCTGCAATTTGCACCCTCGATCTTACCCTCAATTTATTATTCGTTTAACCAATGAAGAGGAATTAGAAGAAGGAAAAATAATATGAAAAATATGAATAGAAGGAGGCGTATTGAAGTGTTTGGATGAAGAACATTTGGTGGGGGAGGAGGAGAAGATGACGATGAGGAAAAATATATGGATGAAAAGGTAGAAGAATAGGAGTGAAAAGAATAGAAAGGCTGTCTTTATATGTTTCTTGAAGAGTGAAGCTAGGGCGCAGCCCACTTGACTCTTATACATTTCCAGCTTGAAATTAAAATTACCTCTACATATTGGAAGAAAATAGACTGAACAAAATAATCATAATACAGAAAAAACATGAAAAAAAATAATTTAAGTAAACAATGAAGGTATAAAATTAAAAACAAAAAATCAATGATTTAGTAGGAGGAAGAGTAGTGTTGCCCCCTCCTGCGCCATCTTTGTAAGGGTGACCGATTGGATAGGCCAGAAAAAAGACTGTTCTCTGCTGTAAAATCACTTCCCGGTGGTTCGTAACCCACCTAAAACTGTGGGTCCAACTCATCAATCACCATCATCAAATTCATTACCCACGCACAGGTCTAAGACCTATGTGGGCTTCATCCTTCGAAAAAAGTAAAAAGAGAGTGATGAGCATGAGGAAAAAAGTGTAGAAGAGGAAAAAGTAAAATATGAAGAAAAGAAGCGTTTGATCGAGGCTATAAAATAATGTTGTAAGTATTCTTGTGTCTATTGTGCCATGGTGTATACTATGAATCAGGTGGTTGTAACAAACTTTGCTTCAGATTCCGTGCAGACATCCAATTTGTCTCAACTTTGTTGTCTTGTTTGAGTAATCGATTGGACACCTACTGACTGAATTCAGTAGCTCGAATGGTGTGACGTAAATTAGGACAGGTTCTATTATCACAAAGTGGTTTACCTTTAATTCAGGGGTCTCTCTGATAGCAGCTGAGTTGTGAAAGCTCTCACATATATCTAAAAGTTTGCTTTGATTAAATATAGAAAAAAGGTCTGTATAAACTCAGATTATTTATTCAACAACAAATGGCCGTTTGTCGTCTAAAAGTACCGGTAATATTCAATTATTAAAATGTGAAAAAATTTTATCTTTATACTTCTGTATACTTCCCAGGAAAAATAAAGGCATCAGATCTAATCAAGTCTGTAATTTAATATATTCTATTATTTCCTATTTTATTGCCTTCCGTGTCACTATGGAATTCGGATATCATCATGAGATAAGGTGGAAATTATAGAGTTGAGGTATAGACGTATAGACGATGATTTTTGTCTCTTTGTTTTCTAATCGGTTTCATACTACCCCACGCCTAAATTACTTTCGTAACTTTTTACGAATTATTTTTAAAAGTAACTTTTACTTTCGATATGGAGTAGTTAGTAGAAAAATGAGTACTCGAATTGAAAATGTTGTTGGGAAGTGATAGCCGAGTGCCGTAGCAGGTATCTATTCAATCAGAGATAAGCTACTAAACACCTGGGCGCTCTTCGTAAGGGTGGCCGATAGGATTGATCAGCAAAAAAGACTCTGTTCTCTTCTGCAAAATCACTTCCCGGAGGTTCGGAACCCACCTAAAACTGTAGGTCCAACTCATAAATCACCATCATCCAACTCATAAATCACCATCATCCAACTCATTACCCACACACAGGTCTCAGACCTATGTGTGCTTCATCCTCAAAAAAAAAGTAAAATTATGAATCTGAAGTGTGTTATAGGTTATAGACTCTAATTTCGCACTTTGATTCCCTTAGTAACACTTTGTTCTTTCATTCTGTGATTCATCACTACGATTTTTCCTTTCCTTTCTTTCTCTCCCTGCCCTTTCCTCTCTTTTCTCTTTTCCTATTTTTGCTTCTCTTTCGTTTTCTTCCCTTTTCTTTCTTTTTTATTAATTTTTCCTTCCCCTTTTCTTACCTTTATTAACCTTTTTTCCCCTTTCCTCTCTTCATTCTATTCGTACAGAATTCTATTCTAAAAGAATATTTTTTGTTTTACACTAGGTTAAATTCGGTCGTCAAAGGCATGCTCCACATTAAATCAAGCGGTAGTAGTATGCCCTAAATCCGTTCTTTGTTGTCCAGATCCTAGCTATCCTACTCAGTAATGCTTTAGACAAGGAAATAAAAAGAGATAAGTTAAGAGAAAAGTTGCACGTATTCACATTGCTTTATTACCAACTGGTGGCTACAATAACAATGATATCTGTGCAATGTCCTCTCACACATCTAGTAGGTCAGTAGCTCAGCAATAGACGGGGTTCCTGTTAAACGATGTCACGTGTCCGAGGGTTTAATCTTTGTCGGGGGCTTTGTTATTAGGCTTATGAGAGGGGTGTGCTAAAGCTTATGAGGGGGTAGTTTAGAAATGTGGCGCCTTCAAGCCTTCTTCCGTTGGCGGCATCATTTTTTATAAGCTTGACCTAAATTTTCGAACTGCGAAGTTGTTGGATGGGAGGGGTCGCAGCAGGGGTTAAAGGGAGGGAGTGCTCTGGATCAGCTAGCTCAATAGAAAAAGTGGTAAGAGCCGAGCGTAATAAAATTCTATGGCTTAACGACTGTTTGTTGAACCCCAACTGTGTTCTTGTTCTATAGTTTTAAAATATAATATAGCTATAGGAATATGCTTTAAAGTATGGAGAAGCATATCTGTAGAAAATATACGTTCCTTCATTTGTAAACTATAAATCTATAGGAATGTCTCCTATATAGTTTGTACATGTGCGCAAGTAGAGTGGAAAGACTTTTATATATTATTCTATTGGGAAGAGCTCATGAGATTGTGGGGAATTTTTCAACCTATAAAATAATAATTTTTGGGCTATGGCTTGTCCGAATAGAGATACTTATTGAGCTAGATTGCTCTCGTAGAACACTCCTCCTACATGAGTATATTAACCATCTGATATCAAAACTGACACTGTATTTCTATTTAAATTATGATTTTTACTCACTTGTTCTAGAGTGATGCATTTCACTTCTAAAAAGAAGCTTCATCAGATAACATACTGGAGGGATGCATTTCACTTCTAAACAGAAGCTTCATTAGAAAACATCACAGATATATTAACCATTATTTCCCCTACAATTGGAGTAAGGGTCTTTGCTCTACGAGAGTGCTCTAGTGCGAAAAGTCCCAGTTTCGACTGGCCTTAATTAAGTTGAAGGCTAAAAGTGCTGAAGTTGCATATGAGTATTCATCTAGATCTAGAAAAATTTGATACGAATCGGTTTTTACATGAAAATTAAATGAAGTACCTATGGTGTCCAGCCAATAACTCCATTATAGGGTGATTTTATTTAGACAAAGCACATTAATTCACACGACATTGATGTTTTAAATTATTGTGTAGATGCCACGCATTAGAAATTTATTTTCCTACAGTGACCTGAAAAAATGCCTTTTTGCACTAAATGTAGCACGCAATAAAGATCTATTCCTGCACTAGTACGGGAAAGTAAATTCAAGTGCGCGAAAATACTTTTCCTACAGTGACCCGTAAAAGTGCCTATTTTTGCACTAACTGTAGCACCCAAAATAGTATATTCCTGCACCAGTGCGGGAAAGTACTTTTCCGCACTCCAGATTTGCAACCTAACAACACAAAATAGTGTGCATGTAATACGCAGGTTCCCTATTCTGCATTCAAAAATAGGTTGGCTACTCTGCTTCTACTGCGAAATAGTTGTTGTAGTTGTTGTTGTTGTTGTTGTTGAAATCGATTTGATTCGAAGATAGGTTATATGAGGAATTGTCAGGTTATGTATGCCCTGTTTTGTTCTGTTTAAATTACTTTATACATTATTGTAGGAGAAATTTAATGTGTAATACGAGCGCAAAGTATTGTTTCTGCACTCGAGAAACTTTTTTCACTCGCCAAACTGTTTCTCTCGATGCAGAAAAAACGCTATTTTGCACTCTAGTTAGACAAATAGCTACTTCCGCACTCCAGATTTGCAAAATAGTGAGCTTGTAATACGCAGGTTCCCTATTCTGCATTCAAAAATAGGTTGGCTACCCTGCTTCAGCCACGCAAAACGCGATCTCACAGTCAGCTGTAGTTGTTGTCAAAATCGGTTTGATTAGAAGATTGGTTATGTGAGGAATTGTGAGGTTATGTATGTCCTGTTTAAATTACTTTATACATTGCTGTAGGAAACATTTAATGTGTAATAATTCGAGCGCAAAGTATTGTTTGTGCATACAAGAAACTTTTTGCACTCGCCTTTGGCTCATGAAGAAAACTGTTTGTCTCGGTGCAGAAATCTCCCACTTTTCGCTCTAGTAACACAAATAGCTATTGCGAGTTCATCTTTACGAACTAATAATTTATGAATTAGATCATAACGATATTTATGCTTCTAAAATATTAAAAACTTGTTTCAATATCAGGTTTTCCAAAATAATAATAATCCTATAAATCTGTTGGGGAAATTTTTTTTGCGTTTTCAAACCTAAATACTATACAGTATTTAGACGCAGCAAATTGTTTTTAATAGTATTATTCTAATTGATTTTTTGATGACAATATGAACGGAGCTTCCATTTATTAAAAACAGCTTTGATTTTAATATAAGTACAATAGCTTAGTTTTGTTTTCGTCATGAACGATCTCTGTTGATTATTCTTGTACCATGTTCAATTATAATTCCATATTATAATTATTCCATATTATGCTAATTCTAGAAATTTGTATTCCAAAAATTATTAGGCTGCTCAGATGATCTGACCTATTTTATTCTTTACCTGTAACTTTACTATTTCCTTTGCTATTTCATGCCATCTTTCACAATTCTAACTGTTTCAGCAATATAGTTTTGATTCTAGTTTGTTGTCTCAGTTTCATTAACTATGAATTGGAATAACAAACTTTTAATATCTAATGCAATGTCAATACCAGAAACCGTCTAATTCATTCCAAAATAGTTTTTATGCAAACACTATAAATACATGAACACTATACCAAATTAGAGGAGTTACATAAAACTTGATAATAAAAGTCAGTGAGAAACTTCGAATTTACCCAATCAAACTATCCACTGTGATATTCATAACTCATCTATTTCAGAAGTTTCACGATACCAAAAAAGAATAGATTCAGTCAATGAGAGATCGAAAGACAATGGTACATAATTTTCTCAGTAGACATTATATGAATAATGAATAAGAAGAGATGCAGAATCTTCCTTTGTAAGTGAGCAACAAGTTCATGTCGCTGATCTAAATAATAAAAAGTGGATCCCTAAAATAAAACTTTTCCCAGAATAGAACTCAGCCTTGCTTTATTTAGATGCTATTGGTCACGCAATGCAAATAAAGACAACGCGAATGCAACGTTTTTAGCCCTTTTGAGCCTGAAGGATGCAGTTTTGGGTCAGGGTGAATTGCTGGGGAAGTCTTGTTCGATCGAAATTTAAGTCTACTTCATAGCTTCTCATTCTGCATTACTCCTACTCAGCATTTTCAATGAATATTTTAGACCTCTTGTCCATTACTCGCTCCACAGTATTTCATTCAACATTTTTGTTCGTGTTTTGTTCCATTCAGTGTTTTTAGTCCATTGAATAGTTTGATAATGATTGCGACAATATTATTTTTCTTTTGTTTGTTGTCATTGTCCTTTCCTTTTAATATTAGCGTATTCTACTTATTAGGCACAGTGGCGTAACTAGAGTTTACTTATGGGGGGGGGGGGGTCCTCCCGGTCAACCACTCTTACATATTACTCTCTTCAAAAAATCTCAGAATATAGATATAATAAATATTATACACTATTCATGTAAAGGAACCATGTAAAGGTAAAGGAACCAGAAGCTGACACATCTTCATTTTTTTTCTTATTATTAAGGCCGTAGTGGGTAGTTTTGACATTCAAACGATTGCGAATTAAACACTGGTATTTTGTGCATAACTGGTACCAATGAATCGTGAATCATGTGCTGGGCATTATTTTTGACGGGGAAAAATACTTTGAGGATAAGCTGTCAGACAGTCTACAAGAATCCTTTATTTCTAGGTGGAATTCTTTAGGAAATATCGAAGTAAGAGTGTTTGAACATCTCAAAGTACTGTCAAAATAATCATTATTTGAAATTAACTAATGCTTAGAATGCTAGAGCTAGAATATAAGTTGATTATACTTATATGTTCACTTATTGGGGGGTGATTTTCATATTTTATGTTAATTGGGGGATGTCAACGTATTGGGCATATTTTTCAACACATGCACAAGTAGCTGACATGGTATGTCAGCCACTGGGGACCATGTCTGAAATTTTGTTTGAAATTATTGTTGATATCTCCAATATTTGTTGTATATGTTTTATATGTTTGATTACCATTTGATGTATGAAATCAAATTAGCTCATTCCTTACCTGGCACGGATGTCAGCTACGGTACTGGAGTTAACAAAAATAGGGATGTCAGCTATTGGTGTAAATGTCAAGTGATTTTAAAATCAAATCAAAATTTAATTTTTAATTCAAATTTGTATCCAAATTGATTTCAATTTCAATTAGCCCTTTAAATGACTTGAATAAATAGATTCTGAACACTTTTTTATTAATCAATGCAATAGTTCCAAATTTAATAGATAATATTCATGACTTACTAAGGAGCACTAGCTTCAAATTAAATAAATAATCTTTCTAATTTTTACTTTTTCTAATAGTTTTTTTTTTTTTTAATTTTAAGTTTCTTCCAAGCAATGGGGGGTTACGTCCCCAATAACCCCCCTCGTTACGCCTATGATTAGGCATATCCTAATCAAAGAACTATGCTGGAATACCGGCACTCACATTATGTATAAAAAATAATAAATTATCAAGTTTTCAACACTTTGCTCGTGACTCCTGAATAATCTTTCTTGGTTGATGAATAGTTTAAATATTTTTATTGAAAGACTATTCTTTAAGAGAAAAATTCCTTCAAAAAAGTGTTCAAGCACGAAACAAATGAACAAATCTCAATAGCTCTCCATTGCTCTCACATTTTTTATTATTTCACTTGCTATCCTGATCACAGTATATTCACATTGTGTTTGAAAAATAATTATCAAAATAATAAGTTTTAAACCGTTGTCTCTGAATAAATTTTTCTTGCTGAATGAATAGTTTTAATATTTAATCTATATCAGATCTTGTATCATGTTGCGTGTTTGCCAATGGTCTTTGAGACCTGGCTATTTCAGTTGTAATAAATAAATATCGAATACCTTCAGTGTTCAAGCATGAAACAAACGAACAAACTTTCATAGCTCATATGAGACATAATTTTTGACAGGTGGTTGATGGTTTTAGGAAAATGTGATGACATTAAAAATACTTTTCCATTAAAAAAATTGAACAATATATTTTCTCCCTAGTTTTTGAGATTCTTACCGTATACCAATTTGTAAAACACATAAAGGCCTATTTTATCCAGACGTTTTCTCAAATAAACATATATATTCTACTTGGTTTTTGGATCCACAGTATTCATTGAATTTTTCAATTAATTTTTTTAAAGCCCAGTTCATCAAGAATCTTGCAGAGATTTTCTATCTATGTTTGAAAACTCAACATAAAATTTGAATAATCCTTCAAAATTAAAACTTTACAATAATTGATTTCTTGTAAAACAAATACTTTTACTTGATAATTTTACCAATTATTATGAGCCTGGTTGTGATGCTCTATTATAAAAAAATATTCCATTCCTTAAAAAATCATAGGTGTTTGAATTCTATTTTCTCATTTTCTGGCATTTGCCTACAATATATTTCGTAGAATCGCCAATAATATATACCTCATTATGCCAGCAATAGTATTGCACAAGAGAAATAGAAAAATTGACTTAATATTGTAAATTTAACGACTTGCAGTCAATTTTAATTGTGAATAAATGCTTCATGCAATTAAATTTACAATAATAAATTAATATTAACAACGCAGATCGTTATGGAACAAGAAATAGAAAAAAATAAAAAATGCACTCTCAAGATTCTTGATGAACCTAGTGCGGTTCAAATACATACGATATTTCATATACATATTAAGTTATATATAATGGTATTTCAGTGCAAATCGTAGAATGGCCTCTTCTCATTATTCCTGGTGAGCTTGTCAAATTTCGAAAATCCAGCTTACTCGAATCCTTCAACTCTATAACAATTATTTTGAATACTTTTCAACAATTTTTGAGTGATACCTACAAAGCGCTGTACGATATCAGATAAAGATCCTCTTATTCATATTTTTAAGTTTCTTGGAACCACCATTATACAACAAGCAAATCGCTTTTTATGTAACGTCCATTAGTAATTTTCGAAAAAATGATACATTTGAATTGGTATTGCCATTCATAGTTTTATCCTTTCCTACAATTTACTGCAAAATAGAATTAACAAAACATCTCCAAGATTATTCTAATTAACCGGGTAATTATACAGCGATACACATACAAATGCACCTGTTACATATTGGAAATTTTGATTTCCTGGTGATTAACTTAATAAACTCAAAATTCTTCCAAATAAATCTTGCATAATTCCCAGTAATCTACCAAATTCCAACTGAGATAAAGTGAGAAATCGTAAAATGGTAGCCATTGTTACACCATTGTTGATACCGAACAATGACAATACTTTCTCCTTAAAAACTTGTAAAAGTTGTATTTTACTGACCTTTTTTTCCACCGCCTGGCATGACATAGCTGGGTCTTGCCGTGGGGGCAGATGTGCTCAGCCAACAATAAATTTTGGGGCCTTTTTCGGGTGCACGGTTCAAAAAACTGTAATTTGGCAAGGGAAACCCTAGATGCTGCACGAGTTGATACACTGGGAGGGTTCACTCTAATCTGTAGTTGATTTCTAAATTACTCACAAGCAAAAAACTATCGATGAAATTACAAGTTATACAGATAACACTACAACAAAGATGTAGTAATAGCCGATTGATTACGAATGAATGCTGCAAGTTGTATTTCCAAATTGGAAAATCGTTCTGGCCGAGCCATCGTTTGCACTATGAGTTTCCCGTTCGAGTTTTCTTCCCAGGGTCGGCAAAGCATCTGTGCGCATGCGCTATGCCCCCGAGATTTCCCGCCAGCCCGGTCTCAATTTTCACCCGTACACATATAGAACTATTTGCTTCCACCCCTTCAATCTCCACCGACTGCATTCATGAGTTCGAGTTGCATTGATGATTCAGACCGCTGACTCTGTTCACGTCACTTATCACAATTATTGTTTCTCCAAAGTTGCGTAAAAAATGGAAATAGAACAAAATAAACAAAAATTCTATTTCAACTGCATGTACAATTACAGATAAACAATATATTTTAAAAATTGTTTCTTTTTGAATAAGTTAGTATTTTTTTCTGATGATGCCTAAGGATCTAAGACTCATGAGTCCTAGACTTTTGCGTTCGTAATGAGGTGAATGATACAAAAATGCCAGTCTGGATCGGAGATCGAACCCGAGACTGTCAGAGACGCAGTGTATAGGTCAAATTGTTTTTTAACGATTTTTGGGTTGGCGACTTAGACTACAGTAACTTGAAATGTTTCCTATTTGAATTTTTATTTATTGATTTGTTAAATATGAGCGTCAAGAATTGTAATTATTTACAGCAACAAAATTTCATAATATTTTTTTCCGCTTTCAGGGGGGCAGTTGCCCCCCCTTGCTGGGTATGCCTATGGAAGAAAATATTATCCAATTATTTCAATGATCGGAATATGGTAATCCTCTCCAAAAAATTCTCCAAAAAAGAATTCGTCACCCGTCCTCTACCCCGACCCTATTGAAAACTCTGGTGTGGAAACTAAAATTTGTGTACCAAAAAAAAAGTCAAACAAAATTTTATATAAGCTTTCTGTAAGAAAATGTTTTGATATAAATAAGAAACCCGTCTCCTTTTGCAATATACATATGTAAAAATTTGGAAGAAATTTTGGGGGAGGGCGAGGGCGCTCAATCTCACCCACTTAAAAATCACGAATTGGAAAGATGGTAAACTTTCAGAAATCAAACTTTCAGTGTTTGAGCTAACAAGTGTTTATGAATTATCTAAATTATTGAGCGCCCTCGCCCTCCCCCAAAATTTCTTCCAAATTTTTACATATGTATATTGCAAAAGGAGACGGGTTTCTTAATTATATCAAAACATTTTCTTACAGAAAGCTTATATAAAATTTTGTTTGACTTTTTTTTGGTACACAAATTTTAGTTTCCACACCAGAGTTTTCAATAGGGTCGGGGTAGAGGACGGGTGACGAATTCTTTTTTGGAGAGGATATCAGTTTTTTTTTTAATTACCTACTTGTTATAGAGGTAAAACACTGCAAACACAATGGATGGGGAGAGAGTCAATTTCTTTAAAACAGTGAAATGCTATGTTATTTGATAAAAGATATTTATCCTCACTGGTTGCTACAAAATTATTCCAGCTATAAGTGAGCCAGTTATGGTTAATACTGAATGAACAAACATGACGTTGTGACTGTGTCTGTTGCACCACACCTTAACATTTACTATCCAGACTTTCACGTCATATCACTGTAGCAACATTAATTTATGTATAAGCAGTTAACAACAAAGTTTGTTAAATTAGATTGAGATTGAGAAGAGACTTTGTGATGACATAAATATTGAGTCCAGTATGCTGGACACACGGCCTGGGCCCAGATAAATGTAAACATAACCTAATCTGTTATTTTCAATTTGAGTTATTTAGATTATTGAAATTTATTCCAATATCATTGACTTTGAATAATCAATCAGTATAGCAGGATAAAACAAGAGAAAACGTGAAATCAATCATATTAACAATTTGGGACTGAAGAGGATAAAGAAATTAGATAGATACCTAATTTGAGAATTTTTCACAAGATTTCAAAAATTGCAATAAATTGCTAAGTTTAAATACATACCAAAGAACAATTATGACGACAAACGTCGTTGCATTGAGAGCACTCTGACAGCGAGGTGAAACAGTCTAATTTTTCACAAAACGAACATTTATCAAACTGTGTTAAGTATTTGACTTCCGTAGAACGGTTGCTAAATAACCGACTACGAGTGAGCACACTGGTTACGCTGCTTATTGAAAATGTCGAATTTGGCGGTGGCAACATTGTGAATCACTTTCAAATTTTAACCGCTAGGATCGCGACATTTACATTCGATAAAATGCTAAATTCAAAATATTGCAACTTTCAACTTTCAGTTATTATTCGGACAGAGCTACAGAGCTTAATCGGACATTAAATGATTTGAAATTTTAAATGTAAATAGTTTAAACATGTCTTCAATCGCTTTTGGTAGTCCGAAATCTCAACTCATTACAGATTTTTCACATCAAGTGCTCAAAGTTGACCAAAATTTGAAAATTCACGAAAATTTTAAAATTTCCCCAGTCTTCCCTAATTATCCGATTTTTTTCAAATTTTCTATACCTATACTATCAAGTCCATCGATTTCATTTTTGTAAAAAAATTTCAAAACTTCAAAATTTTGGGGCCCCAAATGGAGGGGTGAAGGGGCAATTTTCAAAATTTTCAAAATTTCATTCAATTGCGGGCATCTACTCGATGAACAGAACCTATATCTCAAGTTTCATCGAAATCTGTTGGATAGTTTTGTCATTAGCTGTGTGGAAATAAAAAGTCCCAAAATTAATAAAATGACAAAATACCCACATATGGTATCTTCGCGAATTTATATCGTAGAAATTTCGTTCTGGTCTTAAATGAAAGCGCTCAAAAATCTAAAAAAATAATGTTATTACAACATTTTAAAATTTTCACTACCTTCCGCGTAAATTGAGATGGCGGCATGCGCACATCAAACGGAAGTTGGTTACAGAATATACAGTGGCGTCGGTCTTTCATTCGTTTTGGTGGGGGACGGGTGGTGGAACGACCGTTCCACTGGATACCTTTTATTAAAACAGGTTGTAATAAAAATGAACCATCTAAAAAGTGAAATTTCAATTCATCTAGGCGCTCATACTTCCCAAAATAATTGATGAAGAATTGATAAATCCTCAACCCAAAAAATCGTGACCTTAAGTGCATAACCTTAATATTGTATAGGCTTCAAATAGATGACATTACAAATGAAAATAATTTCACAAATTAATTTCTACAACATTGAGGAGTTTTTCAAATTTTAATGTAACTAACGTTTTACCAATGTTTATTGGTAATGAACATGTAGGAATCATGAATAATTTACCATCAATTCATTAATTGCATTAATTAAATAACTTATATTTTGGAATAAATCTGTTTACTACACACAGTAATTTGTAATCAATAAAATCTACTTCCATTGGAAAATATATTCCAATTTACATTCTTTGTTTTTTATTGCGTAGTTTTTTTCATTGCGATTGCGATCTGCGTTTTCATTGCAGATTTTTTTCATTGTGTAGTTTTTGATGTATTATAAATGACGATGTTCAACTGTACTGCATTTTATAAGTTTTGTACTGTGTTGAATAAAATATTATTGATTGATTGTCTACAAAAATATCGGTCACCACCGGGAATCGAACCACGGACCTCCCTATTGCCGGTCGGGCGCCTTAACCACTAGACTATGATGACCTTTCTGCACATTTTAAACTTGGCCATATCGCCTCATATCTCTTAAGTTAGTTTGTAATGACTGACAATTTAACAAACTGATAAACATAAAGAAACAGAATTATTAATTTCGAATTCCTCAAAGTGCTAATAATTCATACTGAAGACTTCCGCAATGGCGGATATTGACAACAGTAACCTATTGAATAGCTGATGGAAATCGATGAATGCTACTCTATATTCTACTCTTAATAGAAATTAGATAAATATTCTATTCTTAATAGAAATTAGATAAATATTCTATTCTTAATAGAAATTAGATAAATATTCTATACTCTAGAATGAAATATCATGTATTAAGGTGAGATTGAAAACTATTTTGATCATAAATTCTATTATTCTTCATCAACTATCAAAATCCATAGATCTTCAGGATTCATTTGTCATAAAAAGAAAAAAATGTAAATTGGAGTACATTTTCGAATGAAAGTAGGTTTAATTGATTTCAAATTATTGTGCGTAGTAAACACAGATCTACAATAATTTTTATTCCAATGGATGTTATTGTTTTCTTAACTATGTTTTTTTAACGAAAAAAATCGTTTGTGTTTGTCTGTCACTGTATGTGTTTTGAATATTGTGAGATATTCAACAATTAAATAATTCAACAATGTCAAATGCTTTGTAAGCCAGTAATTATTTAGAAACCAAACTTCTTTGTAAGTTTTTTTGCCTCCTTTGCGGCCTGTTTCTTCATTTTCTCCTCCTTTCTGCGTAGCCACCATTTAATCAACCAACGTGGCATTAATTTGTACATAAGCTTCTCAGATTCCCATACTAAGCCTCGAAGCTGGTGATCTGGCATGTTTTCTGAATTGCCAATATCTATGTCAGATGAATCATCCGGGAACTCTATTGGTTGACTTGAGTCTTGTCGTGCAGGCAGAGCAGCCGCCCCTGCAAGACGAATGTGAAGAGATGAAGCCTGTTCAAAAAATAAATATTCTTAATCTGTGATATGGCAATTATGATATAGATATGATTTACATGAGTTTTAAGAGTTTAAACATCGGTTTCCAACGGATTTGAACAAACAGACAGCTAACTGGGCAGGAATACACTATAGTTGATGCTATACCAAAAGTTATTTATGCTATACCGCAAAAAGGTAGGTAACCTTAAAACTTCACAATCAAAAGAAAATAGTCCAAAAATACAAATAAAAAACACATAATACACTATTTCAGAGACACCAACCAATCATTGTATTTGAATTATCTGATTTTTTTCATTGTTTTAGTCTGTGGAATTAAATGTTTTTTTTTTTTTTTTAGATTACGTCTTGGAGACTCCAGTATAAGACAAGTCAGATCAACAATATTATACACTAGATACCATAATTACTTCAATTAGTTGAGGTGAGGCTTAATTTTGATGTGAAAGGAACTCTTGTACACTATAAAAAGCTTTATCAACTAAATATTTTTATTATATATTTTATAAATACTTATTTTACTAATAAATATTTTTATATATAAATGTTGATAATTTACCGAACGAAGAGAGGTCTCTGTTTCAAGTCGACCGTTTTGCATTTGTCTGTCTGTCTATCTGTCTGTCTGTAACATATTTAGGCTACGGCTCAACGTGTGAACCAAATTCTATGAAATTTTGCATGTATCTTCCTTTAAGGAACGCCCAGCGTTAGATGTGTAAGGATTTTCAGAATTTGCTTGCAATTAATGGATATTTGAAAGGAACAGGCGTTCTTCGATAGGAAACTTACGATATTTTAAATGGGCTTCTTCACTACATTGGAATCAGATTTCAAGATAGCCCTTGGGCCCTCTTATTCATCTGGTTGAGCCACCATATGAATTAAGTTATCATTCATAAGAAAAATTAAATAAATATTTCATAATTTATTAATTTCGAATTCCACAAAGTATTCAATGCAACAGAATTGAATAGCTGATGGAAATCGATGAACGCTACTACACTACAATATTAAGTCACCGCCGGGAATCGAACGGCGGACCTCCCAATTGCCGGTCGGGCGCCTACAGTGAACCTTCTGTATAGCAGCGCTCATTTCAGAACTGGCCATATCGGGCAATTTACAGGGTGTTTCGGAACTCTCTACCAATACTTCTAGGCAGTGTTTCTGGACCACTAATAAAAGTAAATATCGTAATATTTAGCAGGTATCTGTTCAATCAGATAGATAAGCTGCGTTCTCGTAGGTCCCGTTTGTAACGGTGACCGATTAGATTGGCCAGCAAAAAAGACACTGTTCTCTGCTGAAAATCACTTCCCGGTGGTTCGGAACCCACCTAAAACTGTAGGTCCAACTCATAAATCACCATCATCCAACTCATTACCCACGCACAGGTCTAAGACCTATGTGGGCTTCATCCTTGAAAAAAAAAAAAAAATAAATAAAATTCTTCTAAAATCCCCAGCTACTCACACAGCCGCCATTTTGTTTTTTTTCGCACATTATTTTTTTATTCGAACACCTCTGAATGTATAATTTTGAAATTTGCAGACAGCTTTATAACAATTAAAAAAATCTAAAAAAAATCAATCAAAATTTTCTGACATAAAAAAAAATGGCGGGAATTTAACATCTTTGAACCGGATTAAATTAATGACTAATAATATAAAAATTTGACTAGAATAACTTTTTTTAGATAATTTTATTGCAAATCTAACGATACCTTATTTTTTAAGATTGGCCAACAATTAACAGAGATATGCTACTTTTTAGGGCGTGCGGTGGTTGGAAGCGATAAACTGCAACCCGCTGACAACCACCGCACACCCTAACAAATAGCATGTCTCTGTTAATTGTTGGCCAATCTTGGAAAATGAGGTATCGTTGGATTTGCAATAAAAATATCGAAAAAAGATTATTCTAGTCAAATTTTGATATCATTAGCCATTATTAATTTAATCCTGTTCAAACATTTTAAATGGCCGCCATTTTGTTTTTTGATGTCGGAAAATTTTGATAAATTTTTTTTAGATTGTTTTAATTGTTATAAAGCTGCATGCAAAATTTCAAAATTATACATTCAGAGTTGTTCGAATAAAAAAATAATGTGCGAAAAAACATAATGGCGGCTGTGTGAGTAACTGGGGATTTTAGAAGAATTTTATTACAATATTTACTTTTGTTAGTGGTGCAGAAACACTGCCTAGAAGTATTGGTAGAGAGTTCCGAAACACTCTGTATAGAACATAATTTATAAATTTCGAATTCCTCTGACCCTTCCGATATGGCCAAGCCTAAAATGAGCGCTACTTTACAGAAGGGTCACTGTAGTTTGGTTAAAGCGCTCGACCAGCAATTAGAAGGTCCGTGTATCGATTCCCGGCGGTGACTGATATTTTTGTGTTGTAGCGTTCATCGATTTCCATCAGCTATTCAATGCTGTTGTCAATACCCGCCATTGCGGAAGTTTCAGTATAATTAATAGCACTTTGAGGAATTCGAAATTAATAAATTATGTTCTATACGTTTGTCAGTTTGATAAATTGTCAGTTCCTCACAAATACGCTCGAGATAAGCGTTTTCTCATCGCTTTTTTATCGTTCTCAAGAACTACGTGGGCGGTAAAGTTGAAATTTGATACACATGTCGGTTATGAACCTAGACAAATACGGATGAAAATGTTGTAGATTTTCCACGGAATGCACCTACATCATTATTGGTATAGCCTAATCATGCACCTATAATCATTATTGATAGTAGGCTACAATGGAGATCAGTTCAGTCGTAGTAGATATGTCACAATATAAACCAGAAAAAATCAGAGATACTTTAATTAAAGCTGGAATAGAAAAGGCTATAAGATATTTTACAATTTTTAGTAGAAAATCCCATTTTTGTCGAAATTCAGTTGCATTTGCGATTAAAACGCTAAAAAAACTTAATGATAATATCCATAAGGTTTTTTGAAGTCACAGCCTTCATTGATCTACTAATTGAATAAAAATAATAATGATTATATTATTATTATTGTTATTATCCGATTGGATTGGCCAGCAAAAAAGACTCTGTTCTCTGCTGTAAAATCATTTCCCGTTGGTTCGGAACCCACCTAAAACTTTAGGTCATCAATCATCATCATCATCCAATTCATTACCAACTCTTCGGTCTCAGACCTATGTGGGCTTCATCCTCCGGAAAAAAGAAAAAAAAAACCAGTGGTACGAGTACCAACGGTTGGGAACCCCTGCAGTAAGCCTTTTAGTTTTTATGAAAGATCATTCAACCAATATTTCGTCATGAAAATAACATATTTATAATATTGCTGTATATATTTTTTTAAATGTATTCTATTAAAAAAGAAGTTTATTTTATTAATGATTTTTTTTAATTCCTAAAATTATATATTCTAAATTATCTACATACCAGAAACACTACACAAAGAGAAGATAGTACTATATAAATTTTTGTATCCATTTTTGCTGACAAGATAATCAATACCATTTCCACCTTGTATAACCTGTTAGATCTATCCAATCGGTCTATTACATTTGTACAGTTGTACATTTGTACAGGCTCATCCTTTTATAAACTCTGCTAAGTTTTAAACTCTATGTTTGCATAGCACAGATGCATCTATTAATTTTTTTGGACTGGTTATTTATTGAATGATGAAAAAACTGAATCTGATAGCGAAGTTGGTCAAAAATTAACCAACAACACAATACAATTGAGATCATTTTCGTTCGCTATTTACATTGAACAGCACTGCGTTAAATTGTTGTCTGCTGCTGTGTTGCTACAAACAGATTAATGGTGTTGACATTTTTAATTCTAGCAAAGGAATCGATTGTTTGATTCATTAGCAAAATACCATATTATTCTGTATAAGAAATGCAAATTATTATTCAATTAATTATATTTTTTATTTAGCAATAATAAAGTATAAATAACATTCAAGTAGGATCGCTTCGCTCCTCTTACTCGTCTAGACTCGTCTTAGTCTATGAATTAAATTTATTCATCTTTTAAAAATGAAAAATGCATATTATTGCTTTATTTTAAATAAAATAATTCTGTATTTCGGTGAAAAAAATAAATAATCTAGAATATGAATAAATATTTTTTACAAAACTATATGCAGTCAATAATAAAATAAAAAACATAGATGTGATATCATATAGTAAAAATTCTTATCAGGATTCTGCTTGCAAAAATTGAGAACAATATTCATTTGCAAGCAGGAGGAAAGTATGTTGAAGAAAACTTTACTTAATTTTTTTTTTAAATCCAATTGATTTTCACAGCAGTTATTAAGAAAGAGTATTATATTGTGCGAGCACCATAAGTATATTGTTATGAATGCAAAACAAGCAGTCATTCTACGTTCATTGTTTCCATTCATGGATGAACGTGACTTGTAATCTGAATCTTCATTCTCTTGCTTTTCACATGTCTTTGTCACACTTATTCTTCAAATCTGCATCTCTCTCTCACTCAATATTTATTGTGAACCTTCAAAGCTTCTACTATATTCTACTATATTTCACGACCTTCCATGAACTTCTCAAAGCATCTAGCTGCTTCCATTACCTTGAATGACAACTATATACAGGAGCTCATGTGAACCAGTTAGTTTAGTTTTATAAAGCTTTTGTGTGACAGATTGTGTTACAGATCTTGTGTGAGAGACAATCCAGCGTTTGTTGGAGTAAACAGTGCTTGATTTCAGTGTAAAGTGCAGAGACTAGTATTTACTACAGTGTGTTCATTAAGTTGCGCACATCAAATAGGTTGTGAAGTAATGTATTTTATTTGGTATTATTTATTTATTATTGTTATAAAATTTATACTCATATATACTAACACTATTTACTTATTTCCAACATTTTATATCATATGACATATGTTCAAAATGGCTGCCTTGTTCATTAATACATGCATGAATTCGTTTTACCACATTTGTTGACACTTTGTGGAGTACGCCTACACTAATATTGTTATTCTCCTTGTAATGTTCATTTTCAGTTCATTCAGTGTATGAGCCCTATTTTTATAAACCCTTCCTTTAAGATAACCCCTACAGGGAAAAATTTGGAGACGTTAAATACTGTTCAAGAAGGAACACTCGTTGCTCTTGGGAAAATGACATGTTTACCATATCGTAATCTAAATAATACTGCAGACCTGTTGTAACCTGTACACACAATAACGGGCGTTACATCTGTTGTTTATATTACCAGTGGTGCTATCTTGCGGTAGCCACTAGAACTAATATAAAAAACCTACTATTTGCAGACTTGTTTATTTGGATATGCGCGACTTAATGAACGCTCTGTATTTGTGCAGCTTACTAACAGTTTAAAGACGTTGTGCCTAGTGATATTATTTGGAACTGTCAAATAATTGGACTGTGTTTTTGTAAGTGTTTAGTTGTTCTTTTATCATTTCTTTCTACATTATTGTACAGTTTATTGGACTCTTGTTTCTTTTATTATTGATCGGCCTATAATAATTATAATATTTTAATTATTAATATAATTAATTATTTATTAATTCTTGTAAATAATTACTGAAAATAAGTATTAGCTTGTCATTTGTTGATCTGTTTTTCATTATTAATTGAACTTGCAATTAGTGTGTGTGAGTAGACTAATTTGTGTAAATAAAGTGCAAGTGTGAACTTTAGTGTTGCCAGCCTTATTTTAGCCATTATAACCCATAACAATATTAATAGTATATAAGTAATATTTGTAAGCAAAAAGATAAAAAAGTTTTCTTATTTTTTTAACTTTTACATTAAAAAAAATCAATTAATCTCAAGAATTAATTTTTCATTTTCGGGAATTTTTAAATTCTTGCTTGATGTTTATTAATATTTGTATTTATTTATCCTAACGCTCGTTATTCTTGTCCCTGATCTATATTGAACACTCAATAACTCCGCTTGCCCTACAGAGCTGGCCTGGGCCTGCAAAGAACTGATCCAATGAACCAATTATCGAGGGAATGAAGTATAATTTTTCCTAAACTATTTTCTCCTCTTCCTCAATTATTATGAGTTATACTAATAAATAATTAATATACTGTTCATGGGTCATGGTTCAAATGATTTCAATGCTGTTTTGGCTCACTAATGTATTTAATTAAATTGGTCATGGGCCTGCGCCTTAAGAAATATATTTTTTCCATAAGAATAATAATAATAATAATTAGATTAGTATAAGTCTACTTGTATTTTTTATTGTATTATTGCTTGTAGCTACTGCAATGTAGTTATTAGTGCAAAATCCAATTCAAATTTTTTATTAACTTATTATTGTAAATTTTAATTGTGAATAAATAATATTCCTACTCACACTTGGCTAAACGTTTTTGATGTATTATTTCGTATTTATTAGCGTATTTCTTATCCATCTGAAGCTTGAGTTGCATTGACTCATTATTTCTAAACATTTTGATGAATCTAAATTCCTCATAAATCTCATCTATTCCTTATATTTTGTTAACTTTTTATAGTAAATTCAATGACTTACAGTCAATTTTAATTGTGAACAAATAATATTTCTACTCACTTTTTGTACAAACGTTTTCGAGTCATGGAGACCCTTTGAAGATGAGTCTCCATGGATCGAAAACGTTTAGCCAAAAAGTGAGTAGAAATATTATTCATTGACAATTAAAATTGACTGCAAGTCGTTAAATTTACAATTATAATTAACAACGCAGATCGTTATGGAACAAGAAATCAAGAATCAAATTTCTTCCTGGATTTCTTGTTCCATGACGAACAAATTTCTTCTTAGAGATTGTAAGTATAATTTTTATTGGTATGCAACAGTCCCTACAAAATTCAGTTTAATTCGAAGAAACATAATATAAATATAATAATGTAAATGAACATAACAGTTTTCTTTTAACATTCTTTACATTTCAATAATATTTTTAAAATGCCAATTTCGCGATTTTTTCCATAAAGTTAATTTTTCAAGTGTATTGTAATTTATTTTTGCAAAATTATCTTGATATCCAGTTATGTGCTTACCTTTTCTTTCTCTTAAAAAC
The DNA here is from genome assembly GCA_948455865.1 of Conomelus anceps. Taxonomy (NCBI): domain Eukaryota; kingdom Metazoa; phylum Arthropoda; class Insecta; order Hemiptera; family Delphacidae; genus Conomelus; species Conomelus anceps. Next base: position 16,759,116 of record OX418221.1, read on the forward strand.
TAGGGAACACCGTTCCTGCTACACTAATTAGACTAAAAATCCTGCTTCAATTTCTCCTAATCATTCGCTTTAATCCGTATGCTTGTTGTTCAATATATAAGACTATGGCTTCGTTGGAATATCCTTATCATGAGTTAATATCAATTTTCCTCGTGTAAATGTTTCCATACCATAAAATCCATACCCTTGAAGTCTTCATGTGAAATAAGAGTATGATTTATATCATATATAAAGAGATAATATCCCTACTATTAAATAAAATTAACTTTCATTGATTAGAACATTAACATTCATTAAATGCTATTATTAAATACCTACGCATTCCATTTGAGTCATTCTACTGTATTAAAAACATCAAACTTGATGAACCTACAATTTTTAGGTGGGTTCCGAATCATGCTAATACAGTGCCGTATCATTTGGAGCATTGGACTTTAGAAATCTGTAACCAAATATTTCAAGTTTTGGAACAAAATGAATATACAGATGCAAGTTATTGAAGATTTGTTATTTTTCAATTTATTTACTTTTTATTGAAACAATACCGACACCCTAATAAACTTAAGAGAAGCGAAAAGTCGGCGACGTATATGTACGTCAGGGGCGAATTTTTAGCCACCGGCTGCTGACGGATATATGCGTCGAAAACACGCAAGGGGTTAATACAGGTTCACAAAATAAGAATAAAATTATATAAAAAAGTAGATATTAGGCACCTACAAAGTACAAAATAGATAATATTGAAAAAAATACTTTACAAAAATTGAGAGAATTTAAAGTCTTATTGAAATATATGAAAAAACAAAATAAAATGACGTTCATATGTGTGCCATTTGACAATATTTATTTCAACATAGGCCCCATTAATAATAATAATAATAATTAATAATTTCTCTAGTTGTGAGTACACAGCACTACCAGAGGAGTTTATTCACAATAAATTTAAAAAAATTAACATTTCAGAAAATAAATTAAAGTCTTAAATCTAAAGTATTGCAGTTCTGAATTTTGTGGTTCCCATTATATAAATATGTGTCGGAATGCCACTATTTCGTATATTTCTTTATAAAAACAATAACAAGATATAAGAAACAGCAAGGCTCCATTTCTCTTACATTGGATAATAATTAATAATAAGTATCATTAGTTTGTTATTCATTCAATTTAATTGGAGTTCTGAATTCTATAACATAAAGCATATATAAACTTCTAATATTTTTTTTTGTGAAGAATTGGAAAGCACTATATTACGATATTATTATAAATAAGTGGTTGAGTAACATATGTTGTGAAAACATCCTGCACCATATATAGTAGTTTATGCAACGATTTTATTTTGACCCTTATTAAGGCATGAGTTATAACATGTAAGTTATAACACGAGCGAATGCGAGTGTTATAAATATCTCATGAGTGCTTTAATGGCCAAATAAAATCGTTGCATACGCTATTTTATCTACGACCACTAGTATACATTTAATTAAAACAATTTCATTTTACCTGTGACTGTCAGAGATACCTAACCTCTCATCTCAAATATGAGAAGTTATAGTAGATTGTTAGGTTAAAGCAGCTGGTGTAGCAGTTTGATCAAATCAGCTGATAGTTTCACAATATTGATTCCATCAAAAATGCTTCTGATTGGTCCAGAACCCGTGTTATAATGTAGAACCTGTACTATAATGAGCTCATTATGCAACGGGTTTCAAAAAGCATTTCGAAAAGACAGCTGTTTTGGCATCAATTGTGAAACTGTAATGTATACATTATGACATGGTCGTAGATAAAGGTACTTTTTATTATAACAAAAAAATTCATTATATTCCATTTCAATATGAGAAAGAATTCAGTTTATTTTTAGCCTTGTCACCCAAGCCTTTCACTCCATCCTTGGCTTTATTTTTCATTTCTCTTCCTTTCCTACGCATATACCATTCAGCAATCCACCTTGTTAGAGGACATTTCCACATAAATCCGTCCATGTCCAACATACCTCGTTCTTGATAATACTTGGTTGTTCCTGAGCTCTCTGTTTCGAATCCAAAATCTTCTGGAGGCGCAATTTGTTCAAATGGATCCTGCAGGGATCGCAGTGTAGCTGCTCGCACATCGTGAATGAACAGAGAGGATGCCTATTCGAAACAAATAAATTTTTGATTAGTCATCAATTTTCTGCCAATGATACTTGAAAGAGTCTGTTACTTTTTTAGATGAGTAATTTTTAGAAGTAAGAAAGCCACATAATTCAGATTCTATTATATGTGGGTAATTAGAAAAATAATGATACAAAATGCTAGGTGGGTTCAAGAATTGAACCCAATACCATTAGAATGACAGTCAGGCGCTCTTCAGTTTTAACGGCTGTTATAAAGAACTGGTGACCATTATACTACGATACAGTACAGTATCATGCAATGAGAAGTTTTTGTGAGTGCAGAGTGCAGAGCACTATGATACATAATGACAAAATCCAAAGTGTTTTTCTTTCTTTGTAGTGGCGAAGTGTCATTCCATTTTCAGTATATATTGTTACGGGTTCTAATAGCTAAAATAAGGCTGGCAACACTAAAGTTCACACTTGCACTTTATTTACACAAATTAGTCTATTTACACAAATTAATTGTAAGTTCAATTAATAAAGAAAAACAGATCAACAAATGACAAGCTAATACTTATTTTCAGTAATTATTTACAAGAATTAATGAATAAGTAATTACAGGCTGATCAATAATAAAAGAAACAAGAGTCCAATAAACTGTACAATAATGTGGAAAGAAATTATAAAAAGAGCAACTATTCACTTACAAAAACACAGTCCAATTCGTTATTTGACAGTCCCAAATAATATCACTTAACACAACGTCTTTAAACTATTAGTAGCCTAAGCTGCATAAACAGTAAACACTTGTCTCTGCACTTGACACTGTCTAAAGACTGAATAAAGCACTGTTTACTCCAATGGCACTGGATTGTCTCTTTCACGAGATCTGTAATACAATCTGTCACGCGGTTTTGTAGAAAACTGACTCACTGGTTCATGTGGACTCCTTTATATAGCTGTTGTAGTTGTATAATTCCAAGAATTGGAGCTCACCAGACACTTCGAGAATCTTCAAGAAAGCTTGGAATAGACCTCGATTGTTCAAGAAGAATGTAGAATTGACAAGAAGATCAATTGAGTTGCAGACTTGAAGAATAAGAGTGGCAAAGACATGAGAAGAGCGAGAGAGAGAAGATTGGATGAAGATCGGTCGAAGTCACGTCCAACCATGAAAACAATAGAATGATATAAATAGAACAAGTGCGTGAATAACTGCTTGTTTGCTTTTGTAACAATATTAAGCTTCTCTGTACTTTAGTTTTAGTATGATTGAGATTGATAATAGTGTAACAACCGAAACTAGTTTCTCAGAGTTTTAATAAATGTGGTTGTGACAATTTCGTCTTATTATTCATCAAAGTGTTTTTATAATCATTAATAAATCACATAACAAGTGCAAGTACATTTGATAGTGTGATGGAAAAAATACATAAATACACATTTATCAGCTATATAAGATTATCAATACTCTACAAACTCATGTAAGAAGTAGTAGTGTAGCCTAAAAGTACAGGAGCAGCACCACATTCCTTCAAATAGCAACATTACTGTTGTGGAAGAATGAACAGTGATTTTTTGTGTTATCTGCTTGTGTCAATAAGTCTTCTGGGGAAGCATTGTTTACTTTTTCCTGTACTCTCTTCGCCTTGTGGTTTTATCTAAATGTCATTAGAATGTTTGATTAGAACTTCGTAGAATGTCTTATTGCTGTTTAGTTTAGAATTCGATAGAAGTTGATAGAAAAATGGAGAGATATATCTAGTTCTTTCTAGATTATTGAAAAATATATAAATAGGAGAAACTCTCATAAAATTAGTTCAGTTCAGTTGTGATTCGATCGTTAATGCGATAAGTGGCAGTTCCTGTTTACCAGTGAGCGATTATACAGACTGTGTTGAACAAACGTCTTTTGTTAAAGTGTCAATCGCAGTATACTGTGACAGATCATTATTCAGGCTTACTTAACAGTTTATACAGTGACTTGTAAGTGCTTGTAGTGTTTCAACTGTTATGTTTTAGACGTTTCTTCTTGAATTGTTGAACAGTTTATTGAAAAGTTATTATTTATTATTAGATTGACCTTTTAACAGTTGGTGAATGATTTTTGAACAGTAGTATAGCAAAATCTTTATTGCTGAACATTATCGATTTATCTGCTTCTGTTTGCTTACTTTGTGTAAGAAATAACAGATTAGTGCGAGTTGTTAATAAATTGTGTTAATAAAGTGCGAGTGTGAATTTAAAGTGTTGCCAGCGTTATTTTTAGAGATAGAACCAATAACATTACATTCCAACAAATAACATTCCTTCACTCTAATTTTCAGGTAATCTCTCCTCATTCCTCAATATCATTTCTTGGCAAAATATAACAAAGTATTTTTCACCTTTATTCAAGTCATTTTTTATTTAAATCTCACCATCGCGCCCAACACCATCTACGTGAAGACTAGGTTGTATGAAATATACCCTCCAAAGTTTGGTTTCTCAACTGAACTTGTATAAAAATACCTAAATATAAAAGTGAGGCCCTATCCCTCCGACTTTTTAACGAGTTTGGGTTCAAAGGGATTTGGATTTTCAAGTCAGTTGCATTACTCAAATGTTGTAGTGATGAAATCCTTTTTAAATTCAATCACTACATAGAGTTATTATTTAAATTTCATGTTTGATCCAATCCTTTGAAAATGTGGGTTGAATGCAACTCATAACAGCGTACCGTACCGTACCTGGTCTAGTCGTCCAATATTTGTGGGCTATAAACGCACACGGTTATCATTATATAGTTGAATGTCATTGACTGTGCCGGCTTAGCCAATGACCGTATATTTATGCATAACGCTTGACGAGCGCTGCGTGTGTGCGGACTCCCAAGGGTCTTACCACATCACACAGAGAACCGTTTTCGTCCGTTATTGTATGTCAACTGAGTAATAATTCGAGTAATACTTTTTACACGGTAATTTATTTTATCAATATATTTTCCACCAATGTTAATTGCCGACCCATGAAAATGAACGTTTGTATAATATAATTAATAAATAATATTATTTTTGTGATTATCCATTTTTATGATCTGCAGTATAACTATTCATACATTATGCAGAAACTTGCTATGCAGAACTGACCTTTTTTGAGTCGCAACGGACTAGTTTCGAACTATGTAGTTCTTCCTCAGCGCTTGGTTGCAGACAGATTCAGTCTGCCACTCAAAAAAATGACAGTTCTGCAAGGTTTCTACAAGGTAAAGACGGGCGGAATTGACTTACGGCTGCCTTGTCTGCATGAAGGTTGTAAATCTGTCACCGTATCACGTGCATGCTAATTCTAATGTTTGTGTTTCTCTTCTCCTCCTTTCTATAACGTCTATCGTTTCTGGAATGTTCGAGTAAATGGAGGACAAAAATCTCTTATAAAAAAGGGCTCTCCTTGTGAGCCGTAAGTTAGTTATTGTTCTAACTTCCTTTACTTACGTTTCGTAATCAGTGGCAGTTTGTGGTGGCAGAATACAAACAGACATAACAGTGCTCGTGATGATGATTATGTGGTAAATTCTTTTCAACAGCAGACATTCTTTGTGGCAGAATACACACAGTACCAATTGTGATTGATAAAAGTGTAACAGACTATTGTGCTTTGTAGTGTTTAGTGTTCAACTGCCTTTTAGACATTTCTTTTTACATCATTGAACAGTTTATTGGACACCTATTATTATTAAATTATTAATATGCCATCTTTAACAAGATATATAATTAATTATTTCAGAGTCAGACGCTAGAATCACCAATATTTTGTAATCACACAGACAGGCGTTGTAACTGTATTGTAGTGCGAGGTAGTCTAGACGCTAGACGCTCTTGTATACAGAGAGTAGGCTATAGAGAATAGTATTCTATTCTCTCTGCTTGTATAGTGGTGAGATGAGACAGGCCTGCGTGACCAGTTTCAGGTTTTCGTATAATAGTTTGTGATTGAAATACACTTTCGAAATTAAGCTATGATTTTGGCCCAAGGGCTTTTGAAGGCAGTCTTAATAACGTTCTAGAATACATACTTTAGTGTGATTATATGAACTATTTCCATGATAATATAGTCGGAAAATCTATGAAAAATGCGTCGAAATCTGTGATTTTCACTTTAATTTATGAAAAAAATTCCTGGGGACCTTTTGATGGGGGTATTCCATACCCCCAATAGTTTCGTCCCCGCATAGTAAAATCCTGGGTGCGCCACTGCCCGTTGTTAGGGCACCCCCACCCCACAACTTGTTTTCTATATACGCCACTGTACGTGTGCCACCATTTTTTTCTGATATTAAACCAAATCTTTGTGTTAGTGACTATTATTTATTTATTTATTCATTCATTTATCACAAAAACACAATCAAGTAAAGATGCGATAAGCACAGCCTACTACTGATTTCTGATTATAGGTACCGTATTATATTTATATAAAATCAATATGGTAAAATTGATATTTTTTTTTTTTTTTTTTTTTTGTAGATTACGTCTTGGAGACTCCAGTTAAGGAGTATAAGACAAGTCAGATCAACAATATTATACACTAGATACCATAATTACTATATCAATTAGTTGAGGTGAGGCTTAATTTCGATGTGAAAGGAACTCTTGTACACTATAAAAAGCTTTATCAACTAAATATTTCTTCAATTGTTTTTTAAATATTTCTATATTTTCAAGACTCTTCAAAAACTGCGGTAGCTTGTTGTAGAATTTCCTACCAATATAACTAGGTTTTTGTTTGAATAAGCTACTATTGTGACTCACCAAGTGATAATCTCCTCGGCGTCTTGTATTATAATCATGTACATCAAGATTTTGGTTAATATCATTCGTTTTTACATATAAAGTAGCTTCATACACATATAAGCAGGGTACAGTTAGGAGACCAAGTCTCTTGAACAACGGCCTACATGAATCTAATCTATTTACTCTTTCTATACACCTAACCGCTTTCTTTTGGATCTTAAACTTAAATATCTATTCATTATACAGGAAGGGATCTCTATCGTTAATTTCGTGCAATATGGGGGTTTTAAAAATAAAATTTCAAAGAATCTAATTTCCTAATATTGGAAAGCATTCATTTTATTAGAATATAAAAAAGAGTATCCTACAAGAAAAATGTAAATTACAATGTGTATTTTAAGTGACACATAATTTTCAAATCTTATTTATGAGAGTAATTTTTAATTTTCAATGAAGATTTTTTAATATTAACTTTTCATGTGAAATTTAACGACATGCAGTTAACATTTCTTAACAAATATTTGACTGCATGTCGTTAAATTTCACATGAAAAGTTAATATTAACAACGCAGTTCGTCATGGAACAAGAAATCCAGAAGATTTTTTATCCATCTGAAGCTTTAGTTGCATTAACTCATTATTTCTGAACATTGTGATGAATCTAAATTTCTCATAAATCTCATCTATTTCTTATATTGTTTTAACTTTTTATAGCAAATTCAACGACTTGCAGTCAATTTTAATTGTGAATAAATAATATTTCTATTCACTTTTTGAACAAACGTTTTTGAGTCATGGAGACTCTTTGAAGATGAGTCTCCATGACTCAAAAAGTGAGTAGAAATATTATTATTTATTCACAATTAAAATTGAATGCAAAAGTCGTTGAATTTACTATAAAAAGTTAATATTAACAACGCAGATCGTTATGGAACAAGAAATCCAAGAATCATATTTTGTCTTTAGAAGCATAATAATTGATCACTATCAAAAGATATGTATACTTCTGATAAATTAATTTTATAGAATCAATTCATGAAAAAACTTTCTCGGTGCGATGGATGACATTTCAATTGCTGAAAACAGTCGATTACTCAGAAAATATTGGACATAAAATATTGACTGTGCATTGTGGAATCTGAAAAAACCTACCAACTTGAACTTTTTTATTTCAGAAATGAATATTTGTTATTCCAGCACTCTGAACAACTGAAAGCAATTTATCTTGTTCATAAACGCATAAAATCCAGACAATTCACTTACCAGAAAAATAACACAAATAGAAGAAACTTGAGAAAATCTCCTTGAGCCCATGCTAGTCACCTGGTAATGTAGAGCACTCTGTATATTTAACATAGCCTACTGTAGTTGCAACTGTTGCATTTCATGACTAGGGTCTGGCGGTTTTGGTGAGATAAATTCGAACATTTTTTTGTAAGAGATGAACAATAATTTTCATTGTATAATTTGCACAAAACATTTTCAAATGTTATTAATGCATTTCTGTGCTAGCCTGTGTAGCCTAAAAGACTACAATGAAGAGTAAACAATGTCTGTTGTGGTTTAATTAAAGCTATCCAAGCTTGTGCGATTTATTAGGAAACAATATTTCCTATTGTGATATCATGAATAATGTAGTTGAAACACTTTATTCGTGGATTTCTTGTTCCATAACGATCTGCGTTGTTAAAATATTAACTTTTTATTGTAAACTCAACGACTTGCATTCAATTTTAATTGTGAATAAATAATATTTCTTTTTTTTTGTACATTACGTCTTGGAGACTCCAGTAGAGGAGTATAAGACAAGTCAGCTCAACAATTATACACTAGATACCATAATTACTATATGAATTAGTTGAGGTGAGGCTTAATTTTGATGTGAAAGGAATTCTTGTACATTATAAAAAACTTTATCGACTAAATATTTTTTCAATTGTTTTATAAATATGCCTATATTTTCAAGACTCTTAGAAATATTATTTATTCACAATTAAAATTGACTGCAAGTTGTTGAATTTACAATAAAAAGTTGACTTTATTCGTATTAATTCATTCATTGTCTAATATTATGCGAGTTATTCTGGAATATTCTGTTATGTTTCTTCATATAGAAGATACATTCAAATGATACATACATACATTCAAATGATATACAAAGATACATAGAAGATGATAAGCCAAAGGTCCTGGGTTCGATCCCAGTTGAGTACAAGATATTTTTCTCGAGCCACTCCCGTGTTTCGGAGGACACGTTAAGCCGTCGGTCCCGGTTGCATTATAAAAAAAAAAAGCAGTCGTTAAAAAAACGGCGAGGTGGAACTACCCGTAAGGGTCTCCCCACCACGAAAAGCCATACGAATTTACTTTACTTTACATAGAAGATAAAAAATAATACAATCTTGAAGGTTTCTGGGAATAAATTAGTGATTAAATATTTTCAGTTGTGGATGTTTTGAGAAGAATGTCCTCAACATGAATAATATTGATGATACCTCGTTGATAGGTACTCTGTTGTTACTTTGTCGAACTGTGTTACTTTTCTAGAATAATCGACATTTGCAGTAAAAAAAATCATGGAAAAATATTGAAAATTATTTTACCTATTGAAAACTTGAAAAAATGGATCATATCAACAAATAGAAATGTTGTGTATCTGCTCAGTAAGTTTTTTTTTGCTGATGATGCCCACATGAGTCCGAGACTTGTGCGTAAGTAACGAGTTGAATACTAGAATTATTGGCCGTTTTCACACACAGTCACACACTGACACGGCGCCGGTACGACACTGGCATGATGCCGTCCCGGTCGTGGGGGTTGAGATCCAATGCTGCCAAATGGAACAGCTTTCACATTCACCGACACGACGCCGGTTGCCGGCGCCGTCTTGTCGTTGGTAGCATCGCTCCCGCCGGTGCCGGCGCCGACACTTTTGTGTCATCCGTAGTTTTGAACAGAATTTGGTGATTCGTCAACAGTTTGAGGTTAGGTACTGAAAAAAACCATGTCTGGTACGATGGCTGATAGGTATGATGTCACCCTAATTGAATTAGTTGAATCCAAGTCCTGTTTATGGGACAAAACTATAGAAGAAAATAAGGACAAATTTGTTGGGTTTGTCACTTGCTTATTAAATAAGGTGTAATAAAAGCGAACTTTTATTTTTGGGTCATTCCAAAGTTGTCTATTACGACTGCGCCTTTTACGTCATAGATATCTATATCTATATAATCGAAATACCACTGACTGGATGACTCACTCACTCATTCATCACAGTTTCTCAGGAACCACTCGACCAAAAACGATAAAATTTGGTACACGTATTCAGTAGGGGGACTAGACGCGTGCTAAGAAAGGGTTTCAAAATTTACCCCAAAATGGGCCCAAAATTGAAGATTTTTGAAAATTTAGGTGACAACAATTTCTAGAGAACCATAAGGTCAAATCAGATAAAATTTGGTATTCATGTTAAGTATCGGCCTTAGATGTACCTTGGAAAAAAGTTTCAAAATCAGCCCCAAAATGGGCCCAAAATCGACGATTTTTGAAAAGTTTGGTGATAAACAGCCAAATATTTTGAAATTTGCACTTAACAGATGTCATCAACCTGGCATAATAACATTTCATCATACTCAGTCATATGTTTCCCACATATTGCAAGGCTCCGACTGTATGGTAGCCTACATGCAAAGTGCAAAGTCTTTTGCTGTTCAAAGACAGTGTAAATAACGCTGCTAAGGGGTCTGCCATATGATTAAAAACGGTTGACTTCTATCAGCTGTTCCTTTAAGCTGTTTGGCTGGCAAGTTCAGTAGGTTATGTCTATTAATGAATAATAATTTGTTTCAAACAAAGAAAACTTATCCTGAGCTACCAAAATAATTTCAATAGCTAAAAGCCAACGTTTATGAAAAGTAAAAAAGTAGCCGAGCTGCCTGTTAGGTCAAGTACAATAATTTTTAATATTAGTACAATATTGCTCGGTACAACTTTGCTGGAGCCGATTAATCGCGCATGCATATTATGCATTTTGACTCCCATCCGCATAGTGTATAGTCATATTCTCAACGTTGCTGTCTCTTTCTAGAAGAATGCTGTCTCTTTCTCCTATGAAGAATGCTCATTGTAGTTGCATATTCTGTTCCGAACCTGACTGTACTGCCGGTAGGCTGACCCCTTCCCACTTCAATTGCGTAGCCTACTACCTCAAACGATCACTCACTTTCACAATCAGATCAGACTGCTAACATCATTCTCCGAGTATTTGTGAATTTCAACCAATGCTCAAATCGAATAAATATCAGTTCTTATAAGAACTCTTACCCATCAATAGTTAGGTTTACAAAGAAGTATTAAAGAATTAATAAAATACTATTTGTAACAGTACATGAGCCTGAGAATTTTTGTGAAAATAGGTATTGATCAGAAAATCAACAAAAAATTAGTTGTGAAATTAATTTACCATAGATTAACGATTTTGAAAATTTAGGTGATTATAATTTCTCAAGAACCACAAGGCCAAAAAAGTTCAAATTTTCAACTGGGGTGCTAAACACGTGAAAAATAAGGTTACATGATTCATCTCAAAATTTAGGATTTTTGGAATTTAGTTGATCACAATTTCTCAAGAACCTCAAGGCCACATGGAGTGAAATCTATATCTATATAATCGAAATACCACTGTTTGATTAAGACCCTAGATGCATACTAAGTAATGGTATCAAAATTCTCCCCAAAATCACCTATTTCTGTAAATTTATCTAATCACAATGGAAATTAGTTGGACCCCCCGGGGGTCCAGGGGGCGGAGCCCCCTGGCTAGACGGTTAAGGCGAGCGAAGCGAGTCTGCCGGCTAGTATATAATAAATATAACAAATACAACCTCCTGTTGTAATCAGCCATCGCCATCGTACCGTTTTGAACTGTGCCGCCCACTGCAAAATGAGGTTAGTTCTTCACCGACAGCCAGATGCCGTGCCGGCAAGGCCGGCCACACACATGAACAGTCGAGGCGAGGCATTTCGACGAAAGGCGTCTTTAGTGACAGAGAAAGCATGGGCGCTTATGGAGCACCATACACTTCAAGAGTCGTGGCGAGGTGAGGCGAAAAGGCGCCTTTCGGCACAGAGCGAAACAGTCAAGAATTTCGTTTCGCCTAGTCACCAAGAGTCGGAGCGTTCTGCGCATGCGCAAGTCACGTGACCACCAATCAGCTTCTATTGAGTGTCCACTTTGCCAGAGGATCTGACGGCAACTCAACAATGAAACCACTCCTATCCATTTTGTGATTTATTCAGGGGTGCCTACAGGGGGGAGTTATGTCGCAGACTGCGTTATTGAAATACTTGGGGGTTCCAAAAAAAGTTTGGTGGCGGTGGGGGGGGGGGGGAATATTTGATTGTTTAAAAACCATTTAGGTTCACATTCTTATTTAGCTATTTTTCAATTAAGTTTATTGAGCAGAAGTTCATACCGTATATTCATTTCATTGATATTTCTTTTTTACCTTTACAAAAAAATGTAACCTATGTAAAGAATCTCAAAAAATATACATACATTTTGTATAATAATAATAATTCTTTATTGTTTCCTCAAAAGAGTTACAACAGGTGGTTGAGCAACATAACATTTTTTTTCTTTTTTCTCTTAGATAATATAACATTAATAAATTAAATAAGAAATAAATACAGTATTAATGAACTGATACACTGTCGTTGAAGGTAGACATAATATTCCTTATACCCTTTAGAGTTCTATAAAAACAAAGCAAAGTATGATTCTTCATAACATTTTTCATAAATCACATCTGAAGAAAAAGAAAAAAGCTAAAAAGTGGAATAAGCACAATATTAATTTACATTTTTAATATTACATTTTGTATATTATTGACTGGGTTTGAATGTTTTCAATACCTTTTTTAGTATTACCCTTTAGTTTTACCCTCTAGTTTTATACCTTTTTTTAGTTTTAGATAGAATATGAGGGCTTATTTTTTCGCATTTATTTATTTATTTTTTTTGTAGGGAATGCCTAATTTATTGGGAGGGCTGAATTTAGGGGGATGAGGCTTGGGGGGGCACCTGATTAATAGGGTGTACCCACATTCTTCTATTTTTCACAGTGCGATCCTGCAACTGAATGAAATTTGACATCATTAAAACGATCTCTTCCTCGCTACTAGATACACTAGAAACTTCTATAATGAAACTACTGAAACTACTATAGTGAAACACTAGAACTGCGATATGTTCACTCTGCGAAAGCACAGACGCGATTTGGCTGTGAAACCGAGCCAAATTTTGGCCATGACTTGCCTCGCCTTCTATTGTGTGTGTCCGCTTTGCCGCAAGGCAAGTCAAGCGTCTTGACGAGTCATTTGCCTCGCATCGACTGTTCATGTGTGTGGCCGGCCTAAGTGTGAAATGCTTCAACGATGCCGTGACGATATCGGCGCCGGTGCAGGTGTCGTGCCGGCGCCGTGTCGGTGTGTGTGAAAACGCCCAATACCAGAATAACACATAGATATCAGACGGAGAAGCGGGATTCGACCCACGACCTCTGAAACTACAGCAAGCTGAAGTTGCGACGCCTCAATCAACTGCGCTAAGCGGCCCGCCACTTAAAATGTATGAAAGTCATACATTTTGCTTTATTTTTGACTGCAAAGATAATTTTTCTTCTGTTTGTGTCTTGACAGAGTTGAATACAATTTATTACTTTGGCCTACTGTATGTACTCTTTAAAAAAAAACTTGTCATTGTCATTTTGAGCAGTTGAATTTTTAAATTTGAAAAGATCATCAATAATTATCAAAAAAAGAGTAATTTATTCTGATACTATTGTTATCCTAGACAGTAATAAAAAATAACACAGGTTCAATGTCCAACAAATTTCATTTTTTCCAAAGCCTTACTAGTTTCATCAGAACATTTTTCTTAATGCAAAGCTTCCTCCTTTTTTCATCACGAACATTGCCGATTTCTTTTTTAGTGACCTTCTGGTTTCTCTGTTGAGTTGTTCGGCTTCAACCCCTTGCGGGCCTTCTGCTAAATATTTTTCAGCTGTTTCTTGCTGTGGTAAGTGGGCAGCTTCCGTTGAGTGAATGGATGTTGATATCTGTAAAACGTAAATTTGATGAACATTCAAATGAATAAGGAACCTATTTCCTTTTCAAAACGTACTAGAACAAACATTAACAAAGCTACATGGAAATACAACCGACCATTTTTTCCAGTATGTGTGATTAGTGTACAATGAAATTTAAATTTTTTCCATGGATGCAGTGCAGTTGATCCTGTAGATATTTGAAAGCTGATGTACTTTCAATATTATTCTTCTTTTGTCAAAAGCTCATTAGAAATGCATGATTGTGTATGGTAAAGTTTATCCGATGAAAAAAGCACAAAAGTCATGAAATCAGAATATTTCAAACTTTAAGCCTTTAAAAAAAGACAGTAAATAAACAAATTTAGATTTTAGCCCAACAAAGATTTTCATTCAGTGTGGATTGTTATTTCATCACTTGGAGATTGGTGTACATGACGAATTGCGCATTTCACCAGTAATTTTTATAGCCTACGTATTTTCACGACTATGTAAATACTACTATAAATCTGTGCATAAACTTGAAACATTTACTATACTGATATTTTACATAAGAATAGTTTTTATGGTACGTTTTACATATCAAGAATAATCATTGTGGTTTTTCTCTTAGTGGATTTCAACCTTCTGTGAACTTATTTCAACTATAAAATGTTAATAATGGCAATTATATCATTCATGTATATTATTTTTTTTAATGTGATTACTTATAAGCCGATTTCGACTGTGGGTAAGTCAACTCTTCATACCTCAACATTATATATTTTAGTCCAAAAAGTGTGCTACACGAACGTGGAACAAGGTGTAGGTTCCAATATATTGATTTCCTTACTGAGATAACAGAGTTATAATCAGTATGCCAAGCCCACCGAAACAAATTCAGAGCAGCTCTAAGCTTTTAACACTCACTTTACAAACAAGAATGAACTATTTTTTCAACAAAAGGTTTTGGGTGTTTCTGTGAAATATCTGGAAACGTAAATTCTTCTGGAAAGTTCTTATGCCTATTGTCATTGTAAATCTCTCATTCTATAAGTTTTGCACCACTTAAAGGATACTTTGAATAGATGGCGCTTAAAATTTTGTTTAAAGTAGGGTACTGGTAACTTGCTGTTTTGTAATATAGTACACAACTAATAGTAATATAGTACATATAGTATAGTAATGTTGTGTAATATAGTAGTTTCTATATCGTATAGTTTTCCACAAAAAGCAAGGCAGTCTGTTGGGTATTTGGAGAACGCTGGTTACTTGTTGAAAAATGTATCATATAGTAGCATCTATATCATTTTTCCTTCAGACAAAGTGAGTTGGAGAAGTAACAAATTACGACCAGTAGCCTAGAAGTCTTGTTTAGTAAACGTACGGTAGGCCTGCTCGAGTAGTGACGATTTGTTTCAATACTTGATAAACAATTAAAATATCAATTTCATATAGACTGTAGAAATAAATGAGAACGCGATTATAACTAGAAGAATGCAAAAGTTTCTTCTGGAACTATTAATTGAAATAATTACCTATTGAAAGACCCCTATAATTTTCTCATATAGCGCCGTTTCTGCACCTAAAAAAATTTATAGCATAGGAAAAAGACTCCTAAGCTTCTGATATACGGTACTGGTATTAGATTATTTTTCAGTAATTTCAAATAATATACAATATCAAATGCTTGTATTTCAGAAAGAAAGACATGTTCATACACAGAATCGCTCTATCACATGCAGAACTGATGCAGACTATAGATTACATTTGATTAGCAGATCAATCTGATCTTTATAGGTACCGTAGTAAAGTCCATTCATAAAAGGTTTGACGCGGGAAAGTATTTAGTAACCGAGCGAATTCTTCGCGCAATTTTTATGGAGTATTAGGTGATCTAAATCCAATAAACTCCTAATAAAAACATAAAAAACACTTTTAATTGGAAATTATGGCTCACGTTATGGCGTGACGGCCGTTTCACTCTGTTGTCAAGAGCATCGTCAGATGACCCACAGTACACTCAGCATCGTCAGATCGTACAAACAGTACACTGTGTCTGTACTGTGGGTCGTCTGACGATGCTCTTGACAACAGAATGAAACGGCCGTCACGCCATAACGTGAGTCATAATTTCCACTTAAAAGTGTTTTTTAAGTTTTTATTAAAATATTATATTACTGGAAACAAGATGGATCTTCAACATCATACCAATAACCTTCTATACCTGGTGCGATTCAAAACACCTCAAAACACCGAATTGCGGCTCTGTTTTCAGCTTTTTCTAATTTACTCCAAACTGAGTGTCGTGTGAAAACCCCATTCCCACTTCTTTCTAGAACAATAATTTACGTGAGAATGATACCAATTTCATCGTTTTCTACCATATAAATGTCCCAAATTTTACGTTTTTCGAAATATAGGTAAGTTTTACGAAAAATTGAAAATTGTAGGTTTTGGACAAGTTTTATCTTTAAATCTTGTTCAATCGATCGCGCATTCATAATTCGGAATCACCTTGAAGATAATTTATATCTTTACTGAATTTCACTTTTTTATCTCCAGTACGGTAGTTGGGGCAGAGCTGTAAGAAAATTTCTGTGAATACCAAAAAAGGTGAAATTTAAATAAGAGTCTGAACTACAAATTTCTAAATATTTACATCGGGTTTTTTTTTCTTTAAATACTGTTTTAAGACTGTAAACTATCTGAAACACCACTTTGCTGCCTTAATGTTACCAATTTTTTATCAAGTGCCCAAAAAAGGGCTTTTATGGTTCATAACCTTCGAGGCTCATAACTTGTGAACAAATAATTGAATCTCATCTAATTATAGTTCATTCTTCTCAGTTCATTGTGGCGGTCCAAATTCATATATTACATGTCAAGTTTGGCCTAAGTTAAGTAATTTAATTTCTGAGGGTAGAGCCTATATACTTTTTATGCTTTTTCTATACCTACAAAATGACTAATTTTATGTGATCAAAAAGGTCTAGCGTGGAAAATAGATAAAAATTTGTAATTGGATTCAAATTAAAGATCATAATTTTTTCATTTATCTGTTGTATATGGATTTTTGAAAAATCAATAGAGCAAAATTACTCTGTATAAATCGATAAATTAGCAACATTTTTAACCAGTCTTCAGTTTCTTCGATTCTGCTCATCATCTGATGAGTGCTGAACAGGGACGTGATATGAACTTCACTGATATGAGATGATTTACTTATCTACAATTTGAAACCAACTACATGCCTCTCTTTTGCATCAATCATCAAATTCACTTTATTCCTTACTTGGATGCATCCGTTCAGTGGCTCAGGGAATTTCTAAGTTAGAATTATTATAAGATATTAGCAAAATAACGAGAAAATAGAAACTCTCAAATTTTTGAATATTTTACTTGGATTTTCTAATGACATAAGACATGTCTATGTCAAACATGAAAATTTGTAACGAGAAGTTGAAGAACACAAAATGTTTTCTACAATTTGACACTAGTTCTACTCTTGTCTCAAGTATTTTCCATGTAATAACTATTTCCATGCATTTTAAAAATTATTACAATTTTCCGCTAGACTTATTTTTTTCAATTCCACAAGACAAGAGAGTGAATTTGTATTTTGTAAATACAAACAACTATGATCTTCAATTTGTAACCGATTTCAACATTCTTTCTTTAGCGATTTTCGAGTTAGGCCTTATTAAACACCAAAGCAATTTTGTAGGTAGGCTTAGTAATAAGCATAACAAAAAGTGCCCAGAGAAATTAAATTTCAAGTTTTGGACAAAATTCGACACGTGGTACATGAGTTTAGACCTAGAAAAGAAAGAACACTATATTGCTTGATGAGATTCAGTCATCCTTTCACAAGTTTAGGTCCCCACAGAAAAATTGGTCCCATTTTAAAAGGCGGTTAAGTATAGGGTTTCTGTAGTCCAGTCTCAAAAACCGTATTTGAGGAAAAAATCCAGGCCGCAAATAGAAATTCGTAATCATCACTTCAATTTTAGTATATTTTGGTATGCACGAAATATATTGTACACCTTTTCCTTAACAAATGCTGGAGATAAAAAAGTGAAATTGGTTTTAAATTGTAAAGAACTAAATTATCTCCAGGGGGATTCTAAATTATGAATATATATGATCAATTACTCACAATATATTAAGATAAATAATAATAATATCGTGTGACCTGGCTGGCTCAGGTCTGGTGTCAGATATATTAAGATGAAAACTTACCAAAGCCTCAAACTATTTGTATAATTTACCTGTATGAAAATGTGAAACTTTGGACGTATAAGGTCTAGGAGGATAAAATTGGAATCATTCTCTTGTAAAATTAGTGTACAAAAAAAGAGGAAGGAATGGGGTTTTTCGCACAATACTCAGTTTGGACGTGAATTAGAAAAAGCTGAAAACAAACCCGGTGTTTCCGGTGAACTCTGTAATACGATACGCACCAGGTTTTTGAATTTTGATCACCTGAGACATCATAAACATTGCGCAAAAAGATCGCTGGATTAGCCTACAAATTATTTTCCACGATGGACCTATTTTCGCCTCCCTTGACTGTACTAGTAATGAATAATATTGTCATTTGTCGAAATCCTAGTCAAAAAAATTATTCAACATACCAGAATCATTCCACATAGTGTTGCGACGAAGATAAAAGTTTTGTAGTCCATGATATTCACCTGATCCCTTGAAGTGTTCTGAATCAAACAGTTAAACAGATTGGATTCGAAACCTGCATTCTTTTAAATTATGTTGCTCTACACAACGCGGGTTTAGCAATGTGCATTTCATCATTATTTGCACTTCTGCAGACACAGTAAAAATTTCAAGCATACAATGGAGTGTAAGAAATACATTTTTGAAGTCGTCAATTTCAATAAAGTTAATGTAAATAACTATCGAGTTGAAATTCGAAAGGTTTTTATTGTTCTACATCTTTGTTCAATTGAACAATAGTTCAAGTATGACAAACGAAAAATACATTATATATTAGAGCAATGAATTCTTGGTTAAGTTCGTGCCCGCATGTGTCTTGATTTTTGCAGGGTTTTTATTCGATGCTTCTTCAAGAATTACTAGTATAGAACACTTTTTTGTAGATTACGTCTTGGAGACTCCAGTTAAGGAGTATAGGACAAGTCAGATCAACAATTGTACTCGTATACTCTAGTTACCATAATTATTACTATATATCAATTAGTTGGGGTGAGGCTTAATTTTAATGTGAAAGGAACTCTTGTACATTATAAAAAACTTTATCAACTAAATATTTTTTTTATATGTTTTTAAAATATTTCTATATTTTCAAGACCTTTTAAAAATGAATAATAAGACGGAATTGTCACAACTAGTGATGTAAAATGCCTGGGCATTTATAAGTCGAGGCAAATGCCTGATATAAATGCCCGGGCAAATGCCCAAAACCCATAAATGCCCAGGCATTTTGCGCATTTATCTCTTTTAAAGACAAATTAATAATGTTTTAGCCATTGTATGTACATAGATGCATTATATATATTTATATATAATAACACAAATAAAAACAGTAAAATATAGATTGAAAAACACTAAGAAACTTACATTTTGTGAGCTGGAAACAGCTTTCACAGTTTGGTTTCACAGTTTCATAGGATCACAGTTTTGGTTGACAAAGGCTTGCACAGCGGCCGAAATATTCCAGCTCACAAAATGTAAGTTTCTTAGTGTTTTTACACTATATTTTACTGTATTTATTTGTGTTATTATTGACTGATAGTGACTTTTGTGCTTTTTTATATATTTTTTTATATATGTACTTTTTTTATATATATGTTACAAATAGATATGTAGGCCTATACAGGTATATATAGTGTGTGTGTACTGTGTGTATATATATTTAATATACAAAATTGTTGAATATTGAAGTAGGAGGTAGGCCTAGGCCTAATATTTTTCTTTTCTATTGCCTCTCAACTCAACTGTATTTTTATACCTACATAATAATAATTATGCATATGCACATGAAAGTTGATTGTAAAATTAGGGGAAAATTCCACTTAACACATTTTTTTAATTCTTAAATGAGTTTTATATTTTACTGAAAGATAAGTAAGCTAATACTGAAACTGAATACATAATGTACGCTATTACATTAACTGAGTAACAAATTAGGTTACATATATTTAAATACGGAATTAAATAATAAATGGCTGTATTGTGCTTTTGGATGTCTTAATCACTTTCTTCTGAATCCTCTTCATCACATGTTTCTGATGAACTTTGAATTAGCTCTGGCTCAGATTCTTCTGACAGTTCTGATTCTGAATCTTCTTCCAGGCCTATAATACGTTCTTGACTGGGTGTTGGGGTTTCTTCTCCTTGTTCTGGTTTACTCTGATGAGTCTCATTAGTTGTTTTGTTGGGCTTACGATTAGATGGTCCATTCATCAGCTTCCAATTGTAGGCTATATAAGTCAACTTAGCAGCCCTCTCAGATGTAAGCCTGTTTCTTTTTTTACTATGAATCCAGCCAAAAGTGCTGAATGTCCGCTCTGTGGCAGCAGATGTAACAGGTGCCCCAAGAATTTTTACTGCAACTTCTGCCAGTGTACAAGTACCCCTCAAACCGCGCCACCACAATAAAGGAGATACAAGATAAGCATTGTCTTCTTTAACCCCAACTCCTTCCCACACAAATTGTCTGGACCAAATTCCCTGTTTGTCCCTGTAATCGGCCAAGTTTTCTCTAACTTGTATACCATTCAATCCTGTGTTTCTTGCTGTGTCGCAAATAAAGCTTATTGCTTCCAGCATGTCAACAGGCTCGAGATCACTACCTTGCACAGCTGGGTCAAGCAGGTTCGCCGCAAGGTGCAAAGATGATACACCAAATTTCTTCCTCTCTTTGAATTTGGACAAGATTGCCTTTTCTTCTGCTGATTGCAGGGGAGATAACGGTAACTTCTCAATAAGAACTGCCTCCAGGTTATTGAACATTTTAGCTATTCTATGAACTTGAGGTTCATTGGACTCGAAAGCTGTGATCAAATGAACGATTGGATTCATCAACTCTACAACTGTGTCAATCCTGACCCAGAAAACATCATCGTCCAGGACTCTCTTCTTCATTTCTGGCTTTAGATATGGTTGAGCCTTTTCATTAACAACTAATGTTTGTAGGACAACTTTGTTTGAATTCAAACTTTCAAAACAGAACAAATGGCTCCCCCATCTAGTCTTTCCTGGCAACTTTAGTGAAACCCTATCCTTGAATGCCTTTTTTTCAGCTGATATTTCATTGAACATTGCTAATAAAACATGGCTGTGTTTTACTGTTTTGACAACATCAACTGCAATTGCTGTGAAAGTTTTCATTGTTTGGCAGCTTAAAATGTCTGAGCACAATAAATGTAGCAGGTGTGCTAGACATCCAAGAGGAACAACATGGGGAAATCTATCTTTCACCAAGTTCAGTGCAGCTTTCATATTTGCAGCATTATCACCAATCACCACCAAAAGTTTTTCTGGTCCATGTTTCTCCATTACATTTATGATAAGCTGAGAAAGGTACTCGCCAGTGTGACTGATGCTTTTAGACATTACAAAATCCACAAACATTGGTTGTGGTTTACAAATTATGAAGTTGATGATTGATTCATTTCTAAGGTTGCTCCAGCCGTCACACTGCAGGTGTAGGTGCTTTGCTTCTTCTAGTTCCTTATTTATGTTACCTTGCATTTCTGTGTACTGCGCATCCAACAGACTAGAAGATAGCCGATATCTTGACGGTAACTTGAAGGAAGGCCTGATTTTGTTAAAAAAATCTATCCAAAGTGGGTGGTCAACCATGGACAAAGGAGATCCACTAACGAATATGGCCTTGGCGAGGCTCTGGTTCAGCATCTCCTGAAACAGCAAACAGCACAATATACTGTCAACGGCGTAACAATGAATAAAACTTACACCGAAAGTAGTCCTAAATCTATGGCTTATAGTTAGAACCAGTGACAATGTCCTGGGACGTTGGTTAGGCTATGATGCTATGCTGTTTTATTTAAAAAATTATTGTTAATAAGAAGTAAGACATACTGCCTTAAAGTATTGTGTACATTTGTCTAGACATAACTACCGTAGGTAGACCTATATGCTTTTTGAACCAGATAAGTTACATACTACATCTATCTCTTGTAGAAACAAAATAGGAGTGGTCTATAAAGGAGTTAGTCTATTACTGCTATGTGCCAACCTGGTAAAATCCATCAAATAGAGGCCTATTTACCATCTTTATGCTTCAGTTCATATGTTCATAAAAAACGTACAAAGTGTCATAATATACCTAACCTATTTTTTATGCTAACTGCTATTTAAGTTACGCTATGGGTAGAATTTTTACCGTAATAATAATAATTTTTATTTCCAAACAAAGGTTTTTTTTAAATTTTCACTTTCTTCTAGGTTACTGTCATCTCTACCTGGTATCGGATCATCAATTTTAATAGAACCTCAGTTAGGCTAGGCTTGTTGATATCTGGCAGATATTGACAGACCTAGCCTAACTTATCTGGTAGTTTAGTAACATATGCCTTCTTTTGATAAAACTGTAATTAAGATTTGATGTTGTAAACTAAGTTTCATTTTAAGTAAATAAATAGTCTAATAGCGTTCCATTAGGCTGAAAAAATTAGGAAACATAATAAGGATTAGGCCTATGGCCTCAAATATTAAAAAACTTTACAATCTGAAAAAGTTTTAAAAAAATTATAGTCTAAAAATTTGAAGCAGGCCTAGGCCTAATAATGTTTGTACATTTTCATAATGTTTACTTACATTAGTTTGGAGATCCATGTGGTCAAAAAACGAAGGAGTTCGGGGTCCTTTTCCTTTTGGACTTGAGGTCGATATAGGCTGCGAACGTTGTAGGACATCAGAAAAAGAACTTGATTTTGGTTCAAAGGCTGAGCTTGTGCTTGGTACTGCAGATTTGTCATCCACTTCAATTAGTAAAGGTTCATAAGAAGGTTTCTTTTGAAAAAGTTTTTCAACCACTGTAACTGTACTTGACTGAAGCACTTTCTTTAGATCCTGAGGGCACTTGAAACACTTTTTTATGTGCTTTTCCATTTTGTTACAATGTGACTGTTTATAGTCCTTATTACAATATTTACAAGTAACTCCTTTCCCTTTCAAATTGAAAAAGTTCCAAATAGGTCCCTTTTTTTTAACCATTTTGTAATGATTTAATCCAACCCTTAAAAATATAAATAGTATAAATAAGTGACGTTATCTCAGACTCAATCACTCAACAGTCATTTCTACTTCTACTGCTACTTCACAACTAACTGAGCTCAGGGCTGGTGCTAGAATGACTCACGACTCACCAATCTCAAGGCCACACCCACCCCACTCCTACTCCAAGATCACAGCACAATGGCTGCTCAGACCCCCCCCCTCGACTATCAACCACTCAATACCCACTGTTCACACCATATCAAACTCCTACTGCAGTCTGCAGTCCTAACTCAATACTTCAAATGTTTTATTCAAACTAGATATACACCATTGCCATTAAGTGTTATTGACAATTGCACAGGATAATTAAATTATTATTAACAATACTTAGGTATTGTTTTTTTAACATTTTTTTATTAAACATATTATAGGCCTACACATCAACAAATAAACAAATTAAGGCATATTCATAAAAATTAAAGTACCCTTTGCTTTTAAAATTATTTTATCTAAGCACTTAATTTTAAATGCCCTCAGAACAACTGCAAATTAAGGCATTTTTATTTCATCCACAAAATTTACGTTTAATTAATAGTTTATATTATGTTTTAGAAGCTCTAGTAACAATAAAAAATAGTAAAAAGTAAAAAACACACTTTTTCATAAATGCCCAGATTTTGGGCGCTTAAAACTGCTTTGGGCAAATGCCCGGGCAAATGCCCTTTTATAAATGTCCTGCCCACTGGGCATTTGCCCAGCCCACATCACTAGTCACAACCACATTTATTAAAACTCAAAGTCTTAATAAATGTGGTTGTGACAATTTCGTCTTATTATTCATTATGGATACCTACCACAATATCACCTTCGCCACTACAATGAAAAAAAAAACTGCGGTAGCTTGTTGTAGAGTTTCCTACCAATATAACTAGGTTTTTGTTTGAATAAGCTACTCTTATTGTGACTCACCAAGTGATAATCTCCTCGGCTTCTTGTATTATAATCGTGTACGTCAAGATTTTGGTTAATATCATTCGTTTTTACAAATAAAGTAGCTTCATACACATATAAGCAGGGTACAGTTAGGAGACCAAGTCTCTTGAACAACGACCTACATGAATCTAATCTACTCTTTCTATACACCTAACCGCTTTCTTTTGGATCTTAAACAGCCTATCAAGGTTTTGTTACAAAGTGAAGTCAATCAAAACTCAGAAGACTAGAATGCTGAAAGCACGGTCTAACTTCTTTCAAGTGGTAACTTTTAACTACTCAAGACTATAATTCTTTACTAAAAGCGACCTACCTTAATCGGTGGGTTCTAGTTTGATAAAAATTATTCATCAAGTTTGTGTGTGTTTTTTAATATTGAGTTATTCTACATTCTTCATGTTCTGAATAAATTTAACGAGTTTTTCCCCCAAAAGTTTACTCACTTCTTGTTGAACTTTTAACAAATTTGATTGGATTTTGGCACTTTGAGCAAAAAATAAGAGGCTTTTAGACAAATTTTGCTCATAATTGTGTGATATCTCTATAATAACTGCAGTTACAACTTACAATAGGTCTTATTTCTGATTTCTTTTAACAAACCATGCGGTTATAAGTATCTCACTCAAATTACTGCAGTTAGAAAATTGTTTTTTTTTATTCACCTCGTTTTAATTCTAATATTAATAATTCACAATAATAATAAATTCGCAATATTAATTATTAATAAAATGGCGATAAATTTTAAAATAATTTATTTTCGTGACAGTTGATAATTATCTTCCATAATCTTCATTTCTGCAACAAAGTGTTTCCGTTTCTAGTACTAATTTTCCCGGCGCAAATAGATAGACAGATAGTTTATTCTCAAATAAATAAATTACACCAAAAGAACATTTCAATGTCTTACAACTATTAGTAGTCGAAAGAAACAAATTAAATATAAGCGATATAGAAATTAAGAATACAAAATTATATTATTTACTGAAAGAGTTTTTGAGAACATACATTCCAGCACACAAGGCACACTTGTGGACCGGTGGAGGGAGTCGCATGCAAAATACAAAAAATGATGATTAAAAAAAAAGGAAAAGGATAGATTGAATTTTAAATTATGTATTGAAAAATTAAGGGGTAGATTGTAATTTTAAGCAACAAGCAATAAAGAAAGAAAACGTACGGGAAAACTGAGTGATTGTGTGAACTGCAACACAAATCAAAGAAAGGAATTAACATAGCATCAATAAATCTGCTTATAAGGTAATCCCTGAGAATAAGCTTCAAACAATGACTCTGAACAAATTAAGGGGTCAGAGACAAGCCAAGCTTTGCTTTGAGACGCAGTCTTGATGAGGTGACGCAGGTTAACTTTCTGTAATTAGAATGAGCATAAAGAATCGAGAGTGAGGTCTGATTGATTCCAGTGTTTCACAAAAAGTCACCCTGCATCAAAGCGTCTGTGTTTCATAAAAAGTCACCCTGCATCAAAGCGTCTGTGTTTCATAAAAAGTCTCCCTGCATCAAAGCGTCTGTGTTTCATAAAAAGTCACCCTGCATCAAAGCGTCTGTGTTTCATAAAAAGTCACCCTGCATCAAAGCGTCTGTGTTTCATAAAAAGTCACCCTGCATCAAAGCGTCTGTGTTTCATAAAAAGTCACCCTGCATCAAAGCGTCTGTGTTTCATAAAAAGTCACCCTGCATCAAAGCGTCTGTGTTTCATAAAAAGTCACCCTGCATCAAAGCGTCTGTGTTTCATAAAAAGTCTCCCTGCATCAAAGCGTCTGTGTTTCATAAAAAGTCACCCTGCATCAAAGCGTCTGTGTTTCATAAAAAGTCACCCTGCATCAAAGCGTCTGTGTTTCATAAAAGTCACCCTGCATCAAAGCGTCTGTGTTTCATAAAAAGTCACCCTGCATCAAAGCGTCTGTGTTTCATAAAAAGTCACCCTGCAACAAAGCGTCTGTGTTTCATAAAAAGTCACCCTGCATCAAAGCGTCTGTGTTTCATAAAAAGTCACCCTGCATCAAAGCGTCTGTGTTTCATAAAAAGTTACCCTGCGTCAAAGCATCGCGTCACCATTTTCCATTTACATCGGGTCTTATAGAAATGTTCCTCAATTATTTTGATGAGAGGAATGCAGCCCAGTGGTTCCTCGTGTGAAATCAAATAGAATAATGAGTATAAAATAAGACACATCAACAGCGAAATATTATAATAAATTTTTTTATTTGTAATAAAGATTATAGTAGTACTGTAGATGTTTTATATTGAATTATGTAGTGATTGAAGTACAGTACAGGTCATGCATGGGCCGACTATATTATATTCACATAATAGCAATAATTATCCAATAAATAGTCAACAGCTGAACAAGTGATAATAGTTTGTTTTGCAAAACTAAGCTTAAACAACAATAAAAACATTGAAATAACAGAAAGAATAAAAAATTATTTAACAATGATATGCTTTGATTAAACAAATCTGAATATATGAAACAATATTGTTATAAGGTTTAGTAATATTCAACAATACTTTGAACTTGGTTCATGGTAACATTTCGAAAGCATTCTTATCACTTGACACAATCAACGATTTTTAAATGTCCTTAGGGTTTAAATCACCAAGTTTTAGTGCTGGTCAACACAGTGTCTATTCTATAAATTTTGAGTGATAATAATATCAGAAAAGGAATATTTCAGACAGAAATTTAATTTTAATATGTATGAGCAAAAGTACTATTTTGTTATAGTTTTACCAAGATGGCGACCGAAGCACAGCTGGGATTCTTTGGGACTTTTACCCCCGGTTGCACAAACGTCCCATCATAATGATGGTTCATTATCCATTCCACTTTTATACCAAGCTGCTATCATACTATGCTACTTTTATACCATCATACCATTCACTATAAAAGTGTTCTCTTATTCGAGTAATTATAGCTAGATTACAATGCAGCCAACAGAGCCAACTATAAATTTCAAATTCCAAGATCAGCTGAGCTTGAAGTATAGTACATAAATTAGTTAAATAATTCTTTATAAATTTAATATTGAGTATACGTCATATTATTATATGGTTTGGAGAGTAAATTTGCTTTTAGAATTATAAAATACATGTTTTAGTGACTAGTATTGACCATTAATAAAAGGCTTGTTTTAGGTTATTTTGAGTTATAACAAGATGGCACAAGTTCGTGAATAATGGAACTATCTTTATACATTTTAAACTATATATCTGATGCACCATTCAAGATATATAGATCATATGAATGCTATTAGTATATAAACAGGTATAATCATTTGCTTTTACATAGTAGCTCGGTATAAATGTGGAACGGGTAATAAACCATCATTAAGTTTGTGCAACCGGTGGTTAGTATGCCATTCAGCATGTTTGCTAGATTACAATGCAGCCAACAGAGCCAACAAGAAATTTTAAATTCCAATATCAGCTGAGCTTGAAGTGTAGTACATAAATATAAATCATATTAAATCATATTATTATATGGTCTGGAGTAAATAAGCTTTTAGAATTATGAAATATTTATGTACTAGTGACTAGTATTGGCCAATAATAGAACGCTTGTTTAGGTTATGTTGATTTTTTTATTATTTTATTGCTGATGATGCCCACATGAGTCCGAGACTTGTGCGTGGGTAATGAGGTGAATGATTAAACATAAATGCCTGACGGTGGAGCGGGATTCGAACCCAAGACCACTTAAACGACAGCAAGCTGAAGTTGCGACGCCCCAACCAACTGCGTTAAGCCTAAGTTATAACAAGATGGCACAAGTTCGTGAATAATGGAACTATCTTTATACATTTTATACTATATATCTGATGCACCATTCAAGATATATAGATCATATGAATGCAATTAGTATATAAACAGGTATAATCATTTGCTTTTACATAGTAGCTTGGTATAAATGTGGAACGGATAATAAACCATCATTAAGATAGGGAGTTTGTGCAACCGGCGGTTAGTATATCTTTCAGCATGTTTTTCTGGTCATATATCCCAAGTTTGAATTTTTAGCGAAATTTCTGCTTATTTGACTGGACTTTAGGCCCATAATATTATGAACCTACCTTGAGGCTTCCTTAATTCAAGAGACTTGAAAAGCCTTTTGAGTGAACGTTTTTCAAGATTTCCTTGAGTTAAGGGAACCTAAATGTGGACGAGACTAGAGCTAGACTCGTGTAGCAGGAGTCTAGATTGCACTGCGAGAGCACTCTATCTCAAGTGTCTTCGTTTAGAAGGCTTTACACTCAGTCCATATTTCCAGTAGACCAGCACGTTAGATCAGATTAAAATATTTTGCCCTTCAGTCTTTCACTATCCTGCTTCTCCTTCTCTTTGAGCATTTTTTCGAGAGATTCCAGCTGTTCGTTGACGAGTGAAGAGACTTTTGGATCCAGCTTTTTGGCAAGTAACAGATCCGCCCTGGCTTCATCCTTGTTCCAAGCTCCAATGTGGGCTTTGCCTCTTCTGAATAACGCCTTTACATTATCTGGGAGGAAAAAAATAATTTTTGTGTAGATTACATCTTGGAGACTCCAGTTAAGGAGTGAAAGACAAGTCAGATCAACAATTATATTCTTATACACTATTTCTCATAATTACTACATCAATTAGTTGGGGTGAGGCTTAGTTTTGATGTGTAAGGAACTCTTGTACGCTGTAGAAAGCTTTATCAACTAAATAGTTTTTCAATTGTTTTAATCAATTGCATTATAATCGTGTATGTCAAGATTTTGGTTAATATCAATCTTTTTTACATATAATGTAGCTGCATACTTATATAAGCAGGGTACAGTTAGGAGACCAAGTCTCTTGAACAACGGCCTAAATGAATCTAATCTATTTACTCTTACCATTCACCATACACCTAACCGTTTTTTTTTTTTGGATCTTAAACACCCTATCAAGGTTTTGTTTTGATGAAGTACCCCATACTAAGATAGCACACCTAAAATGTGACAGTAAGAGCCCATGGTAAGCTGTAAAAAGTAACGTTTTGTCATTCAATCTAGCGAGCTGTCGCAGGACAAATACCCCAGATGAAATTTTACTACATATTTTCTCAATGTATAAGTCTAAATTCATTATTTAGGTGAATCTATCATATAGGAAGATAAGGATTTTCAACTAGATAAAGGGTATTCAAAATGAATCTTATTAAGATGAAATGGTCATACTGAAGATAAGAATTGTCAACAAGATATCAGGTATTCGAAAATTGCGCCGTTTATGATATATGAAATTAAAATGTAGAACTTTACCAGCGCTCACACACAAAATACATGTATAATATAATACTGGACGCTCCCAGCTTCCGGTTTCAGGCATGAGAAATTATTTTAAATGAATTCCTCTTTCAAAATTCTGTTATACAAAAATATTTTCATGCAATTTACTCTGACTGTAGGATAAGTACAGTCTGTCAACTCATTCTTGGCAGTGTGTAGAAACACATTTGTTTTGTCTCTAAGCAGTGTACAAAGCGTTCCAAGCAGCTGTACTAAGATTAGACATTCTTTATATGATGAAGTAAGTGAGAACATTTTATAACGCATTAGTCGAAATGCATGAGGCAAATTCATACAACCGCCAAGAATGAGTTGACAAGCTATAACAAATTCTGTTTGTTAGTCAGCGTTGTCAAGACGACCCATTAATCCACCAATTGGTAGGGAATAGAGCGCATGCGCGAACTGTGTAGGAAAGCCATAGCCACTGTTTGTCTGCTTAAACCACAAAAAACTAAGCTTCCTAACCTTTCTATACTTAATATACTTTCTATACTTAATACAGTATCCCTCATAAGTATAAAAAGGTAAGCTGGTTAGGTTTTTTAAGACAAACAGTTCGCGCATGCGCTCTATTCCTTACCAATTGGTCGATTAAAGGGTCTTTTGTCGAGTTCTCTTTATCAAATCATGGATGTTCAGAAGTTTCATGGCATAAGATAGGCTATTGTTAATTTGAGATATGCCTGAATGCCTGGAACATTCGTCATTCTATGGAGACTTGCCAACGTCGTCATGTACTACTGATATAGTTGTAATTCATGATATAACAGAATGAGAAACTTTTATTTCATCATTATTATTATTATTATTTGGAGCTAATTAATAAAACATAAAATACATTATAGTGCTGAGGTTAGGTAACTTATAGGGTTGAGCATAGTGTTGAGGGTTACTTTTTTCGGAGGATGAAGCCCACATAGTTCTGAGACCTGTGCGTGGGTAATGCATTGGATGATGGTGATTGATGAGTTGGACCTACAGTTTTAGGTGGGTTCCGAACCACCGGGAAGTGATTTTACAGCAGAGAACAGAGTCTTTTTTTGCTGGCCAATCCAATCGGTCACCGTTACAAAGATGACCAGGAGTTTCGTAGCTTATCTCTGATTGATCAGATACCTGCTACGGCACTCGGCTATCATTCCCCTCTTTACTTACTTGTAGTTACTTAACTTGTAACTTATTCTCATTCTGAGAGACTTCAAAACTTATTGTAAAAAAGTAATATTTTTTATGAATTGAAAAATGCAACTCACTGGGATCAGATTCTAGCACTGTGGAGCAGTGCTCTATGGCAGCATAGTAATTGCTGGTTTGCAGCATGCATTGTGCGTAGTTCAGCAAGAGTGGAATCCTCATTGAGTTCAGTTCGTTCCATTCAACATCTCTTGGCTTTTCCCTAATAAAGAATAATATCAATGAATGAAACATATTTATGAAACCGTCATGAAAAATGCAACTCTAATACTTGTTAACAAACCATAAAAATGAGAAATATGGTAAACCAATACAACAATTTCAATGTCAAAACAACACACTTTTTTCGGTCACCATCTCAGATTTCGATGAAATTAGGTCTTACTGTGTGATGAGACTACCAAAAATACATAATATTAGGTTTTTATTAAATAAAAACTTGAAAAACCACTTTGGATCTTCAACATCATACTTTTTATTACAATCAGTCTACGAGTTACAGCCATTCGAAATTTAAAAAAATCACCAAAAATTGGAAATACGACATTTTTTTAAATTGCTCTAAAGCTGGTGAATTAAGCTAGAGGTCCAAGTAGTAGAATAATTTTTTCTATCATTTTGCAGCTTTTTCTTGCTCCTTACAGTGGATATGTAACACGATATGTGCTGTTATTAAAATGTTTCAAGCTAACATCAAAAATATGTTTATTTTTTTATTTTCTCAGAAATTTCATCTGAAAATAATTTAGCCTATAATGAAAAATTTTGTATTTGTCCGGTTTAAAAGTAGCTTTTCCAAAACAAAATTATAAGTGTTTTTTCTCAACGGATCTATATGTAATTCAGAGCGTTGAAATTCAAATTCAGCACTCTGAATTACATATCGAACAATTGAGAAAATACTTTTATAATATTTTGTTTTGGAAAAGCTAAAGTTTTGGAAAACCGGATAAATACAGAATTTGTTATTAGAATTTTTTTTTTAAAAACTGAACTTTACTGGTAATTTGATGATTATTTGCATAAATATCTTTTAAAATCCAAATATTAATGATTAATTGCCCTATATACTTACTTGAGCATCAACTGGTCGAGAAATCCCAAAGCTCTCGCGTATTTTTCGGAAGCCTCTTTAAACAAATTGCTCTTATAAAGATTGTTGCCCTCTTCTTTCAACTGCGGCACGCTGGCTAGACGCTCTTCGTCTGAAAACTGCCACGTTTCTCTCTCGTATTCGCCAGGATTTTCGATGCTCAACAATTCTGAAAAGAAATTGGTTTGAAATTGATTGATTTGTCGAAATGAAATGAAGAAATGAACTCACCAGAAAATCCTTTTTTTTCAGGTGATACACATATATGCTAATGTTTTGAGTGTAATGAAATTAACTAAGCAGGAAAATTGGAAAATTTTTATTTTATACGATTTTTAAATTTTATTAGCATTTGTTTATTTCGTTTGGAGTGAACAAATGAATAGCCTTCAAGCAAAAAATCTATTTTTTTAAGCATAATTTCCCAGTAAGACAAAATTTTTCTTGTAAAAACCTACAAAGCTCTGATTTTGTAGAAAACTTTTCATGAAGAATGCAGTTTTGAGTTTAAAGTTATGTTCACATTTCTTTTATTAGTCATGCTAAATGAATAAATTTAATTAATTAGCTTCAGATAAAGAGAAGAAATTCCAATGTTATGACACTAATAATTTGTTTCAGGTGGAATTTGTCAAGTGTTAAGTCAATTTGTCAATTATTAAGAGTGAAGATCAGCTCAAAGAACCTCAACTACCTTATATTTTACTTGTTCTACTCTGTAAAGACCAGGCTGTTCTGATGTTGAAGATCCATCTTGTTTCCACTAATATAATAATAAATGATGAAGTGTGTACTGTGGGTCGTCTGAAGATGCTCTTAACATCAGAGTGCAACGGCCGTTACGCCATAACGTGAGTCACAATTTCCACTTAAAAGAGTGTTTATGTTTTTTTTACGAGGAGGTTCTTTATAGTTTAGAGAAAGCTTATCGATGATTTTCCTCAATGTTTTAATGCGGATTTTGAAAAAAAAATAATATTAGCTGATGATTGATTTACCAATAATGAAAATTAAATCCTGAGGGTCTTTTATCATCTGATTGAGATCATCGTAGCCAGTTCCTTCGGCTTGCAATGTGCTTCCGCAGCAATGTCGTCTCACTTCTCCATTCTTTTTATTTGCGTCACGCAGTGTTTTCGATACAAATGGATACGACAGAACCATCTGAAAATAAGGGGAAAAATGTAGGTAATTAAAAATGAATAACATTACAGTTAACGTCTTCTCTGGATTGCAGGACCTAATCACATAATTATTATAACAATTGGAATCGGAAAGAGCAGTATAAAATATTAAAAAGTTCCTAGCTACACTTTCACCACCATAGCATTCGAGACTAGGGGTACGACAAATACTACCTGAAGGATAAGGTTAAGTTTGTTTTAAATTTTTTTTATGTAACAAGAAGTTCTAAGATTTAAGGTTCATATAAAGAAGTTTTTTCTTGTCAGCTCGATGCACTCTTTTATTGAGTATAAGGGGTTATTCAATAAATAATTTTTAACGGCTTGTTTAAATTTTTCTCGGATATGTTTTGGGTGTTTTTGAGGTTGTTTGGAAGTAGGTTGTAAAATTTACATCCCATGTAGTTAGGGTGTTTCTGTGATTTGTGTAGTCTGTTGTATGGTAAGTCGAAATTATTGTTTGCTCTTGTGTTATGTATATGAATGCATAATTGTTTTGAATATATATATCATTCATTATTTTTATTGCTTTTTCTGTAATATCAGGATTTGGTCTAAATAGGTAAGTTTTGTGGGTGCTGCTCCCCATACAATAATTCCAAACCCTATGTGTGATGCAAAAAAAGAGTGGTATGCTATCAGTGCTGTTTTTTTATTTGCCAAAGACCTAATTAAAAACCTTTTGCCCTGGTGTTCATGTTTTAATTCTAAAATTTGGTGTTTGTTTATTAGGTAGTCTTCTATCCATTTCTTTGCTTATTCCTATCCTTTCAATTTCAGTCATTAGTATGCCTATGGTCCAGTCAAGACAGCCAAAAGTCTTTCTGAGGTCTAGGAAGACTGCTGACACTTTATTTTTCACAATATTTTGATGGAATAGGTAGGGTTGCTATTAGTCTGTAATTTTCTATGTTTATTTTCATGTCGTATGGAATTGATGACTCGAATATAGAAGCATTTATTATATGTTGAATTGGGTAGATAAATTCTTTATGGCAATGATTAGATAGTTTACCTGGAATTCCATAAATTCCAGCTGAGTATTTACGTTTGGTCTTTAAAAAATCTCATTTAGAGTTTCTTTTGATATGAATTCAAATTTTTCCAGTATTACCTCACTTTCTTGATTTAAACGTTATTTTGATTAGTATTTTTGTTGTTGTTTGATGTTTGAGTATCAGTCTGACCTATATTAAAAAAATAATTGTAGAAAA
This sequence comes from Conomelus anceps, assembly GCA_948455865.1. Classification (NCBI taxonomy): domain Eukaryota; kingdom Metazoa; phylum Arthropoda; class Insecta; order Hemiptera; family Delphacidae; genus Conomelus; species Conomelus anceps. The sequence continues at coordinate 16,793,285 of OX418221.1, forward strand.
ATTCCGCAAGGGAACAAACCAAAAGGGTTTGTTTTCAATGTATTATTTATTTTTAAAACGAGAGTTTCATCATCAATACACTTATTTTTTTTCTTTCCTCATTCATAACCTTCCATGTTTCTTTAGTTAGGCTACATGATTTGATGTTTCAATTCTATTTGCTATATGTTTCCTTTTTTCTGTTCCAACCTCTTTGTCTTACAGTTCTTTTATAAGTTATATGCTACTTCAGATTTATGGTCTTGATTTCCGGTCATTATGTATAAATTATTAGCATCAAGCATTTGATTTCTTAAATCTCCAATTCTATCTGTAATTTCGAAATATTGTCTTATTATTTCAGCGTTTCTTTGTTTTGTGGGACAGATGCAATTTAAGTGATATTGTGCGGATTTTATAAAGTTGATGTATTTGTCATTTATGGTTTCTAAATTTGTAAGTTCTCTCCAGTCTTCCTTTCTGAGTTAATTTCTTATTAGATCCATATTTTCTGCTTTCAACTGTCTATATAATTATTTATAGTACTATACTGCTGATGGTTAATTGTTGTTTTTAAAGTGCATTCTATCCCTTATGATCGGATATAACGATGTCTATTATTTGAATTTTTGGTTCGTTTATGTTTGTAATACAATAGTATATATATACTGGTTTCACTGCTATTTGTTAATCTGGTTGGTGAGAGTTGGATAATTTTTAGGTTATGCTGAGTCAGAATGTTACTTTCAAATCTGAAGTAGTGAATTCTGATTTGAAAAGTTTACTTGGTCTTATATCAACTTACACTTCTGTCAACCTCAAAACGTGCAACCTCATTCAATGCCATTGCAGCCAATATTGTCTCCCAAACTTCCAGTTTGAACTTTTTGCCAAGAACCAATTCCATGGGTTTACCCATTTTCTTGCTATCATCCACGACGGTTTCATCTTGATCTTTCAATCGAGTTTGAAAGTGGAAGAATACCTGAAAAATGTAAAAAGTTTTCAAGTTTAAAATATTAAGCAGTAGAGTAAAAATTAGGTGACCCACAGAAGAAACTACTTAACGGTAGAGCACTCAAAATGATAAGTCAAAAACCCTAAAAATGAACAATAAACAAGGATTTCATGAGATAATGAAATATCAATAGGAATACTGAGAGATGAGAGAGATTGATGAAATTGACAGCACAACTTGTAATCAAAATAGTAGCTTAGAATCAAAATTCAAAATGATTTTACCTTCGCCCCATTTTCCACTTGCTTGTGACTGGTTCCTGTGTGCAAGACGGATTTCTTAATCTTGCATTCCATTTCTAACTACCCAAATTACACAATTTTCAATTGAAAATAAAATAACATTTTTAAAGTCCACCCAGCAAACTATCAACAATAACCTAACCTAAAAGCGAAGAATTCATTATCGATATCGAACTGCTGCATGCCATTTTTTACAACCTCAAATCCCAGCCGTTCAAGGTAGCGACGGATTTCTTTTATCGTAAATTTATTAAATTCAACTGAGAAGTCTATTTTGCAAAATAAAATAGTAACAGAAATAGGATCATCATCGATGTCCTTTTACTTTGAAAATTTTAGAAAGATAAGTATTGAAAATGTATTTATAAATTATTCTGTATGGTACTTGGTACATAGGATCTTTAGGTAGGTTATGTGCTTTGAATAAGGTCTACTATTCGGCTATTAATGAAAATTAATTCATGAAATAGTCATAAAAACCAAGAATTAATTTTTCTAAATAAATTTTCCTTTCTAAAAATAGTTTTATTCATTTTTGAATGATTATAATGAAGAAATTGAACAGCTGATGAATATTTTCAAGGTTTGGAGTATGCGCAGTAGCTCATTTTACTGGCGGATGAACACTTTCTGAAATTTGATGAAAAAATATTTTAAATGATAAAATGCAATTGAAAATGTAGAAAACGTTGAAAAATATATTTTTTGGGTGTTTCTAATAAAATTTTAACCTTTTCATCCTTTTTTATTACTTATGGAACAAATAACATGCATGACTGTTTTTTCTAGTAGACTGTGCACTCCGTTCGATTTCTCAACTATTTTTTGTGATGAGAATGAATCGCTTGGTTGCCATCTTGTATATGAACAAAGGTTTAGTTGATTATAATTTGTTAATATATAGTCTTTTCTGTTTGGCCTGTGTTATTAAATTGTATCTTTAGACTATGCCAGGATTATTGTATTATATTTTAACATAGCTATGGCTGCTACAAGAAAGCTGCAAGGTAAGATTTTCACGTAATAAACGAACGACTACATGACCTCTTCCCGACCTGTTTACTTCATAGAAAGTAGTGGTTAGAATTGATGTTCTGGCTTGTATTTTATTGTTCAACCTGCTATATTCTATTTTGACTCAATATCTAACATTTCTGAATATTATCACTCTTGTATTCATATTGCATTCATTCAAAATATGGATGTAAAGTTGTCCTTACCACACTTCAAATTGAACGTGTTCACTAGGTTGCCGTGTTCAATCTTGTGAACATCCACATCACAACTAGCTACAATTATTATAAATAACCTGAGCTAGATAATTTCATGATCAAGAAATTCATTTATTCAGTATTTTGTTTCTTTTTTGATTGTAAAATCCAAATTACAGCACCGGTAGTTTTGTAACAAACCATTCGTAGGTTACTATTTTAGGCTAGGTAAATCTGTAGTCAGTAAACTATTGTTTACATATCTTTGTCAACTGTCCAAATTCTTTGAATACATTTTTATAAAGTCCAATATCTTAGTATAATTTATGATCATTAATTCAATCGTAATTAATAGCATTCTCCGATAAATAAGAGCTTTTAACCAAATTATTTATTCAGTTCATGATCTATTAAGTTGACATATAGAACAACTGAGTATCAGAATAGTCCATTAACCACCTAGTTTTCGCTTTATTAAATCTCAAGCATGAGTGTATTGATTATTTTAATAATTTTATGCTACTGCTCATACAATTTATTGACAAAAGGAACCATAAACATGAGCCTATCAATATTATTTGCATGTCCACTATTGTTTAATAGCAAAATTTATCGTTAAAATCAATAAATATTCAATCCTCGAACTTTTGATATGTCAATTTATTTCATCATCTGAGCTTAGTTACAGTTTCCGTGATCATATTGCTTAATTATATTATAAACACATTCTCTTGGTAGTACATATTTGGAAGTAAATCATTTATATTTCATCTTTATCCAACTAAGTTTATTCTACAATTTGACTCATTTAACCGTCACTGTTTCGAATATCAACAAATAAATAATGAATTTCAACCTCTAAGAAGAGAGTTGAAGTTGGGTTAACTTGTGCTCTCGGCTGTCCCACTTTTATATTTTCAAATTTTTGGTACACTGAAATTCAGGGTCAGGATTTACTTTTAATTTATTTGGGATTTTTGTATTTAAGATTATTTGTAAACGGTACTAGCTTATCATTAATTATGTGTTACTTATTTAAACATAATTGTCTTTATTGCTGAATAAAAGTTTGCATTGTTTTAGCCAGAAACATTCCTATTTGCTCTACTTGTAAAAGTTGTATTTTGATAAAGAAATGTTTATCAGATTTCACTATATTTGAAAATCATTTTGTTTATTATTGGGACAATTAACTATTAAGATGCCCGTATTATAGATAAAACCTGCAAACGTGACCTGGGTGCTCCAAACAGCAATATCATTAAAAATAGCTTATTTTTAGAAAAAAATTAGTTGGAGATTTATTCTTTTTATTTCACATTAATTTCCCGTAGGCTAATGAAACGGTGCTGTTTTTTCGAATTTGATTAGTTTATAACTTTTATCACGCTTTGTGATGAAATAATTTGTTCCATTAAGGACGATCCCATTACTCTTTTTCGTCATTCGAATTTAGTTTGTCCTTCTCCAGTGAAAGAGCCAAGCAGAAGCTTCTCTTGAATTGTTTATTATTCAACAGTATCTCATTTAAAGGCTATTAATAGTCCAATAGAATTCTGTCAAAAATAATTCTCTTAGTCACAGTTCATAGCCATTAATGAGCTATAAGTAGATAGTAGAGATAGTGGCTATTACTTCTTCCAATTGATTCTGATAAACTTATTCTTTTAAATACTGTAAACATGTTTTTATACAATTCTTCCACAATGGGATTGTTTTGATATTCTTCGTGTGTTAATTCGTTGAATTTTTATTGATGCAAAGTTATGTTGATTTTTTAATTTTAAGTAAGAGTTAAGTTATCTCACTTTTTCTGATTTGTAAATTTACATTCTATGAATTAGTAATTGAAAAACTATGCTACCAGTACATGGTACAACAGCTACATGGTAAAACACCCTCAAGTCCTCAGGTCCTTTTAGGTATTCTTTATAATAATTTTTTTAACACGGTAACTTATCTCTTTATTAAAACAAAAACAACAATTTTATTAGTGAATTCAGTGCAGTTCAACCTTTCTAATACTTATTTAAGGGGTATTTGAATAATTTTACATGCATGAATTATGCATAAACCATTAATCCAATAATTATATCTCTTTTTCATCAAATCTTGATTTCACTCTATGGTCTTATAGATGGATAGCTGCCAATATAAATTCAAAAGCTCCTTGCTTCCATTTATTTACTCATTCTATTTTTCATCCATTTTTTTAATCAAAACACAATTGAATGGAATTCGTATTTACTTTTCCATTGTTTTTTAAATTATTTTTTAATCCTTCCATCCAATTTTCTTGTTATTTTTTCGCGAATCCATTCATCCTCTTCCGTACATTCTGATATCCCTTGACATTTCCATTGTTTTTTTCTTCAGCATCTGAGAACTGTTTTTTTAAATATCCAAAAACTAGATATTTGAATTCTTAGCGCTTTTTTTTTAATCAAATTTATTCACAATACCAGTAGTAATAATAATACAAAAAAGCTCCTTCTAATTAAATAAATTAATAGGTATTTTCAGAATGTGCTCATACAAATTTAAAAATTATTAGCAATCCAAAAATTAAAATTATACAAGAAGCTTATAGAAAAGAAAGTAAGAGCAATAGTAATAGTAGGAAATAAAAATGTTGGTGCTAAAATTAATCCAATTGTTATTACAATTAATAATTGATAAATTAAAATGAGAATTCAAAATTTATTTACGTTAGTAAATATAGAAATAAGTCGAAGATGTTCTCTGCTATAAAATCACTTCGCGTTGGTTCGGAACCCACCTAAAACTGTAGGTCCAATTCATCAATCACCATCATCCAATTCATTACCCACGCACAGGTCTCAAACCGGGAAGTGATAGCCGTGAGCCGTAGCAGGTATTTGTTCAATCAGAGATAAACTGAGTTCTCCTAGGCACTCTTTGTAAGGGTGACCGATTAGATTGGCCAGCGAAAAAGACACTGTTCTTTACTGTAAAATCACTTCCCGGTGGTTCGGAACCCACCTAAAACTGTAGGTCCAGCTCATCAATCACAATCATTCAACTCATTAACCACGCACAGGTCTCAGACCTATGTGGGCTTCATCTTCCAAAAAAAAAAACAACCTCATGTGGGCTTCAACCTAAAAAAGTTCTTTATTGTCGTAATTTTCTCACCGTATTGTTGCTGAATCCTGTCTTTATTCCTCGGGTTCTTCTCACTTTTATATTATAAAACCTATTTGTTTACCTACGTGTCGAATTTAAACAAACTTGATGTAATCTTGCAGGTGAAATAGAAAGGTGCTTAAAGAAAGTGACAGAAGGCGTGGAAACGTTCGAGGATATTTGGCAGAAGGTGCACAATGCGACGAATAGCAACCAGAAGGAGAAGTACGAGGCCGATCTCAAGAAGGAGATCAAAAAGCTTCAGCGGCTCAGAGATCAGATCAAATCGTGGATCGCGTCCGGCGAGATCAAGGACAAGAGCACTCTCCTCGACTATCGAAAGCTTATCGAAACAGTAATAATTAACATTTATCCATTCCTATATTTAAAAAAAAAATGATTATGTGTCAGTGGTTGCTCAACTCTGGCGCCAAAATATTACACTTGATGTAGCCCAAATAATGCACAATCATTCATGTCAAAATCTAAATCAACTCTTCTACCTTACTACAAGAATCATGCCAGGTTTCATTGGAATAGGCCAGTTTCATAACTGACAGTCACACTCAATAGATTTTATGTAGAGTCTGTCAACTAATTGTAAACATTGGGCAGAAACACATTCGTTTTTATGCCACTGCGCATGCCTCGTAACACTGAATTCCAAGCGGACTTATTGGGAACTAGTGTCAAAAATGAGTTGACAAGCTGTAATATATATTGACAACGTAAAGAAGTTGATATATTTGATAGATGTGTTCGTATCTATAATGAATAATAAGACGAAGTTGCAACAATCACATTTATTAAAAATAGTGAGCTACTAGTTTCGGGTGTTACTCCATTATCAATCTCCAAAAAAACACTGTTTTTTGAGATTGACAATGGAGTAACATCCGAAACTTGTATCTCACTATTTTTAATGAATGTGGTTGTGACAACTACGTCTTATTATTCATTATGGATATCTTCCACAATACCACCTTCACCACTACAAAGAAAGTGTTCGTATTTCTTGAAGTAGAATGTAGGTATACGTAGGGAATAGGCAGTGAAGATACGTGTAGAAAAGAAACGTGTAGAGAAGGAGATGAAACAAATGTGACGAAAGAAAAGGTGATGAATTATTCAACTCAATGAATACTTACTTAGAGTTAGCTCATCACTTTTCCAGGGGCCAGCTGAATTTCATCTCAAATGTCAGTGAAAATACTTATTAATTTTTGATGCGAATTGGGTTTCAAATTCTATTTATCTTGTGCTTTTATATCATTGGGGAAAAAGGCAAATAGACGTTAAATGAAAATTGAAATGCCAAAATCATGTCTGTGTGATATTTATGGCAATATTGATCACTACTAGGTCTAATTAGATACATATTGGCACAGAAGAATCGTACAACTTAATTACAGGAATAACAACTAAAAACAGGAAAAACGTATTAAAGCTATGTTATGTATCTTTGCTCATTACTACCTTTTTCTATTCAATAAACTCAATTAATTTTAATGCGTTCTGTTTTTCATTTTTGCAGCAAATGGAAAGGTTCAAAGTAGTCGAGAGAGAAACAAAGACAAAAGCTTACTCCAAAGAGGGTCTCGGCGCCGCGCAAAAGATGGACCCGGCGCAAAAGGAGCGTGAAGAGGTGATTTTTTTTAAATTTAATTATTTATTTACCCTATTTAAGAGGCCTTAATACCTTTGGAAAAAACACTAAAATAAGCACTTCGTAGTTTTCTGTTTCGGACGCTATTTTTGAAGCTAGAGATACGTGAATGGTGTCAAATTGTAGATAAATATTGCTAGAATGGTCGTATAACCTCGGAATTTGAATATCACTTACCATTTTTTTATAATTACATGTCGAAGTTCATAAAAGTTTAACGGCTCATAGGGCTATAATAGAGTTAAAATAGAGTTAAAAATTCGAAATTCGGAGGTTATACGACCATTCTTTAGATCTTTCTGCACAATTTGGTACCATTTTCATCTTTATTGGATTGAAAATAGCGACCGAAACAGAAAACTACGAAGTGCTGTTTTTGACTCTAGAGGAGACTCTTCATTGCAAGACCTAATGCTGCTACTAACCATTCCATCGAAAACCGAATATTGCACTCACACACTGCCTTGCCGGCCGTTGCATAAACACACACAAGCGCATGCACGCATTTAGGCGCCAGACAATGTTATCTCGGCAATTATTTCCTTATTGTCATTATAACAACAGTGAGACAGAAATATTAGTTGGATATTCACTCTACAGCTGAAATATTTTATTCAAAATTATATTTTTTGTGAGATGTAGTTGAGGTGATTCTGCAGACGTTCTTGGGAGAAAAGCTTACAACCCATTTTTTTATGTTTTAGGAGTTACTCAAAATGTTCAACGTAGTTGACATCTTGAGAAATTCTCTCCTCTGATTGATAAAGATTTTTGAATTGAATATGATCATCTATTATAAATTTCCAAAAAATCACCTCTATGGGAGTAAAGGGCAGGGGAAATGGGATTTTTTAATTTTGTCAAAATAATGTTTTTGGTGGCAATTTCAAGGACTTTTTATCAGAAGCAAGAGACAGTTCTATTTGACAAAAGTTGTAAGTAAAAAAAAAAATGGGATAGGAGCAGGCTAGCTTGAATAATTTTTAAACGTTGATCACAGTTTGCAAAGTCCTCCCTTTAGGAGAGGGACAGGCAAAACTGTGATTAGACCAAAATATGGAGCTCTAAAATTATATTGAAAAACTTTATTATCAATAAATGCCATTTTCTATCCTCGAAGGTGACAGTGTTGCTGATGGAAAATAATTACAACCAATTTGTTCAGTGGATGGCCTAGATAGAAGGAAACAAAAAGTTTACAATTTCGACATACCGTAATGCTTTGCATAATTTGTTTTTTGAGCAAATGAACAATAAAAAGAATTGACTACAGAGTATTCTAGTTTTTTAAATCATCCCTTTTTTGAGTTGGAGGTGATGAAATTCAAGTAGGCGAAATTGTAATTTGTGGAATTTGGAATTGTTTAACAACTTTTAAATATTTTGATAATTGGATATAGAAGTGTACATGAAAGCATTACAAAAATTAGCATTACAACAAATTGAATTTGTTGAACAACTTTTAAATATTATGATAATTGGATATAGTAGTGTACATGGCAGCATTACAAAAATTTTAATAGGCTACATCAGAGGTTCTCAATCTTTTTCAAAGACTGTACCCCTTTATGAAAAATTAAAATTTTGCATACCCCCTAGTTATCGTGTGCCGGGGAGGGGTTTGTTGAGGTTCGTTGAGTTCCTCAATGTTCAGCTCAAGTTTTGTTAGGTACAACCTTAAATCGTCCTCAACATTAACCTTGTTTCTGTACTTACTTTTAAATGTATTGAGCTCGACAACCCTCTTTAACATAGGTATGTAGTCAAAAACCCAATAATAATCTTTTCCTACAGTGACCAGAAAAAGTGCCTATTTTTGCACTAACTGTAGCACACAAAATAGTCTATTCCTGCACCAGTGCGGGAAAGTAAATTCCAGTGCGCGAAAGTACTTTTCCGCACTCCAGATTTGCAACCTAACAATATAAAATAGTGAGCATGTAATACGCAGGTTCCCTATTCTGCATTCAAAAATAGGTTGGCTACTGTGCTTCAGCGGGGCAAAATGTCAGCTCACAGTCAGCTGTAGGCATAGAGTTGTCGAAATCGATTTGAATCGAAGATAGGTTATGTGAGGCTATGCATGTCCTGTTTTGTTTGTTTAAATTACTTTATACATTACTGTAGGAAAAAATTAATGTGTAATTCCAGCACAAAGTATTGTTTATGAACTCGAGAAACTTTCTTCACTCGCCTTCGGCTTGTGAAAAAAACTGTTTCTCTCGGTGCAGAAATCTCCCACTTTTCGCTCTAGTTACACAAATAGCTATTTCCATCAAAAACACGATATATATTTGGAAATATATTATTTGAAACGCATTAAAAAAAAATTAATGAGAAGAATGAGCTTGCTTCTTTTACATAGTTCCTCAATGTTCAGCTCAAGTTTTGTTAGGTACAACCTTAAATCGTCTCCAACATCGACAAGTACATTTCTGTACTTACTTTTTAAATAAATGCCATCATGAAGATGGATGAGGTTCTGGGAGAATCTATAAAAAAATGTGGCTTATCTATTGATAGGTAATTTCATACCTAGGTGCAACTCCAGATGGCCTTATTGGGGACAACTCTATAATTGAAGTGAAATGTCTAGTTTTGTAAAAATGTTACTCCTGAGGATGCCATCAAATCCAAAAAAATCCCTTTCCTCAACTCAGTGGGAGAGATAGATTTGAAGTAAATAAAAACCACAACTTCTTCTATCAAGTACAGTGACAGTTACACATAACAAAGAGAGATAAATGTTTGTTTGCTTTATGGACACCTCACGGCATCATAGTTGAGACTATTTTCAGAGATGATGACTTTTGGAAAAACCAGATGGAAGAGAAATTAAAGAAGTTCTATATGGACTATTTGCTACCGGAATTGGTGGATCCCCGGCATCCTAGATTTAATGGAAATAAGGAATCCTGATTATATAGTGAATGCACTCCAAAAAGGAAACAAGAAAAAAATACTCCACATCATTAAATTACATTCTGTCATCATTTAATTTTTTTCCAATATGATTTTACTTTTTATTGTGAGTACCTTTTAGCTTGCTTCCATTGATAGATTAGAGTCTTGGTATCCAAGAAATGAAATGCATTTTGAACTAGGCTACCGTACTTCATTTTACTTGATTATTCTATTTTTTCAGCTGTTTCATTATTTTACTATAAACAAACTAAATCTTATTTAGATTGGGCGATTCTAAGTCTCTTGTCTGTTTATAATATTCCGATACAATTTTTTATTATCATATCATGAATTAATCTATTTTAAAGAAAATAATTCATGCTCATTTTTCATTATTGTTGAATATTATAGCACTTTTATTGAAAGTGACCATTCAAATATTATAACTGCAAGCGTAATTTATTCAAGTCTTTCTTGGAATTGTAAGTGATGGTACTGATACTAGTGACCACTACCCACCGGTTGGGAATCATAAACACAGCTTATTCAATTCTCTACCTCTCTACGGAAAGGCGAAAACGAAGAAGAGAGACCGAAGCTGTGAGTAAGTGAGAAGAGTTGAGACTGTAGGAGAGGAGTGTAGTAAGGCAAGGCGGAGAGGTGGGGGAAAGACTGTAGTTTTCAGAACGGCACGGTTGCTGCCCCGTTCTCCACCTCTCGCCTACCGACTATGACTCTGACTCTACTGAGGTCGATTACAAGAATCGGACTCCACCACCGAGTTTTGCCAAAGGTATTAAGGCCTCTTAATAAAGTGCGTTTTGCAAAAAATGCCATAATTTACTTATCTCGTTTAGTACAGTGTATTTCATATTTAAAATTACATTTCAAGATTCCAAAATATCAACACAAATTACCAGGCTGCCTGATTCAACTGAATCGGGGTTTTCTAGAACCTGACATTACCTTTTCAAAAATGGAATAAAATAATATCTTTTTTTAAATCCCTCTTTTTTCTTCTTCTCCTACTTCTTTTTCTTCTTATTCTTCCTGTTTTTTTACATATTTTTTCTTCCGTCTTTTTCTTGTTCTTCTCCTTTTTTCTTCCTGTTTTCGTGTTTTCTTCTTTCTCTTTTTCTTCCGTCTTCTTTTTAGCATCACATTTTTTTCTTTTCCTTCTTCTCCTTCTTTCTCTTCGTTTCGTCCTATTTTGCATCTTATTCTTCGTTTACTCCATCAATGCTTATTCTCCAGCACTAGAATTTAGTCGAAACAACACAGATGTTTTTATTATAACTAGTTGAATGAACTTATTCAATTGATTCTGGGTTTCTAGAAACTAACAACTTTTTTACAGATTTAATTTTTGTTTTGTTATACATCTTCCCTTTTATCTTCTTTTTAACTCGCATATCAATAATGCATAAAGTTTTCTTTTTGTCACATAGAGCGCTAGAATCTCATCGTCAGAGAACAGCATCACGGCGTTTATCTAATGAGCTGAAAATTTTTTATTTTAACGTAACATGAACATAATAATTTTATAATTCTATAACTATTCATATTTCATTTATATTGTTAGTTTCATTATCATTTTCATCTTTCTTTTACATAATCTTTTATATTCAGTTATCTAGCTGAAATTCTTATTTCTTTTGTTTATTTTCCAGCTACTTTTTTCAAATTTGTAAATTTTAGTTATAGTAATATGTTCATGATTGGGAGCAGTTTTTGGGGTTTCCCCGTATGCTCCCACATTGTAATTGAATGAATAAATAAATAAATAATTATATTTTGTAGGTGAGCACGTGGCTAGTGAACTCGATAGACTCGCTAAATCAGCAACTGGATCAGTTCGAGTCGGAAATAGAGTCGCTGTTGGCGGGTAAAAAGAAGCGACTGGACAAGGAGAAACAGGATCGCTTGGACGAGCTAAAGTCGAAATTGGAGCGGCACAGGTATCACATACGAAAACTGGAGACACTACTGCGCATGCTCGATAACATGTCGGTCGAAGTTAGTCAGGTTAGTGAGTTTCATTCATCTATTCATACAGAGAAAACTTCTTCATAAAGCATCAAATGTATAATCTAAAAATTTACAACTTTTTCATAAATATTATATAAAAGAATAGCTCAATTGAATTATTTTATAGATCCGTACTCTACACCCCAGCATAATCCAAATGCTTGTGCACTGAAATGAAAGACTTTGTTACTTGGAAGTTTATTGCTTATAGAGGTTCGATTGTAGGCCTATTATATTTTAGCTATTTTTTGAGGATATCTACTCTATTATCGCTTACTTGGTAGTTTGGGACCCATGTAAAACTGTAGCTCCATCATATTCCTTATGACTTGCTGGAACTGCCACTAAGGATCTTCCTACCAATAAAAGTCGTAAGCTAGGTTTTTAATTTTCTTATTTGTACGGTCATCTTGACAAAACCAGTTTAATTGGCTTTTTCTATTATCCCCATTAGAGGTTTCATCCCCTCTTCTTGTTCAAGAATTTATTATTGTTCGTTTTTTTTAATATTTTGTCTAAATTTTCTCAAAAACTTCATTTCTTATGTTCTCATTTTCTAAGCATGCAGGTCAACTCTCTGTTGACTGTAGGTATCTTTTGGAGCAAATGCAGGTAGAGAATAGGCAGAGTAGAATTAAAAAATATTGATTTATCTTATAATGTAATAATGTTGTCTAGTGTATATTCAATTATTCATAGTTGCTATGCAACCAATTTTTCTTTTTTCCTCATTTATGTCCCTGTCCCTCATTTATGTCCCTATCTTTAACATCTTGTCAAATTTTGTCATTTTGAACTTTTCACACTATCTTCCTATCACAAGGGAAACCGTAGTTGAATAAGTATGCTCCTCCATTTTTCTCTCCAGAACACCCCACCACATAGGTAGCTATTTATATTTTGTATATATTTCTGTTTATTGCTGAACTTTGTTATTTTTTATGTATCTGAGTAAATAAATAAATAGAATTGAAAACTCATCTTCTTTCCAGAATAATATTGCGAATGGAATATAGCAATATTGAGACCTCGTCAAAGGCGTAAGGGCCTTGAGTTCCACATTTCAGCCTGTGTATTTTTCTGTATTAAGTTATTATTTTTATGAACAGAATATTTTACATTGTAAAATAAATACTTTAATATTAAGTGCTTGAATACATAAAATATTCTGAAATGTACAACTTCAAGGCCCTTAGAATAATGTGAATTTTTCTAGAAAGTTGAATTAATTCGTAATGGAAGAATGAAATCTTTATTTTTTTCGATGTTTTGGTTGATTTTGTTTGTTTTTAGTTGTGATTATAATTGTTTGCTGCAGATAAAAGGTATCAAAGACAACGTGGAATACTACATAGAGTGTTCACAAGACCCGGGCTTTGAGGAGAGTGAATACATCTACGACGAAATAATTGGTTTGGACGAGATCGAGCTGTCGGGCGTCGGGCTGCCGTCGTCTGCCACAACCGACAGCAATGGCGGATCGCCCACCAGTATGACGTCATCGCCCGCCCCCTCGCCGCCCCTCAACCCACTGGGCCCCGTCCCAGCCACAGCAGCCCACCACAACCAGAACCATTCCAGTGGCGACTCCACCACTACCTCCGTGGTGGGCTCGACGACCACCACCATCAACAACAGCACTAGCAGCGAGGAGAAGAGCGCCACCAAAAAGAAGGATCAGCTGCTCGTGGTAGGAGCAACTGGAGCGGCCGATCAGATACAGACTAAGGTAGGAGAGTGTGTGTGTGTGAGATACGCCGTCCATGTTTGGAGTGTGACCATAGTGATATACCGCTAGTCGGTCTAGTATAATAATGTGTTGCTATGCAACCTTTCTTTGCTTCTTTATTCTTTTATTCATCTTGACTGTATACAAAATAGAAAGTATAGAAACTGCTATATGAAAACAGCTTTAAGATGAAAACTGCTTTTATTACAAAATTTTAACTCATCTTAGTACAAATCTTTATAGGTTAGTACATCAGAAATTGTACATAGTAAATGTTCACTTGAAAAAATATATTACTGGATGCCTTTCTTTGTAGTGGTAAAGGTGATATTGTGGAAGATATCCATAATGAATAATAATTAGACGAAGTTGTGACAACCACAATTATTAAAAAATGTAGAGAAACTAGTTTCGGATGTTACTCCTTTATCAATCTCAAACAAACTGAAACTAAAGTGCAGAGCAGCTTAATATATACTAAACACGGAATTATAATTTTGGCTAAGGGATAGGATTGCTCATCATTATTATTTAAACAGAATTTATTAATTTAGAATTCCTTTAATTGCTATTACTTTATACTGAAGACTTCCGCAATGGCGGATATTGACAACAGCATTGAAAAGCTGATGGGAATCGATGAATGCTACTGTACAAAAATATCAGTCACCACCGGGAATCGAACCACGGACCTTTCAATTGCCGGTTGAGCGCCTTAACCACTAGACCATGGAGACCTTTCTGCACAGGAGCATTCATTTTCAACTTGGCCATATCGGCTCGTATCTCACAAGTTAGTTTGAAGTGACTGACAATTGAGTTAGTGGTTAAGGCGCTCAACCGGCAATTGAGAGGTCCATGGTTCGATTCCCGGTGGTGACTGATATTTTTGTACAGAAGCATTCATCGATTCCCATCAGCTTTTCAATGCTGTTGTCAATATCCGCCATTGCGGAAGTCTTCAGTATAAAGTAATAGCAATTAAAGGAATTCGAAATTAATAAATTCTGTTTATGTATATTTGTCAGTTTATTCAATTGTCAGTCACTTCAAACTAACTTGTCATTATTATTTATTATTACTGGATACTTTCCTATTTATTTCAAGTATATTCAACCAAAAGTTCGAATGAAACGAAGCTCTAGAAAGAGTTGACAATATTTAATTTTGCTCGTAATTCTAGTACACGTTTACCACTGGATGTATTTATAATATACTATGTCCACTCGTATTTTCTATTCATCCTCTAATATTGTGAATGATTATTCGCAGTCCAATATTGGGTATAAAAAGAATAAAATTGGTTGCATTATTCATGTGCATACGATCGCTCTGCTGTATAAACAATCTCTGTAAAATCTCTATGACTCACCATTAATAAGTATTTTATTATAATTGTTCAAAAACTTATTTTGCATTGGTAAGGAGATTATCTTCTGACAAGCAGATCAGTTGTTAGAATCTCAGCTGTAGCAAGATTTTTTCAAACAATTTTCAACTTCAAACAAAAATCAAAATCAATTTATTTTCCTTAAAAGACAAAATACGGATAATCCAAAATATTATCAAAGATTCGAAAGCGCTCGGCCTACAGAGTAAGTAAATTCGACTTATTCTTAATGAATATTTGACTGCAAGTCGTTGAATTCACATAAAAAGTTAATATTAACAACGCAGTTCGTCATGGAACAAGAAATCCAGGAACAAAATATCAATTTATACATAAATATGGAAATTACACTGCAATTGAATTAACAATTTATTAAGTTAAAGTTATTTCTGCACCTTTAGAAAAAATAACGTACAAAATTACGTTTTGAAAATTACAAAATTTTATCTTTGAAAATTACAGAAGCACATCACTGCTAAATTACAAAAATCATTTAATGGAGTAACTTCTTATTTCAAGTCCAAGTTTTGTCGTTCTATAATGACTGTTATTTTTGTGTTCTCCGATAATTTATTGAATTATTTTATCTTTTAATAGGTGACAAATACATTTTTCTTTTGGAATAATCATCTAATGTATATTCTTTCGTTTTCAATTGCAGAACGTTGTAAAGCCTACAGCAGTTAGAGCCACGAGCACACTACTGAACTCGTCGAGTAGTGCCTCGAACAATACAGCAGTAGTGAAAAACAACAGTAACAGTGTGCTAATGGGCGCCACTTCGCCCAACAACTTGCTAGTAGCCAACAACAATAACAACAACAAGTTACATCAGCAACAACAACAGACACCCAACAACAGTTCACCGTCGTCGGGGACGACCAGTCATCATAACCATCATCCTCATCATGGCCCCTCCACCCACCACCACAACGCGCATGCGCCGCACTCACAACAGCAGACCAGTAATTTCGCCGCTGTCGCCGCTGCCGTTGCCAACGCTGCCGCCGCATCACAGCAGAACTTGTCGAATAAGATTGCATGTGAGTAGATGCCTTCAACCTAATTTTCAAATTCATTCCAAAATAAAAACATAAATGTACAATTTTATCACACGTACCAATATGACTGCAAGTACAGGAAGTACCACTGAGGATACTTGTGAGTAGCAGAATTATTATAAGTTATTTAAAAGAAACTTGATAATTTCGTGTCAACAGTTTTTATTTTTCAATTCACTTCTTATCAATATGTAAGAGGTATGACATCATAGTGAAATTTAATTACCGGTAGAATGTTTGCCAATATAATACCAGATATTCACAAATGAATCACCCAGTTCCATTTATTGTAGGCTATGCGATAACAGTTCAATTTCTTTGAAGGTGAAGGTAAACTTTCTAAATTTTTTTCGGGGACTGATCTCACTGCACGTCAAATCTGGATGCCTGAAATATGGATAACACATGAGTTTCTTTTAGTTTTTCGTCACTATCGCTGTTGAGATGACTTTTTCGAGAGAATCTTTACCCTGCAATATTATGAAGACTTCTACAAAATGAGTTGTCCTATTTGATTCTCCAACTAGTGTTTCGGAAGCTTAATCGCGTAAAAAATCGAGTGGCTATTTCTTGAATAATCACATCCATTTGATATTTCGTTCTCTTGGAAGTTCGCGTTAGAAAAATCATTTTGGAACATCACTTCAAGTATTCAGTTATACAATATTATAGATACTGTATTTATATGTACCCTGTTTTGTCAATTGTTTACTGAAACAATGCGATATGCTAGGCCTATGCATTGGGGAAGTGTTAGCCGTGAGCCGTAGCAGGTATCTGTTCAATCAGTTAGAGATAAGCTGCTTTCTCCTGGGTACTCTTTGTAACGGTGATCGATTACATTGGCCAGCAAAAAAGACACTGTTCTCTGCTGTAAAATAACTTCCCGGTGGTTTGGCACCCACCTAAAACTGTAGGTCCAACTCATCAACCACCATCATCTAACTCATTACCCACGCACAGGTATCAGACCTATGTGGGCTTCATCCTAAAAAAAAAAAATATATATATACGTGTCAATTTTTACTTTGACTATCCACTTGCTTCCTGGTTAGCAAGCTAGGTGAGATCGGCTAGGTAAGCTATTAAAAAATGTGTCTTGTGTTAATTGTGTGAGAGAGAAAGCCTGCGAGGCCTAGCAGTCCCACTAGGGATTTTTCTGTTCAACCATTTGCCATTTTTTTTTGTTTATTTTTTTCGAAGGACGAAGCCCATTCAGTTGAATCACGAAACTCAATAATTAGAGTAATCTTCAATAATTACATTGTGAAAGAAATAAAATTTACTTTAATAAACAAGTTATTTTAAATCTCCAATCTATATTTATTATTTCAACTATAAACATTATTGGATTATTACCCCACGTTTTTACCCCCTCAAGACATGAAACCTGTGTATGGACAATGTGTTGGAGGATGATGAGGTGTTGGACGACAATATCAGGTTGATTCCGACTACCGTGAAGTGATTTTACAGCAGACAATTTTTTAAATTTATTTTTTCATTAGGAACTGCACATATTAATTCATTCTTTTAGATTAATCTATATTAGTCATTTTTATAAGAAAAAAATGATGATTCACTTATATTTACAACGATATATTTCGGCTCGAATCAACCAAATTATATCGTTGTAAATGTAAGTGAATCATTGGTTCGGAACCCACCTAAAACTGTAGGTATCAATCACCATCATCCAATTCATCACCCACGCACAGGTCTCAGAATTATATGGGCTTCACCCTCCTAAAAAAAATGTTTTTTTTATTTTGCTGTCTAAACCAAAGTGGTCAGTTTCCCAAGAAGAGCACAAGCGCCTGGCACTTTTGATGAGAATTTTTTCCACTTTTGAAGAGAACATGTTTCCAGACTCTCGTTCAAGTACAGCTCATTTGAGGAATATTTTTTCCTACAGTTATCTAACAAAGAGACTATTTATGCACTCATTATAGTACGCAAAACAGCTAGTTCATGCACTCTTTTACCTTGCCGCACTTATTTTAGTTTGTCGCACTCCAGGTGCGCCAACTGTTGGAGAAATTTAATGTGTAACTCGTGCTGAAAGTATCTTTGCTGCACTCGAGAAACTATTCCGCTCTTCTATACTTCTATTCTAACTGTAACGCACTTCTATCAATAGTCAATAGACTTTATTACATATTCTTCAAGAACAGTAATAGTTGTCATTCTCACAATTATGGTTGGTAACTTGAAAAGAGTACTATTAAAGCATAATGTAGGTACATAATATATAAATATGCTAATATTACAATGTTATTTTTGAGTTTTGTTGTGTCTTAAAAAAATAATTATTTTCATTTCACTCCTGCCAGTCTAGGTCTCTTGTTTCAAAACATTCATGGATAGTGTACATTGACTTTATTTTAAGAAAATCACTTAGTCTTTTTTTTAATATCGCACAATCCAGTTCTTTAATTGCCCTGGGTAGATGATTCCACAGCCTACAGCCCATGTATGATGGTTTCTCCTTGAAGATCGCAGTTCGGTGCCTTGGAAGTACATAATTATCTGCCTGACGTGTGGCATATGTATGCATATCTTGCAGCAAAGAGCTGCTTTGTGATCTACTTACACAAACAACTGTTCTCTGTTTCAACTCTGTATTCAAATGAATATTTATTTGAAGAGAAACAAAGAAAATCTGGATTTTGTTGTGTTAACAGCGCATGCGACGGAAAACGGCGGCATACTTCCAGCCAACATGGTTGTCCACCAACAACAGCAGCATGACAACAGCTTACATAACAACGTACAGAACAACAACAGCAACAACACACTGGCCAACAGCAACAGTGTTGCCAACAACTCGTCATCGTCACCGCCCTCGTCGTCGTCGGTAAGCAGTGCCGAATCGCCGGCGCCGCCTTCCGCCGCCTCCGTGGCCGCCTCCACGCCACCTCCGCCTCCCGCCGCTCCCTTACAGCAGTCGGCCGCACTGGCTGCAGCTGCAGCAGCGGCTGCTGCAGCGGACCATGCAGCCGCACTGTCGTCGCTCAAGTGCATTGCGCAGCAGGTCATCGATAGGGCCGGTCTCGAGTTGCCCGCTAGCGCTGACGGTGGACGAGGTGTGTATCAGATTATTAAATTTAATAATGATATTGAATATACTGATGACATTTTACGATAGAATTATGTTTTAATTTTGATCCTATATTATACAGCTTCAAATTGTTAACTATCGACGAATCTAAACGTTGGGAATAAGGGATTGATGGAGGAGAGGAAGAAGAGCGAGGAGAAAAATGAAGAAAGAAGGACAAGAAAAAGAGAAGAAAGAAGTAAAAGATAAGAAGGAGAAAAAAGAGGCAACAAATTAAATTTGTAGATACGTCATTACACATTCTAGAAATCCAGATTCAATTAAATCGGACAACCTGCCATTATAAAATAATAATATAGCATATAATTAATTGAATTGCATGACATGTATTGAAAGCAACAAACAATGCGTGAATTAAACACTAGATAAAGAATACGCCACCCTCAATCTCAAACTGAGAGTAACTGCCTGAACTACAGTATCTCTTATAAATTAAAATTGAGTGCCAGTATAAGACTTCTTGAATCTTTATTGAGTTATTATTAGTTTCATAACTAACCGTTTGGTCTGATATTAAGCATCTATTTTCTGCAAGTTTAGAGAAAGTATAGTACCAGGTTGAAGGATTTTTGAGGCTTGCTCAATAATTTAATTTTTATCAGGTTCCTTCAATCTTCCTCTTGCAATAAATGAATGGCATATGATTTCAATTTCGTCAAGTTGGCAAAATGACAACCTATCAAATCAAAAGAATATGTTTTTGAGTCACTGTCTTTTTGATGGTGCTCAACCATTGTAATTCATTGAGCACCGCAGTTCAAAAAAGGGTTCAATATCTATTCGGTTTTTAAACACTTTAAACAGAAAATTATCATGTTTTCCGTGCACTACAGCATTGGATGTTGGATTTAATTTCCAGTCACTTCATAATAGATTGTACTAATTTCAATATGTCTACAACAACTTTCAAGTTTTCTTTTTTAATAAGTGAAACATAAAAAAGTCTTACACATTATTGATATATTTTACAAAGCATCATCAATACCAATACGATGAGTGATGTAGGTAAAAGGTAATAAAGAAGGCCATTGAATTTTTATATTTAGTCTTGAAACTATCCAAACGTACACTCGATTCTCAACTTACCAGGGTTCGGCTTATCTGGTATTTATTAAGAGACTAGAAAGCAGATCCCTCGGGATATTTACAGGAGATTTCTAAACATGTACTTCTATTTTCACATAAAATGTATTTTTCTTTGTGTTTTACATGATTGAGTATGCAGCACAGTAGGGTATACTTTTTTTCAATCAAATGCATGGCATAACTGTTTCATGTATGTCCAGTATCACATTGTGAATATGCCGGGGGTTATTATTAGCTTAAACCCTTGGCCCGATTATTACCATATCAAATTGGTAGTCGAGTAAATAATGAAATTGAAATTTTATTATCTAAAAATATTTTCACAAGAAATGAAACATTGACATATTTGCGAAGTAAAAACGTTTCACAGATATTACAATATTGAATAATGTACTGAAATTTAACAACAAACTAATTGCATAATTTAATTATGAAAATAACAAGATAAAAACCATTTTATTTAATCTCAAGTTGCATCAAACACAATTGGCTCTGCCAGCAGAAGTAAAACTTCCACTGCCAGCAGTAAGTTGCAGAACATAATTTTATTTTTAAATAAAAATCTGAGAAAAGCCTTGATATAACGGTTGAAATGAAATAAAATCACTTGGCGAGTTCAAAAAGTAAGAGAAAATTAGTAATGGCAATAACAAACACGACTTCCTATTATTTTTTTCATCTGTAAACATGGCTGAGTTTAGCTGGGATGGGCTCCAGCAATTTATATTAACAATTTATATTAATCAATTTAATACATTCACATATATTATAAAATTTAAGTGTATAAATTTAATATTAAATTAGCATATAAATTCAATATATATAGTACATTTTATTTGCAATGCTTACATTTTACAGAGTCAATTTAAAAAACATATTTCTGTTGATCATTCATCTATTTATTTTACAATTTTGCTGTAATTTTACTGTTAATGAAGTTTTCTGCTTGTGTGAGTGGTGGATAGCTATTTGTTTTCATATATGAACTTATCTATTTTGTATTTTATGTTAGTCTTATGCCCGGTTTCTGAGTAACTTAATGGACCATTAACTTAATGCTGGAGCAATGGATTATGATCCATTAAACTTAATGAACGACTTAGAAACCGGGCATTAGAGTCGGTACTTTGATTTTCTTAAAATTCTTAAAAATATCTATTTATAACCTTGGTCTTTCTAATGAAAATAATGAAATAACCATGATTAACATATATATATGAAACATCGAAAGAAAGATTAGTATCTCAAATGATATGTTGTGTGTGTGTAGTAGGTTTGTTCGACAGCAGCAATAACAGCAAGAAACAGCAGTTGCATCGCGACGGTGTGTCGATGATGACGTCAGAAGCGCACATTCCGCCGCTATTGGGCGTGGCGCCGCTGGGACCGGTACCCCTGCAAAAGGAGCACCAGTGCCAATTCCAGATGATGGAGGCTGCCTACTACCACATGCCGCATCCGGCCGACTCGGAGCGCATCCGACAGTATCTGCCGCGCAATCCGTGTCCTACGCCGCCCTACTATAATCAGGTAACGCCTGTTACGGGTTCTAACTATAAAATAATGCTGGTAACACTTGAACGTAAGGCAGCGTTCACACCTAAGCTATGAGAGATAATGCAATATGATACGACTTTTAGGCCGTGTACATACCAAAAGCAACCGGTGATAGCAACGCAACGGCAACTTGAATAACACAAGCAGTTTAATGGGCCTGTGTATACCAAAGCGACTGTGATGCGACGGTCAGGTGACTGAGCAGTACAGGCAACTTGAGTCACGACATGCTGTAAACTCGAGTCGCCAATTGCTCAGTTGCTCTTGTGAAGTGCAGACCGTACGTAAATATGGCTGCTGAACAACAAGAAAATATTAAATTTGAACAGTCTAATTTTTTATATGACCATAAAAACAAGTCATACAGTAACAGGGTGGTGACAGACAAAGCTTGGCAAGCTGTGGCAGATGAGTTTAAACCTGTAATAGTTGAAAAACTTTTCGGGATTATCTTCCAATTCTTGTAAGGCATGTCACTGGCTTCTGTGTACATTGCTGCCATTATATGGATGCACACTAAACTGTCTATGTATCGTTTTTTTTTTTTTTTCTAAGCACATATAGAAGAACTGCCTCCTCCTTGGACGAAGACATCGGTACAAGTGACTGGACAACTTGTCAACTTGGGTTTCTTTTGTATGTACACGCGGTGTAAACCTAAAAGAAACTCCAGTTGACTGAGTTGAGTTGCTGTTGCGTTGAAATCACCGGTTGCTTTTGGTATGTACTCGGCCGATACTCTAGTATCGCCGCAGATCTCGTGCTCACACCAGAACAAAACTATAAGCGATGTAATTCACAATAACTCATGACTCCTATGCACTTACCGACTTACCTAACCGAAAAGTATTAGTTATCTTTTATAGTGTAATTCCATAAACATGCATTATACTCAACTAATTTATCGAACAAAACTACAGTAGAAAGTCGACATAATCACAGTACATACGTGTGAAACATAACCTCACAAAACGCTATCTTCGTTCATGAAATCAGGACACTTGACTCTATTGCGCCGATTATCTCTCGGCGAGATCGAAATGATGTGTCACCTTTGCGAATCAGCTAGTGATAATAATCATTCTAATGGTATTTTTTTATACAAAAACGTCCAAACTGTAAGCACTTGTTACAGAATTTGGGGCCGTAACGCGCCCCAATATCGGCAACAACGCTGCGAATGTCTTCTTCCAAGTTGTCAATCTTCCATAACTTATTTGTCTGGTCTACACAGATAAGCCAGCCATAAATTCTCAAGTTTCTTTTTAGCTATTGAACTAAATTCAATATTTTAACATTTTTCAGGTTCCCCTAGCCCACTCAGATACTCTGGAATTCTTTCAGAGATTATCAACAGAAACCCTATTCTTTATCTTCTATTATATGGAAGGTAGTAAAGCACAGTATATGGCCGCTAAAGCATTGAAAAAACAGTCATGGAGGTTCCACACAAAGTACATGATGTGGTTCCAGCGACACGAGGAGCCCAAACTCATCAACGAAGAGTACGAGCAGGTAAGAAGATGAATTATTCTTATATTAAATTATTTTAAAACATTAAAAATTAAGTAGGCTACCAAAATACATGGAACAATCCATTAAAGGCTACCGGCCATTGTGATGTAGTGGTTTGTGAACATGTTTAAAATCAGTCAATCAATTTATTCCAAGACAAATACAATTTATACAGTTTAGAAGGTTTGTAATAAATTACAACGTTTATTAATTTCGAATTCCTTTAAGTGCTATTATTTTCTACTGAAGACTTCCGCAATGGCGGATATTGACAACAGTATTGAATAGCTGATGGAAATCGATGAATGCTACTGTACAAAAATATCAGTCACCACCGGGAATCGAACCACGGACCTCCTAATTGCCGGTCGGGCGCCTTAATTGTCAGTTGTCAATTGTCAGTCACTTCAAACTAACTTGTGAGATACGAGCCGATATGGCCAAGTTAAAAATGAATGCTGCTGTGCAGAAAGGTCTCCATGGTCTAGTGGTTAAGGCGCCCGACCGGCAATTGGGAGGTCCGTGGTTCGATTCCCGGTGGTGACTGATATTTTTGTACAGTAGCATTCATCGATTTCCATTAGCTATTCAACACTGTTGTCAATATCCGCCATTGCGGAAGTCTTCAGTAGAAACTAATAGCACTTAAAGGAATTCGAAATTAATAAATTCTGTTTATGTATATTTGTCAGTTGTTCAATTGTCAGTCACTTCAAACTAACTTATTACAACATTTATTGGAAAACTACATATTCACAAAGAAATATCTGTGCGCGGATATGAGTTGCGCTATAAATAATTCAAACAAACAAAAGGTATCATAATAAACACAATAAATATAAAAATAAATATACACAAAAATAAATATATAAAATAAAAGTTTACGGAGTTACCATGCAAGTTCCTTAGAATTGATTATCCAGCCATCAAATTCCTTCACATTATGTCTTACGACTTCTATATATATAACTCTCTTTGTAGTGGCGAAGGTGATATTGTGGAAGGTATCCATAATGAATAATAAGACGAAATTGTCACAACCACATTTATTAAAACTTTGAGTTTGATAATGGTGTAACAACCGAAACTAGTTTCTCAAAGTTTTAATAAATGTGGTTGTGACAATTTCGTATTATTATTCATTATATCTATAATTCTCATGGGAACGGAATGTAAAATTATGTTTACTATGTAATTGTATTGATATCTACAAACATTTAGGTTAATTCTTTGTCGGCTTACTGTCAAATGTCTAAGGTTATATGGGGTTTCACGAACTATTTGTTGCATTTCACTTCTATCCACATGCTGAATTAGACTCTTCATGTAAAAATCATGCTTTAAGAATAATCGTTTATGAATCTTTGATTTATTCGTCGCATCCTCAATCCTCAATTGAGCTCCTCAAGATCTTTCTTGATTCCCGTAATGTTTCACTCAAGATCAAGACAAGACTTCACACAGCCCTCAGGTTACAATTCAATTTATTTTGCTTCAAATGGAAACATCTTCAATGAAATTTCACAAACTATTGAATACAATTTTACAATATTATGGTTTCACTACAAATGTATGAAATAAAATGTATAATACCGTATGGTATTTCTAGCGTAAGGTCTTGCCTATTGTTTGGTAACTATCTCTCAATTACAGCTCTATGAAATACTAGTTATTACGTTATCAGGTAATCTATCCTGCAACATTCTCAATAAGTCAGTATAAGAAGTGAGAAATTCTCCCCGCTTCTGCTTTTCAATTTCAATAGATCAATAGACAGGTTTGCAATTATCATAGTCATTGTACTAGATTTTTTTAATGAGATGTCTAAATTTTGTTCTTAATCTAGACAGCAGCGTATTAATTGTATAGCTTGTAAACTTATTCTTCGTAGTTTATTGCTATCCCTCGGAGCTTCTGTTTAGTGATTTCAAAGTATTGGATCCCAGACAACTGTATGCAAAAGAAGTAGCATCTAGGTTTTACAAAGACAAATCTGCCTTCCAGAACAGGAATCACCTCATATCAAACAGGGCAAAAAAGGCTCTATCAAAGACTCTCAATCATCTAGCACAAAAAATCTACAACATAATTCCTGAAAGCATAAAAGCAATAGGACAGATCAATAAATTCAAGCAAGAATTTCATAACTAGCTAATGAATATTGACAGGCAGCATATAAAGAGGATTTTTTTAAACAATGAGTATGATGGAAACTTATGATTTTGTAAACTAACCAATGCTGAATCTTATATCCTATATTTAAACAAACCTTGAAATTTTTCTCTACTAACACCTACTCTAGAACATGGCATGGGGTAGGATGATTTCCTAAATATATGTTATATTTATTATATATAATTATCTTACCTGTAATATAATATTGAACCAAACTTGGTTAAAATACTTTGTACTGTATATTTGAAAAGGGAAATACATTATTTATTTATTTAGTTGTATGAATTTGCCTCGCGCATATCGGTTCTCTACTAGTCTTTGTTGTGAGATGTTCTCATATTGCGAATGACTAGCTGTCCGTACTGTCGTTTGGAATTCGGTGTACTTTGCGTAGAGACAAAGCAAAATGTGTTCACGCACTGCCAAGAATGAGTTGACAGGATATTCGATTTTGTAATGAATGAAATGATTAAATCTTGTTTATTCAGCAGCGGATATTAATGGTACTTTATAAAAGTGATTGACCTCTGATGTTGTGTTTCAGGGAACGTATATCTACTTTGACTATGAGAAATGGGGCCAGAGAAAAAAGGAAGGCTTCACATTCGAATACAAGTACTTAGAGGACAGGGACCTGAACTGAAACTACCTGAAACCGCACTACTACACTTATTCCTACAACTCTTAGTACTATTACTACTCAGACGGAACAAAAGGAAAAGTTATTCTGTTTCTTCTTCTTCTTCGCGCGGCGCGAAGTCAGAGATTATTCGAGAGGATAACAAGAGGAAAAATGATGCGTCCGCAAGTGATAATATATTGTATAGAACTTTTTTTTTAAAGATTTAAGATTTAAAAGAGATACAAAAAAATGAAAAGCAAAAAAATCCACATGTGTCTTGAATAGTTCGGGATGCATGCTTAAAATGGAGGAAATTAGAAAATGGGAGTGAAATTGTGTTTAAAAGCCAGGTTGTCCCTGTTGTCGTCCTTGTATTGTGATCTCACTCTGGTGTGCAGCAAAGTGGCATAGGTTGTCTCTCTCAATCACTCTAAAATGAACTCATCAACTAGTTGTAGTTTGCAATTTCGGTTTTGCGAATGAACAGCCAAAAATCAGCAATCATACATCACCATTCTTTGCTTTCTGTTCGTTCAGCTCAAAACCTAACAGCGAAATCTACCTCAAAAACCATAAAAACCAATGCTTACAAGCATTCCAAATAATGTAAATTTGATTGAAACTATATTTATCCATATTGGAAAGATACTGATAGTTCAAAGTGTATTGAATGCATAAAAATACTTTGTGTGATTTTGATTATGTACATTCAAACAAGCTAAATATTGATTTATTATTTCAATAGATTAAAAGGTAATGTAATTATCTTCAGCTATCCAATAGTAGAATTAGGATGTTATCTATGCAAAGCAGCCATTAAATAATGTTGAACTACTGGTTAATTTGTTTCAAACATTGTATTTAATACTAGTTCCGTTTTATCCTTGAATCTCTATTTATGATTATTAATTCATTTCTTGTTCAAGTTACGCTTTTCCAACTGTCGTGAACATTATTTTAATTGAAACCTGATATTCAAACAGAATTCTTGTATAGTTTGAACCCTAAGTTTCAGTTTTCGTTCCGTTTACGTCGGCTAGGAAAACGTAGATTAAGCCTGTAATCTAATTCAGTCTCATTAGAGTCTGTTGTAAAATTTCTGTTCAAAATTTAAAAACTAAAGTTTGTTTATGCATGTATTCAATGGAAAAATATAACAGCATAATCAATTTTTCACATACATAGGAAAGTATTGGCGTTACTTAATTTCTCAGTACAGAAAATTGCATAAACTCCTTGTTTCTCCAAAATTGTTGAAGAACACTCAGTGTTACTAGCTTGTTTTATTGTCATGCTTATGATTTTTTCCTGCTCCTCTGCAATTTTTCTATTTATTTCCTTGATGAGTGTATGCTCAACAATTGAGATATTGAGGGTGAATTCGTGAAGATCGATCCGAAGTGTAAAATGAAAATCATTTGTATAAAATTGTTGAATGAGCAGAAACTTGAGCGATGGTGATGTAGATGATATTTTTATTTAGGAATAATTGAACACCTTGGGTTGGTTCGTGTAGTGACATTGAAAATCTTGCTTAGCCCTGGGATAATATGTGTACCCTAGGATTGCCGTTATGTAAAGAGATTATTTTTCTATATGTGATATAAAATATGGAACACTCATGGTGAAACATCAACTATTTGTATATCTTGTGTAAATATTATGTTAATAAAAACAAATGAATGACTTAGATGTATTCACCTGTCGAAAAGTTTATTGAAACGAGTCATCCATCAGTTGAGTGCAAAATGGTGTATGTACAATTTTCTACAGTATTCAATTTGCAAAGCCTGCTGCACACATATGTTGATAGTCTTGACAAATTTAGTTTATACTTCATTCATTATTTTCTCTCTATCTCGTCTTTAATTAGATTTATAGGAGCTGTTTTCATCAATTGTTGTACAGTTTTACGTGTATAGTAGAGACATTTAGTGTAAATCGATTTTTAATTTGTAAATAAGATTTTTTATACAATGTATCTCATTGAAGATTGAATGATATCATTTATCGGATATTTCTATTTTACTTACCTGAATATTGTTGTTCTTCATAATAAAAAAAGAAAAAGAAGCAAAAACAAAAATTGTTACGGTACAGTACAAAATGTAAAGACAATTATTGTAATTGGCTTTAGAACAAGTCCATATCTTTCTAAAGTAATTTAATAATCTCGATAATATATATCAGTTCGAATGACAGAATTCTAATCTAATACAACTATAACCTGGTTAGCATAGGCAACAACTTGCTCATACTTTGCACCAATATGACAATAATGTTGTTGTTCAATGCCTAGATCTTAATCTGTAAATTGAGGAGATCTTTTTCATACTGATCCTGGCTGTTCAATGAACAAAATTTTATGCTATCGTGTAATAAAAATTGCTATTATGCATTTATAGAACAAAACGTTGACAAATTTATTCAATACTCTTTGGGTCGTTAATTTATAATGGTATGGTATGTCATGTTGATTTGTAAATGGAAGAAAAGTTGTTTGGAGTATTATTCATAAACGAAAGTCCTTTATGAAAAGCTTATTTCGTGCACTGATCTTTGTTGAACAGATTTTGCCCTTTCCCAATTCGTAACAACTAAGAATGTTCGAATCGGAACATTTCAAAAAGTTTAGTGTTTTGTTGCTAATTTTAATAAAGCTAATTGATTTGTTCTAATGTAAAACGTTGAAATGTTACAAGTGGTTTCTTTGCAGAGTAAAAGCTATTTAATTCAATACCACTTCTAGTATGAGAATAGAATTCTTTTGTTCTGTTGTGTTGTTGCAAAATATTATTTAATCTTTTGGTTTGAAACTTTAAAACTTGTGTGGAAAATTTCGTTGTAATCATTGTGCTTCTTTTATTTATTACTAAGTCTTGCTTTTAGATAATTTATCAGTTCAGATTGCAGTTGGTTATTTTCAACAAAGTTGAATTTTGTCGTCATCATTGTAGTTTATATTACTTATTTTGTTCTTATTTCTTTTTCTTTTTTTTTAATTTAGTGATAGTAACTGTGATAAGTGAAGCAGATGACTGAAGCTACAAGGTATTTACTTAGAGTGTACATTACTTTTCGAACTACTTTGTGTTCTTCTGTATTATTAGCTTTTTGGACGGATCAATTTATATTTTTGCATTTTGTATCAAACTCAGAGGATTTGTGATGTTGAATGATCTGAGATTACCATAATTCTTGGCTTTTGGATTGGTTTAACAAGATGGAGGTAGGAAAGCTTACAAATTTAATTACTAAACTTTTTATATTGGAGCTGTGTAATTTAATCTCTAAAACTTGAAAAGAAATACTGTAATTGAGGCTGTCTACTAGGATTTTAGTCATAATTTTTCTTTTTAAAGTTTTTTGGGTTGTTACTATTAAGCTATTGAAATGTCGTCTATTGTCATGAGAATAGTTATGCTAATAAATAGCATTGCAATATCTTATTATCAATATATTCCATTAGTGTTAAGCCCTAGAAACTTTAAAAAAATTATGAGTAAAAAACTACTGAATAGTTTAAAAACATATTTTCTTGTCTCAGTATTGATGGAATATCAAGGAATCAAATTAACATTTTTCAAACATCTGAACAGTATGTCTTCTACTTTTCATTTATCACTGATTTATTCAAAGTATTTTGTTGTAACCATTTACAAAAGATTAGCTCTAAAAAAACTTTGTGTTTGAAGATCTTTTGACTATCTTGAATAACTACTATCTTGAAAATAAGTTGTCAACTGAAAATTTTTTGGTGTTAAATATTCTGTGGTTAAAATTATTAAATATTAAAATTAGCTCCTTGAACTTCAAGTAAAAGATTTTTCTCAAATGTTTTTTGCAAATTTGTACCCATCATTTTTATTTTTCTTTACTGGAACTGCAGTATTTTTTCAAGTTTTCAGCAGATCTAATAAATCAACCGTACTAGTATTTTCAGAAAAATCTCAAAGTAGTATATCTAATTTCTAATTCAATAATGCACAATTAAATAATTTTTCCAATTTGTTAATAATAGATCTGCTTTTTTATTAATGGTCATAGTCCTACATGCATATCATGGAAAATTCGATAATCGATCATCAAACCAATCTTCGTAAAAAGATTGATTCGTAATTTTTTATAATGATTGATGGAATCAGTTCCAATAGATGATTTTTCCCAATCAGACTTAACACAGGGCTCACCTACTGTGTACTCAGGAAGTGAAGACATTGTTTCTTCCTTTCAAGAAATACAAACTTGGAAAACTACATAAGATTGCACAATCTGTTGGTGTTTGTAAATATTTCATAATTTTATTAATTTAGAAGCAAGAATAGGCTGATAGAGATATTTCACCATGCTAATATAATGACATTATTATTGACAAAAATTCTACCACTGGATATTCCCACATTGTAGTGAATCCACACGTTTTTGCCTGTGATTTTGAAGAATTTTTTCAATTTGTTTAGTTTGAATCTTCTGATTTTCTTTTGAGAAGCATCACTGCCATCCAAGATTCCCAACCAGTTTTTTCACATATTTGCAATAAACTTGGTTTATTTACGTACATTTCAAATTTGAAAAAATTTCCCAAATTTCTGGTTGTCTCAGATATGTTTTAGTATTTGAAGACATAGAATCTGTTCCATTTGTATATAGGAAGCTGAATAGAGATCAATATTCCAATACTCAAACACTTCCAGTCTTGAATTAATTCTTCTAAATTGGGTGGGTTCTCTACAATGTGGTAGTTTTCAAGTCTTCTGTATCAATTCTGTTTCTTCAAAATTATACCCAATTAAGTTTCAATTTTTATTGTGTTATTAAATTTTTTAAATAATTTATTAGCATGCTTTCTCAACGTTTAAAAATATTTGGTTCATCACACATACGTCTAATAGATTATGTTGAAACATTCAAAATAAACTATGTCCATCATTCCAGTTGAATAATAATTACTATTATGAAGGCATTTAATATTCTTAATGACGAACTTGTGCAATTAATTCCTAATATATTAACTTTTTTATAAGTTGATCTCAAGAGACCTGAACAAATTGTTGGTATACATCCCAGGGACACACTACCAAGTCTATGTGAATTTCATTGTTTTATAAGAATATCGTTTAGAAATTTACTGTAGTAGATTTAAAGAGAAATGGTTGGCTTTGCTGTTTTTGGATCAGTGATAGAGAGCTGGATTAAGGCGATAACCTGATTTTAAATACAATGCAATTTTGTCAGTAATGCTTGTTTTATGTTGTTTATTCATCATCCTTACATTCTACTCAAATTACTGTAGTATTCATATAACTTGGCAGCGTGTAGCAGATGGGACATGCTATATCGTAACCCAACATACTGCTGCCACGTTATATGGAAACTACAGTACATCGTAATCAATTTCCATTTCAAACCATTAAACTAGACTACTATAAACTACTAATATAGACTATTAGAACCTATTCAGTTGCTAGTTGGATTTTTTCATTTTTCGATTCACATGCAGAATAACTTTTAAGCTGGGCATTCACGTTCCGATTTGCAGTACGACTTGCAGTCCAACCACCAACGTTGGATCCGATATCGGAACGTGAATGGGCTTGTAGGATAGTTGTAAGTGTAGATGGGCGACTGGAAGGTTTGCTCATGCAAGAAAAGTTTAACTTTTTATTAACTGAAAACTGACCCGCATGTCAGTCGAAAAGTGAATAACCCCAACTATTCTACTCGCAGATCGTCATAGATGATCAAATACTAAGTTTTAAACGATTATAATATTGTATAGTCTGGTTCCTGGCGAGGGAGAATACAAAAATGTTTGGGGGGGGATTTCAACTGAGAAAAAATGAGATCTATCTGCAGTACAGATATATCACCTAAAAAAGGTTCTCATCTCTAGAAGGCAAGATTTTTTCAGTGTCAGTTGAGAATTTCGGGGTGATGCATCCCCTCTATCCACCGGGGATTTGGTTCAGATTCTGGGTGAGCTCCAAATATTCTAATCCGAATTTAAAGTGAATATAACGCCTTATAATTAGTTCATAAAATTGATGAGCACACAAAGGGTAACACGTTCCTTTTTAGGGTGCTGGCACAGTTGAGCATCCAAAGCTTGAAGATAATCACCATCGCAAAATCAAACACATGCTGTGGAATGGTGGCATTCATGCTGCTCCAATTTGTTATACTCTATTCCACAGCATGAGTGGTGATTAACATCAATAAATGATAAATTCTCAAATATGCTATACACCTTTCACCGGCTGGGTGGGTACAAGGAGTAGTGTCGTAGTGACCATCAAGGGAATTCCTGATACCACCTTGATAAGTCCTAATCACATTTTTAAGTGGATTAGCTTCGGATAATCTGGCGTCTCAGAAACAAAAGTCTAAAGAAAAATTTATTCTTATTGGCGTGCACATAGAAAGATTCAGTTTATTATATCCGGATAGAAAGTTGAAATTGACTTTATATTACAGAATATGCTGCATCCTGGAAATAACATGCATCCATGAATCTAGAACTATAAAAAAAAACTGCAGATGCCAATTTATGTCAAACAATTTTTTAAATTTTAGTTTGAGACGTAGGGAAGGATTGTGAAACTGGTGTCTGAAGACTATTATTTCATTTGCTAGAATAAAGACAAGAGTAATTTTTGTCATATGCCAGAATTTTGATCTTAATCTCGGAAAAGCTAGAAAATGGTTAGATTTTGACGGGTTTCTTCTATAGTGCATTAGTTTCTTCTAGGCAGTATAACCGTCTCCGCCAAATATGTAATCGGCTGCGTAGCTCAGGTTGATTGTAATGAAAGGTTACTCACTCAAAAAAAAAAATTTTTGTTATTGCGGATGATGCCCACATTAGTCTGGAGACTTGAGTAATGAGGTGAATGATGAGAAGCATCCATGGCTGAATGAGATTCGAACCCAAGGCTGCAAGTAACGAAGCAAGCCAGAGCCTTATCTTATCACAGATAAGCGCTCCAACTGACCGCTACCAGAGCCAATACAATAGAATTGTATCTATTGTAGATTTTATTGTATGAATGTTTAATTATATTTAAACTTCATTCTACATTTGACAACTATCTTATCTCAAAACAAAAAATATTTATATTGAACTGACTTATACAAGCTTGTAATTTGTATAAAAAGGGATTGGCAGCTTGCTTGGCATATATCAATATTTTAAATGTTAAAGCAAGATAGAACAAGAGAAGCTGTGGGGTCAGCTTATTATTAGCTCCTAAATGAAATTGTAAAATTAACTACGGTCTTACTAGTAGGCTACCTGTTTTTGTGATGGGATGCCATGCAAGATGGAAGCTCTCCCAAGTAACTAGACAATAATTCATCTCTATATATAAAAATGAATGTCTGTCTGTATGTATGTTCCATATAGACTTCAAAACTACTTGACAGATCGGCATGAAACTTTGGGAATATGTTGTGTGAATATTGGGGATGGTTTCTGACCATAAATTTTAATAGGGGAGCTAATAATTATTATTAATTAATCCATTTTATAGACCTAACCTACTGAATTTGCCGGCCAAACAGCTTAAAGGAACAGCTGATAGAAGTCAACAGTTTTTAATCCTATGGCAGGCATCTTAGCGGCGTTATTTACGCTGTCTTTGAACAGCAAAAGACTTAGCACTTTGCATGTAGGCTACCGTACAGTCGGGGCCTTGCAATATGAAGGAAATATACGACTGGGTGTGATGAAATGTAATTATGCCAGGTTGATGACATCTGTTAACCAAAGCAGCTAGAAATTTGAAATGCAGCCTCAGCAGGAGGTGGCGAATAATAAAATAAAAAACCTAGCTTATTCTACCCTTATAGTCGTAAGAGGTTTAAATTTGAAATGTTTCTTCATTCAGAGGTTGTGATTAAGAAAACAACGAAGCCTCTATGATCAGCTGGAAGAGCGCAAGGAATAATTTCTTTCCTTATTTTAAATGTAACCTCATCGGGAGGTGGCGAATAATAAAATCAAGGAGAATTTTTATGAGAAAGCAGCAACGCGCGTAGGGCCAGCTAGTTAATTATATTAGAAACAAATATGTTATGAGTATCTATATAATTGTCAAATACAATAATGAATTTATCTATGGCATTGAAATACTTCTGACCTAATCAACATCTATTGCTTCATCTATGTCACAACGTGTTTTAAAATAAAACATTCTATTATAATAATATAATCCGAAGCTGAGAGAAAAAATAGATCTGAACGCACGAAGAACTACCATGCGCAATTTAGGGCAAAAAGAACAGCCAATAAGTGAACTTAAAGTGGTCCCCTGTGGCCGTACAAGAAAAAATATATAAATATAATCCTTGAATCAGATTTGAGAAATAAAACTTATATATTATTTCAAACTTTAACATTAAAACAAATGGTGAAAACAGCGTCCTTAGACAAAATATATATTTTGTTGGGAAATCAGAAAAATCAATAATTCATGTAATACAGAGAAACCTTTTTTTCCGTAAACATCGCGTTCAAATGTGATTTTTTGTTATTGGACTAGTCTGTACTAAAAAAAAGATTCATTAAAAAGAAAAGTCGCAGAGTTTATGAATTTGTCTACATGAGCGCTTCAGTCGTGGCTTGCGCAAGCTCTCACTCCCACCTCTCACCAGTCACCTGGCTGTCATCTGTCATCACAACTCATCAGTCTGTTGCTGATAATGCAGTCTGCAGTGTGTGTGTTGGATAGAATAAGCAAATAACGTATACAAATAGACAAACAGGAAAATCTAGTGAAAGTGATTAAAACTCAGTATTCTATTACCATCAAGGTGCAAAAATGTATTTTAAGTTAGAAAGCGTACTGATTAGCTTTATTGAAAGTTTTACATGATGACTGACTTATTGTAATTTATTGAAATCCCATAATCTCATCAATCTAGTCATTCGAAAGCAGAAGAAAAATCCAACTTATCAAGCTATGGGTAAAAACGGTAAGTTGAAATTGTTCGTATTATATTCATCCTGAAATGGTAACTTTTTCATTCTTGACACTCTTGACAGCACAGTGACGGTTGTCTCTTGTTTGAGGTTAGGATGCGTAAACTTGTGTAATCTTCTTATTACTTGCTATTTATTCATTTCATATTATTGAGGATGTTAATTCTATAGGTATGCACGGTAGTTAATCAACTTTATACATTGCAACTTTAATTATTGGTCTCTTAATCTTTCAATAATGATGCGAATAACCTTGAACTACTGTAACCCTTCAATTAAAACAGCTCAGTCATTAAAAGAAAACAGTCAAAATAATCTGCCACCAGGCCATTAGTTAAATTACTTACGGTATTGTAAACTGCCATTATTCATTTTCCATTGTAATTACATTTCGGCTCAGCTTTTTCTCATAACGATTGTTGGTAAATAATGGATGTACTAACAACTATGTTATTATATCTGGTTTGTTAACCAAGAGGCGATCTATTGTAAGTTGATACTCAGAAGTAAGTTCTATCACAATCAATTCTCAACTTATATTTCATTGAATAAGATGAAATTTGCCTAACAATTCAGATTTTCAACCTTTAGGATCAAATTCATCCATTTCAACTGTGTTTCTTCAACTTCTAAATTATCCACTTTCATTTACCTTCATTCATTCATTACCTTCTTGCAGATAAGCCTACGAATTCTCAAATGTGTGAAATGGATGGTCCAGGCTGGACTTTTTTATGGTGGATATTAAGTTCAGTGTTCATTCCAGTATCCATTCCATACCTTGTCTACAAAGTGTTGTATTCAAAAAGTACAAATTTCAAACTACAGGGGAAGGTGCGTAGAATTGAGTTAACATTTTTCTTGAAGTAACGACTTCAGTGAGAAGCCTATCCTAGTAATCTATAATTATTCTCTGTTTTCTTTCATGCAGCTTTACAGCTTTTCTGCTCGTTCTAAAATAGCCCGCTGTTCTGTATTTCGATTACATTTTGCTTAAGCTAGGTATTAGTAATCCATGTACACATCTCTTTGTGGTTCAATAGTATCCTGGATTGCCTGTGTCACATTGGTGTTCCTGAATTGTATTTGAAAATTATTTTTATGTGACGCCACACAATAGAGCACAGTTCTTGTGGCGTTTAAAATGTCATCATTACTATAAAATAGAAGAAATAAGCAATATAGGAAAAATACCTGATTCGTCAAAGGTCAATTTGTTAAGTAGAAAACTACTCTTAAAACACTTAGTTCGACAAGGATATTAGTTGTGGTAATAATAATAATAATTGTAAAATAATATTGTTTTATATTCATTACAATATTGCTTGATTCAAGTTACTCATACGTTTCAAGTTCTACTGGGACCCTCCAGTAAACTGTAATCCTTCTTCTTTTCCAATCCTAAGATTGTTTGGTGGACATATCAAAAACTTCTCTTCCACTCCTTCCTATCTTAATATTTTTAAATAATTGATTTTCAGGTTGTTTTAATCACTGGAGCCAGTTCAGGATTAGGCGAAGCTCTTGCTCATGCCTTTTACAAAGCGGGATGCAAAGTGATTCTCACTGCTAGAAGAGAAAAGGAACTGGCTCGAGTCAAGAATGATCTTCTGTCACTACATCCTGTAAGCTGTTCTTCCTTTTGCTCTATTAATTAGTAGCAATCAATAAGTTAAGTTATTAGAGGCTAGATGAAGGAAAATTATTTTTAAATAATCTCTCTAGGGTTGAGTGATAGGGAGGATCTTGAGTTCTAACTCCTTCCTCAATAAAGGCAGTTGATTAATCAATAATTGTTTGTAAAGAATAATAATATTGTATTGCAAATTATTATTATCCTCTCTTCTTGAGCCAAGTTTGGAACATTGAGCCTCGATGATACGGGGCAAGTTTAGTAGCTAAGCGATTAGCGAGTATAAGCGTTACGGGCCAACCGCGCTTCAGCAGGCCCGGTAGGCCAAGCCGAATTTTAGAATTACTGGAAATTCAAGGGGCAGCCGAATTATAGAATTACTGGAAATTCAAGAATGACCCCCATACTATGGACTTTGTGAGACAATACAAAATATTACAATGCTAAATTAAAATATGAAGTCTATCAACTATTCTATAAACTTCTTCCTATTCAATAAGTCTAATGTATTCAATAAGCTTTCTTCCAAGCAGTTGATTGGTGTTATCACAGAAAAAAATATGTTTTATGTTGTGTTATGTTGGCATCCTGCACTTAAATTTTTCATTGATGTTGGCTTTGGCCACAATGACATTGTATGTTGGTGTTGGCTGCATTGCCAGCGAGTAGCGACAAAAGTAGCCCAGCTCTCAAGCTTTTTCGTGGATGGTAGTTAGTTTGCTACTTGGTTAGTGGACACGTTTACACGGGGCGAGTTGACACCCAGATTGTAGATTCGCTGGCGATTGACGAGTAGCACCGCCCTGCAGAACCGAAGCTAAACCAAAAATACATCGAACAATGCCCGCATTAGGGTCTCTGGTCGTGGAAACTCTGTCGGGTTTTAACTCGATCGTACGTTACGCTACTCGCTTAGCTACTAAACTCGCAAAGTGTCATTGAGGCTTTACTGACATGACTATTTGACAGAATAATCTTTATTTAGCTTTCGGCTCTTAGTCTTGCCTTCATTTTATGTCTCTTCTACCGCTTTCATTTTATCTATCTCAAAATTTTCGATTGACTTAAGAAAAATACATAACATACATACAAAATACATGACTTTAGAAAAATACTTAATACATTAGTCAAATGAAACTGTTTTATCCATTTTCACAATAAGTCTTAAACAATTTTTAGTTAGTCTCTTCTTTGTCGAAAAAAAGTTTTCATCAAGCTGTCCATTAATCTATTTACGTTTTCCAACTCGAGTCTTCTCACAGGCCACAGTGGCTCATTCCAACGTACAAATTCATTCTTTATAGCTTACACATTTTATAAGATCAGCAATATACTGATTTATAGCAAATTAAAATTTTATATTTTGCATTGGTTGAATCGATTTTGAGATATCGAATCACAATATGGGGCGGAGCATATGATACTCACTTGAGTGGCTTATTCATAACTCAAAAGGCTGTGATCAAGAATCCTCCATAAACCCAGAGATTATTCAACCCAGCTAGTATTCAAGGTTTTTGATGTTATGACTACAAGACAAATGTATGTGAAACACTTGGTAAGATTTATTTAAAAATACAGACAAAACTTTCAGGAATCAGAACAATCTTCATATACATTTAGACCTAATATTTCAAGGAAATAACATTTTTCACACTAACCTCAGTTTTATTCAAAGACAACTTCTTTATTATCAGTAAAAAATGTATTAATATAATTCCAGAAGACCTTTTGATTCATCGCACTTAGAATAGGATTGTTAATGAATGGATATGCTGTAACTTCTTTCAAGATTTAACTTTTCTCGAATATAATTGACTTCATCTCTCCTAATGTATATGCCTTACCTAAGATTTTTATGGTTTTGTGTCTATAAAAAATGCATTTACCTATTGTTTGTTTTTCATGTGGATTTTCATTCTTCTCTCTATTTTAAGTAATAGCTTAAAATAACAATCACATAATAGCTTAATTATTAAAAACCAAATTTATAGAAAATGCAATAAACCTAGAATAATGACTCCCACCATAGCGAGCAAGTTTTACTTTTGCTGGTGGTGCCTTTGTTATTTATGTCATGTGAACTTGATTATGTTTATCTACAAGCTTATGCATTTTTCTTATTTTTTCAAGTTTGCTTTTATGTTTATTTTTTTGTTTGGCAATAAATTTCAATTTCAAATTCTTCTCTCTATTTTACTTAGAAATAGCTTAAAATAATAATCACATAATATCCTAATTATCAAAAACCATATTTTATTCTTCTCTCTATTTTACTAAGTAATAGCTTAAAATAATAATCACATAATATCTTAATTATCAAAAATCGAATTCACAGAAAATACAATAAACCTAGAATAATGACTTCCACTATATAGTTACTCATGTTTTATTATGGTGAAGTATGTTCATTGTTATGCAAAATAATTTTACATTACAGTAAGTTATCAATATTATTTATTAATAATTTAATAATAATGAAACTATATAGCGAGCAAGTTTTACTTTTGCTAGTGGTGCTTTTGTTATTTATGTCATGTGAACTTGTTTATGATATCTACAAGCTTATGTATTTTTCTTATTTATTCGAATTCAAGTTTGCTTTGTATGTTTATTTTTTTGATAGGCAATAAATTTCAATTTCAAATTCCTATGACATGAATTTTTATAATGTTGTAATCATTATATACTACACTTGTGTATGGTAAGTTACTCATGTTTTATTATGTTGAAGTATGTTCATTGTTATGCAAAATAATTTTACATTACAGTAAGTTATCAATATTATTTATTTCGCAGACAGTCCCCACCTACCCTCCAGTAGCACTCTTACTGGACCTGTCCAAACCAGAAGACATTCCCAAGTATGTGAGCGAAGTGCTTGCCATTCACAAGAATGTTGATGTGCTGGTGAACAATGCAGGCATCTCTTACCGTGGTGATGTGATGTCTACAAAAGTCGAAGTTGACGAGCAGGTGAGATTGCCAGAAGTAGTTTCAAGGTGATAATGAACATTCTGAAGACCCCTTTCACACTTAGCAATATCGCAGCTCATGTTGTTATCGGGCATTCCTTGTTACGGAACTTGGTCCAAAGTTCAAGTCACCAAGTTTCCTATTATCGCCTTAGTTTTGAAAGACATAATGACCAAGCTTTGTGTAAGGTCATGTAGCCTGTGTATTTTCAGTTCATCTTTCAGGTGATATCAGACGACTACTTTGAAGTCTTACAATGCAGTATCGAGTTGCAGTTGAAAGATTAAGAATAGCATCACCCCTATACCTATAGTTACGGGTTCTAAAGCTAAAATAAGGCTGGCAACACTTAAGTTCACACTTGCACTTTATTTACACAGATTATTATATTTACACACACTAATTGCAAGTTTTCAATTAATAGAAAAACAGATCTACAAATGATAAGCTAATACTTATTTTCAGTAATTATTTACAAGAATTAATAAATAATGAATTACAGGCTAATCAATAATAAAAGAAACAAGAGTCAAATAAGGTGTACAATAATCTAGAAAGGAATTATAAAAGAACAACTAAACACTTACAAAACATAGTCCAATACGTTATTTGACAGTCCCAAATAATATCACTTGACAAAACGTCTTTAAACTTTTAATAGGCTGCACAAATAGCAAGCATTTGCCTTTGCACATTACACTGAAATCGAGCGCTGTTTACTCCAACGGCACTGGTTTGTCTCACACGAGATTTGCAACACACGAGCTTGTAAAACTAAACTAACTGGTTCACGTGGACTTATTATATAGTCATCATTTCAAGGTACTGGAAGTAACTAGATGCGTTGAGAAGTTCATGGAAGGTCATTGAATATAGTAGAACAATCAGGAAGTCTGTAGAATGATGGAGACGCTTTGCGGCTCTCAATTGAGTGTGAGAGATGCAAAGACAAATAAGAGTGAGGAAGACATGTGAGAAAAGAAAGAAAATTAAGTGAAATTACAATTGTTCATTCGGAGGTCTAAGTCACGCGCAACGATGTACTTACAACGAGTGCGTAAACAACTGCTTGTTTTGCATTCGTA
This sequence comes from Conomelus anceps, assembly GCA_948455865.1. Taxonomy (NCBI): domain Eukaryota; kingdom Metazoa; phylum Arthropoda; class Insecta; order Hemiptera; family Delphacidae; genus Conomelus; species Conomelus anceps. Next base: position 16,834,410 of record OX418221.1, read on the forward strand.
ACGCTATATTCAGTTTTCAGTTGTATGATCGCGACTAGCACGCTAGTTAAACTTATGCTAGCCGCGCTCCAAAAAAACATGAGAAATTATTTCATTCTATCTTTACTATTTCCTTACTAATTATTTATTACTTTTATCTATCTAGGTGGTAGCAGTAAACTAAATTGAAAAAATGTAGTTAAAAACTGTACTGGAAGAATTAGATTATTTCTCCGATGCCTAGTTCATGTTTTCAGTCTGATGTAATCAGGGAAAGGTAGTGAAAACATGTGAATTCACTGTATATTGCTTACTATATACAATTCAACATTAAAATGATCACTTAGAAAATACAAAGCTTGATAAATAATAAAGAAAATAGTTTTTTATAAATATCTGTAAATATTTCTAATATGAAAAATTGTTGAAAAATTATTTCTTGTTTTTTGGAGCGCGGCTAGCATAAGTTTAACTTGTGGGCTAGGCTCGAGCTCAACTTGTTTGTGTACTCAACATTTTGAACAGCCATATTACTGTATATGAAAGTTTGGTAAGCAGAATTTTGGTCTGCTATTTAACACTGCTACGAAAAAATATTTCTTGTTCCATAACGATCTGCGTTGTTAATATTAACCTTTTATGGTAAATTCAACGACTTTTAGTCAATTTTAATTGAGAATAAATATATTTTTACTCACTTCAGGCCAAACGTTTTTGAATCAGAGACTCATTTTGTGAATTCAAGATGAAGATGAGTCGCCATGACTCGAAAACGTTTGGCCTGAAGTGAGTAAAAATATAATTTATTCTCAATTAAAATTGACTGCAAGTCGTTGAATTTACCATAAAAAGGAAAAATAATGAATAAAAAGAAATAAACCATTTTACTTCCAGTTGTTAAGCTAATTCTCCTGTTCAGAATCATAAAAATATAGAGCAAAATCTTTTACTCGAAGAAAAGAAAAATTTTTCTTTGGTTGCATCATATGCTTTCAAAGTAATAAATGATGATTTTGAATTTAACTTATTTTTTACTACAAATGTAAAGCAAATCCTTCGCAAATTATTTATTTATTTGCAATGGAGACAACAGGTTTCCCCAAATCTGTCTCCTTTACAGACATAATATTACAAAAAATCAAATTCAGAGTGGTGAAAAACATTTATGAAATATGTAAAAAAAAATAATAATAACTAATTACCAAACACAAAATTCCAAGTATTGTGTAAAAAAAATGAATACAATTTAAAGTTAATTATAAAAACTAAAAAGAAAAATCATACAATTGAATTATCAAGAATAAGAAAAGGAAGTTACTGTGTCTACTCACATAATCAAAACATTTTCTATGGAAAACAATATCACAATCATTAACCATTTCAAGATATATAGAGGTAAAAAAACCATAAGTACCGATCTATATGCACAGACATAGAATCAAATTATGCATCTTTCCAGTTGAAGAATGATCACTATGTCGTTAAGTACTTTATGCTGAACATTACTAATACTCCATTAAGGCTTGTTTCACACATACCCGGCAGTGAGGTTACCGTTGTCATTTACCCGGCTTTTGGGACATTTTATTATATATGATGCAATGTAATTATGCCGGTTACCCAATGCCGGTTATGTGTGAAACACATAAGGAGGTATCAAGAGCTGGTATAGGTTTGAAGATGAAAATTTGCAGTGGTTAACAGACAGGTTTCTAGGATACAGTGATCAAACTCGCAACTTTTGTTTGAAGCAAAACATTTTACTTCTCTCTTTTTACTTTTAAGCATTTGCTTCACTTAAAGCATAACGCTAATTTGTTTACAAAAAGAGAAAAAACTAGTTTGGAAAAATGTATCATTAAGTTATAAACTAATAATAAATTAATAGCTCATTAATGTATCATTAAGTATAAACTAATAATTAATCTAAAGGTGAGGTAGTTGAAGTTTGTAATATTTATTTACTATGTATCATTTTATTTATTTAGATAATGGCAGTAACTATTCTGTAATGGAAGAAATAATTGGAAAATCATGAACACAATATGTTTAAGAATAGTCTCCGATATTTCCTTAAAATGAAACAAAATTGAAGATTTAGCATGAGCGCTTTTTGTTTTTTTTTCTTTTACTGTTATTATTTTTTATATTGTTTTGGGTGCACTGGTTTGTTGAACAGTTGATTTGCAGTGAGTTGACAAACAGTTCAGGGTACACGTTCTGAAAAGTTGTAGTGATTCTAGATTCTATAGTTTTTTATGTCATTATAGTTATAGTGAGATTTTGTTTCAATCAAGATGGATGATAGTTTTTTTAACTTATTAATCCACAGTGAAGTAATTTTTTGTTTTGTTTGTTAATTATTGAAAAAGCATAATTTACGGTAAAAAATGTGAATAAGTAGGTACTTTGTTTTTTGTTTTTTTAGTTTATTGAGAGATATTTTAGTTTGTTGAAAGATATTTTAGTTTGTTGAAAGATATTTTCAGTCCAGGGTAAAGTTATTTGGTTCAGCGACTCAAACCTCAGCACAAGCTTGGCTTAGAGAGGGATGAACCATTTTTTTTTATTCTAAAATCATTAGTTTAATATCCTAAATTTATTTTGTCTTGAATATTTTATTATTTTATTTGTTTTATCTATTTATGGGATATTTTATTTGTTTTTTTTTTTTTTGAAAAATAAAAGTTTATTATTTATTTAATATGGGGTTCTAAAACCACGCACAAAAACCAGTTTGCAGCAATGTATGACTAAGTTCTTCTGTATAATATATTACTTTTAGTCATGTGAAAAATAGATCCTACTCCCAAGAATAATGGTGCTTGCATAGAGGAACATACTACATGCTATTATTATAATACGAGATATTTTAAATATGGCTCCAAGAGAATCGGTGAGAGATAAATTCAGGCAACTGGGAATTCTTACATTGTATGGTTTGTATATCATGGAATGAATTTTGTGTATAAAAAAAGGATGGAAAAGTGTTTCTCTCCATTCTGAGGAACATAATTACAATGCGAGAAATAGGGCAAGGTTCATAACTCACCAACATAGAACAAAATTATTCACTAGGAAACCATCGTTTATGGGAGCAAAGTTTTTGAATTGTTTACCTAGTTCTATTAGGGATTCGCAAATGCCTGAGTTTAAAAGAAAACTGAAAAATACCTAGTTGATATGAGCCCATACACATTAGAGGAGTACATACAGTCCAGACATGTTTAAAGTAGTATTCTTCTATGTGCCTTATGATGTTCATTTGAATGTTCACTTTCAGTGTTTGATTTTTATGTATAATCTCGTGTTATGTTTCGAGTTTCCTATGATTTTATCCTTTTGACGATTTTTTATTCGAATTGTGCTGTAACTTAGCTATTATATTTTTACATTGTGATTTAGGTTTAGTGACTGTTCAAAATGTGTGAAGCATTGATGAATAAACGATTTTTTTTTTGACTTGATGTACTCAATGATATTTACCATCACTTGAAACAGGGACTTCTCTTCACTCGGTCAATTAATTACTCCTATATCTAATGGTAGTTCAAGTCTGTAATTTCTATTCATCTGCTTTGTATCTTTCTATTAATGTAGGTGATGGCAGTAAACTATTTTGGGACAGTGGCACTGACAAAGGCATTTCTGCCAAGCATGGTGGCGAGCGGGGGCGGCCATATTGTGGCGGTGAGCAGCGTCCAGGGCCGCATTGCGCTGCCGCACCGGTCGGCGTACGCCGCGTCTAAACACGCGCTGCAGGCGTTTTTCGACACGCTGCGCGCCGAATTGGCCGCAAGCAATGTCAAGGTCACAGTTGTCAGTCCCGGCTACATAAGGACCAATCTATCAGTGAATGCGGTCACCGGCAGTGGTGAACTCTATGGAGGTAAGTGGATAAGTCTTGCTTCCTAACAACTATAATAACTTATCCTTTTGTGTGATGGGAGTGGCCGTAGCCGAGTGGGTTAAGTGCTGGTTTGCTAGCCCAAAGGTCCCGGGTTCGATCCCAGTTCTGACCGAAAGATTTTACCTCGGGCCACTCCCGTGTTTCGGAGGACACGTTAAGCTGTCGGTCCCGGCTGCCTAAAAACAGTCGTTAAGTCACGTCAGAGGCCCTGAACTTATTCAGGTGCGACCTGATAACTCTGACACCAGACCTGAGCCATCCAGGTCACACGATATTATTATTATTGTGTGCTGATGATGCTCACATGGGTCCAAGACTTGTGTGTGGGTTATAATGTTGTTATAGCTACTGTATCTACAATTTATGTGAGCTCCGAACCGCCAGTCAAGTTATAAAACAGATAACGATCATTTTATTTTTTCCGATCTCCTTTCTGAGCGCAGTCCCAACATTTCAATATTGCGCATCCAATTGCCGTTATTGCGTAAATTATCCCAATTGAACCAAAAGTTTCTTTTATTCCTCTTTCTTGTATACGTGAAATTAATCGATACCTATGAGTAAAAATATTTATAGAAAAATATACCCCTAATTTGTTGATCCGTTTTGACGCTCGTGACAACACCATGACCGCCCTGACACTACGCTCAGAAGCGGCCAAACACTCCGCAAATTGCAGAAAATTGCTTGCAAATGAATAACCTTTGACATTATGTCATTCTCGTTTGGTAAAAAAGGTGTGGACATAGTTCTGAAACAACTGGAAGTGTGATATCTTTCAAAGTATAGAAGTTTAGCAGCTACTTATCTAACTTATTGCATAAAAATCTTCTTCATCAATTGTTTTTGAAATATGGGTACTTGAAATTGTAAATTTCCGGATTTTTGTTGGGGGAGGGGGGCATTTGATCTACTATGGTCTGTTCATCAAGAGTTGACACTGAGGCTCCTCCTAAAAACTAATGGGACAGAGCGCTTAGCCAATACAGAGCAAGGTCATCATCCGACGTTTCGTAAACTGTACAAAAATCAATCACTAAAAGTTAAAAGGCCGATCTTATATTAATTAATAACTGTACAATAAACTGTCCAATAATATTCAAAAAAAGAAACATCGAAAAAGAACACTTAACTTACGTAGCACTAGTTCGTAATACAATAAAAACTATTCAGTAGCTCACTGGTATGAATTAAACAGGAAAAAGAATTATCACTATAGGCACAGAGAAAGAATTATCACTATAGGCACAGAGAAAGAATTATCACTATATAGGCACGATATATAGATAGAACTGTCACAACTTGTTTATCACGACGAATTTCAAGACTGAACTAATCTACAACAGTACACCTCTATTTATATAATTTTTCATAATTGAGATATCTCTAGATTTCTCTACCAACTTCTAAAATAAACAATCGAGGAAACTCGAACTTTCCACAATATTCGATAAGACTCTATTAATTTCTAATCAAACAACTACAAAATTCTACAAATTACCAAGTAAACACCATAAAAGTGTCAAAAGCAGAGTAATTAATTGCTTAAAAGTAAACATTTACATAGCAGATAACACCGAGAACCACTGTTTCTTCTTTCTTTCTATTCTCTCCAATTTCATATTCGCTACAATAGTTTCAGCCTGATGACTTGCGGGACAGATCAAGAATCAAGATGGCGTGATGTTGAAAATTATTGTTTAACTTCCAACTTATTATTAAAAGTAATTATTGTATTGAAGACGATATATGATTATAACAGCAGGTTGCATGTAATTGATTGACATTATTATCATATTGTATTATTAAAAATTATATTTAAAAAGTAAATTGAGTTTATATATTGTAGTGTATGCAGCCCTGTTCACTGTCCATTTAGTCCCTGAATTGAGTTGAATGAAAAAATAATATTATGATGTATGTTGTAAGTTGTGATAGTGAAAAACATTATCAAGAGTTTATGAACTCGTAAAGGAATCGACGTGTCACCTCCTCAAAAAAAAGAAAAAGCTAAAATGCCACAAGTTAACTTGAAATGACTGACAATTTAGCAAGCTGACAAATATAAAGAAACAGAATTTATTAGTTCCGAATTCCTTCAAGTGCTATTAATTTATACTGAAGACTTCCGCAATGGCGGATATTGACAACAGAATTGAATACCTGATGGAAATCAATGAATGCTACTGTACAAAAATATCAGTCAGCACCGGGAATCGAACCGCGGACCTCCCAATGATGACCTTTCTGCACAGCAGCATTCAAAATGTCAGTCCGTTGTCAAGGCTCAAGATTTTTTAAAACATTGTAAGAAATATATTTAATACATTTTAATAGCCCAATAGTTGCCAGCTTGGTACATTTTCCTAGCGTCGCAAACCCCCATTTAATTCTGGCGCAATTAACCTCTAAAAGCAAACACTGTGTCTAGCTAGCATGGAAAATTTGACTCTCAATCTTGAGTTTGGAATTTAAAAGGATTATGACGTCATCGTTCCAGCGCAATACCGCTTTTCTTCGCTAGAGAATCCTATTCTACCTTATAGCTATTGAAATGTTATGCTGATGATCATAAACTTTAGCAAGAGTAGAAATGAATTAGTTTCTATTCTATTATCATCTTCGCATTCTGGTCGAGGTTCCAATTGTTCTACAGTGGTTTCTTAGCAGAGGAGAAAAATGCAATGTCTATTATTGAAGTACTATTGTTGTAAAACAATTAAAATTCATAGGCCACATTTATCAAGAGAAATAATGAATTAATATTACAATGCATAGCATATACTCGATACTTCACAATTGTCGACAATAATCTAAAGTCATTGATAGTTTAGATCAAGGCTATTTTTTGTATTCCTGACTCTTCATTTCTCGAATATAAAAGAAAATCTGTGCTCCAAACTTTTCCCGTTATGAAATAGACTAGAAACAGGGAAAACTTAGCCAACTTTATCATTTAAAATCGGTGTTATAATTGAATAATTTTTCAATAAAGGAAATAAATACATCTTTGGGAAGTGATAGCCGCGAGGCGTAGCAGGTATCTGTTCAATCGGATAGAGATAGGCTGCGTTCTCGTAGGTCCTGTTTGTAACGGTGACCGATTAGATTGGCCAGCAAAAAAGACACTGTTCTCTGCTGTAAAATCACTTCCTGGTGGTTCGGAACCCACCTAAAACTGTAGGTCTAACTCATCAATCACCATCATCCAACTCATTACCCACGCACAGGTCTCAGACCTATGTGGGCTTCATCCTCAGAAAAAAAATCTGCCGGACCCTGTTTTCCTTTGGACATTTTCTATGCAACATAAAAATGAAAGTTCAAGGGAAAATGTCTCTTATAGCCAAAGATTACTCATCTCTGTTCTGCTTTTTTATCTCTAAATAACTACTTGTATAGTATGTAATCAAATAAGAAAATTTCACTTTTTCAATTCTATTAAGGAAATTGAAACACAAAGCACCATGCAATAATAAATTGTTACTAGAATATATTCAACCTCAATCATGCTAGAAATCTTCATCAATCAAATAAAATTCTTTTTTACTCCAAAAATTACAAAGAATAGAACAAAATATTATATAAATTTATAAATCAGATAAAACAAAATAATTATTCGAGTAAACTTAGTGCTTCACGCCGGAAAAAATAAAAACTTGTGCTCCAACGCGGAGTCTCGTTAACAGAACTTTTTTTTTAAATTGCTGATGATGCCCACATGAGTTTGAGACGTGTGCGTGGGTAATGAGGTGAATGATTACTTATAGATGAGCGGGATTCGAACCCACGACCGCTGAAGCGACAGAAAGCCGAAGTTGCGACGCTTCAACCTACTGCGCTAAGAGGCCCGCCAAAGTTACTATAATACAAATTTTTCCCTAATTCTAATGGTAATATAGATTATATTTTGTCTTTTGAGCCGACCAAACGAATCCATTTCTCGTGATAGAACAATTGTAGCTCTTGTATAGAACAATTGATAGTGATTAGCTGAATTGGCTGGCTTTTGTGATTCTTTAATGAAAGGTCATTTGAGTGGGTGTTGGATTTGATAGTAGAATTATTCCAATAAAAATGCTAGACGGTTCAGATTCTCCTCAGAAACAGACTGCTGTAATTATTGCTGTGACCTCACATGTTCAGATTTCAACTATCGCGAGCGTGATTTAAGATTCGAGTTGAAATTATAAATGATAACATATAACAAGGAACTGCACCCATATGGCTTACTATACGTTGACACGTATAGTAACCTATAGTAAACTAGCCTACTATAAGTTGACACGTTTATACACATACAATACACACCTATTCACTAGTACATACTGTCTAGCACAATACAGTATTTAATTCTGCCACATAAACCGTAACACTCTAGCTTCCATTTCCATCCGTTTCCAAACTTATGAACCACTTTTCCTGATTTTCAACCGGCCAAAATGCGTCCAACGTTCACCAAACCTATAGTTCAAAGACCATCCACCTTGGTTGCCAAATTAAACTCATTTAATGAAATGAAATACATTTTTTCGTTATAGCGTTTTTTCAAATAGCTAAAAGATTTTTATGTGACAATATTAAAACTTGTCGATTATTTTCACATTACGTAGAAATGTATATCCAATGTGCGATCTTCAAGGAAGTCAAACATGAAACAGAAATCTTCTGATGTTGAAGATCCATCTTGTTTCCACTAATAATGTAATATAAACTTAAAAAAAACTTTCAAGTGGAAGTTAACTCACGTTATGGCGTGACGGCCGTTTCACTCTGTTGTCAAGAGCATCGTCAGACGACCTACGGTACACTCAGTGGGTCGTCTAACGATGCTCTTGACAACAGAGTGAAACGGCCGTCATGCCATAACGTGAGTTAATTTCCACTTAAAAGTGTTTTTTAAGTTTATAAGAAATCTTCTGGTGATTGCACAGTGGAGCATCGATGATAATCACTTTGTTCAAATCAATCAAATGCTGTATGGCAGATTGGGGCACCTCCATTCCACTGTGTGTTTGATTCTGCGATGACGATTATAATGTTGGATGATGCTGTGCAAGCAACCTTAGTCGGCCAATCTTTGTTGTTTCCTGTGATGCGTAAAGCCGGTGTGGAAATAACCTTTCCACTATTATGAAATCTGTTCTTATATTGTTACTTGTAGACATATATATATATATATATATATATATATATATATGATGTTGAAGATCCATCTTGTTTCCACTAATATGTATTATAAACTTAAAAAACACTTTTGAATGGAAATTGACTCACGTTATGGCGTGACGGCCGTTTCGCTCTGTTGTTTGGTTTTTTTGGTTATGTTTGGTTTTTAATTTTCTACTCATGAGATTTACTATGCTATTTGTACATACAGGGTGGGGGAAATGTTTGGAAACGGCTTAATATTTCATATACAAAGGTGATTTTGCGGTAGGTATGATTGAGGATCCTACTCAAATTGAAAATACTATTTTACTGTGACTTTAAAAATCTGGTCCGCCATCTTGGAACCGCCATTTTGAATGTAACTTTTTTTTTTAAATAGGAAGGGGGTCATGCGATACATGATTTCAATACGGAATTTTAAGACAAAATGAATGCCGAAAACCGCACATCGATATGTCAACCCGTTTCGGAGATATTTACATTATTAATCGATACCATGAAAAGCAGAAATGAAATAAATAAGTACATTAAAATCTTACCTATCAAATTTTTTGTTAATAGTGTTTGCTAATAAACATTAAAACCCAATTATTTTAATAAATGTTCAAACTGTTTTCCTTCAGCTGTTTGACAATGTGCTAATCTTAAATAATAGCCATCAAGCACATTTTGAATCATTTCGCGTGGAATTCTGTTAGCCACTTCAGTTATACATTCTCTCAGTTCATTAATTGTTGCTGGTTTCTTTTTGTACACATTGTCTTTCATGTAGCCCCAAAAGAAATAATCAAGTGGAGAGAGGTCAGGTGACCTAGCGGGCCACTCTATTACACCTCTACGACCTATCCAGCGTTGGGGAAATGTTTGGTTCAATATATCCCGCACTCCTAATGCATAATGAGGGGGCGCCCCATCTTGTTGAAACCACAAGTTATGTAACTCTTGTCCGTTGATGTTCTGGATGGCTGGAACGATCAAATTTATTAACATGTTCTCGTAAATGGCACCTGTTAAATTATTCTCGATAATAAATGGTCCTACAATGTGACCATTTACCATACCAGCCCATATGTTTAATTTTTCAGGATACTGTGTATGACCCTCCTTCATCCAGTATGGGTTGACATCGGTCCAGAAACGATAGTTTTGCTTATTTACATTGCCGTTAAGCATGAACGTAGCTTCATCCGAAAATACTACATTATTAAAGAAGTTTGGATCATTGTCATACTTGTTCATCATTATGTCACAAAACTCTACCCGGCGGTCGAAATCATCCTCATTCAGTTCTTGTAATACATGAAGCTTAAACGGATGGAAATGAGATTCCTTAAGAACTTTTCTGACAGAACGAGTAGACATACCATGTTCCTTGGCAACGCTTCTAGTTGATGTATGTGGATCTTCAACAAATGATTGCATTACCTCTAAAGATTTTTCATTGTTGGTGGCAGTATTTGTTCTTCCAGTGCAAGCACGATCAGTCACTTTGCCCGTTTCTTGAAACCGCTTTACTGTCTTAAAAACAACACTTTTACTAATTGGATTTCTGTTGGGAAATGTTTCGTTAAATAAATCAGAAACTTCTTGGTAAGACCGTACTCTATCTCCATAGCCGCGCATCATTAACAAAGTTATTCTCTCGGTTTCATTTAAAAATGCCATTGCGAACGACTTTAAACACACTCACTACTTCATGATTGAAAAAGAATTCATTAAATCAGTTGGATTATTACAGATGATTTTAGGTTGATATCATGATTATTGTTGATATTATGATATCCAGAGTCAGATGTTCATCACGCGAAATGATTCAAAATGTGCTTGATGGCTATTATTTAAGATTACGTCGGTGTACTGCCAAAAGTGACCAAGTCAAAAAATGGCGAAATTGAGGTTTTGTGACCAACAGTATCATACAGCAGTAAATTTTTCATGAAAAAATGCTCAAGTCAGTATTTCAACATCTGTGAGCCTGAAAAGCCTAAATGTGTTTTGACCAAGTCTCAGTTACAAAATTATTATGCAGCTGTAAATGACCATCTTGATTTGGTCATTTTCATCTGATATTATAATAGTTAGAACATCAGTACAAGTAGTTCTGCCCAAGTCAACTTGACAACTTTCTCATGCAATGGCCTCCAGGTTTTTCTTGTGACCAACTCGACTTGGTCATTTTTTGCTGAATGATATTTGAACAGTTGTACAAAAGCCACAGGTGTGGTGTTTATGTTTCTTATTGCTTCGGTTTGTTGTTTCACATTGTTTAGTAAAGAATGAGCAGTCTTAAACCATTTTATAGTCAACGAGGATCGAAATTGGTAGATCTTGCAGTAATGCAGATTGAAAATGAAGCTAAAGATAAAGGTAAGGTTACTGTTTTTATTATAAAATTTCACAGAAATCAAATTTTGAGGTTATTTTCCTCTATTTTGTGTTGATAAATAATAATATTTTCTTATAATATAGCCTATCACAATGTTCTTAATGTTTATATTTTTCCACTAGTTGACCTAACCATGCTTGGTTTATTATTATATGGAAATTCCATTATTAAAATGAATTATGTAGGACCTAGCTGTAGTAGTCATGTTTGTTATCTTGAAATCGAAATTGGTAGATCTAGCAGTGTTACAATGCAGGAAATGAAGCAACTACTACTGCTGTTCACTGCTATTTTCACTGTTAACTTTCACCATACCATACTTTGAAATTTTGTTTGCTGTTTTTTGGCAGGAGAGACTCCATTCACTGGCTGGCCTAAGTAAGCTTGGTTCGTTTTTTTTCAGATAATAAGCCAACAAAAATTGCAGGATGTAGCAGTGGCAACCCTATTTCAACTTGGGAATCGGAATTGATAGATCTGGTGGTGATACAGGCAGAAAATGAAGGTGAGATAAATGTTTCCACTGTTTTTTATTGCTCACTGTTACAGTCAAATTTTGTTTCTGTTTATTGTCAGGAGCGATTTCATTAACCAATTGGCCTAAGCAAGCTTGATTCGTTCTTTCCAGATTGTGAACCAACACAAATTGCAGGACCTAGCAGTAGCAACCCTATCTCAACTTGGGAATCAGAATTGATAGATGTAGTAGAGATACAGGCTGAAAATGGAGCAGCTATTATTGATAATGGTAAGATTAATGTTTTCACTGTTATTAAATTTATTGTTCACTTTTACTGTCAAATTTTGTTACTGTTTGTTGTCAAAAGAGATTTCATTCATCAGTTGGCCTAAGCAAGCTTGGTTTGTTTTTTTCAGGTGGTGAGCTAACGAATCTTGCAGGACCTAGCTGCAGTAACCCTATCTCAACTTGGGAATCAGAATTGATAGATGTAGTAGAGATACAGGCTGAAAATGGAGCAGCTATCATTGATAATGGTAAGATTAATGTTTTCACTGTTATTAAATTTATTGTTCACTTTTACTGTCAAATTTTGTTACTGTTTGTTGTCAAAAGAGATTTCATTCATCAGTTGGCCTAAGCAAGCTTGGTTTGTTTTTTTTTCAGGTGGTGAGCTAACGAATCTTGCAGGACCTAGCGATTATGAGCCTCTGGATATTGAAGCATCTAGTTCCAGTGCTGAGGATGAAGAGATACCAAAAAGAAAAAGAAGAAAGTTAGCAAGATGGAGTACCCAGGAAGTAAGTAAGTGGAAGAAAAATTTAACAAGAGAAAAGAAAAAAAAGGGCATTCCATTCACTACTAAAAAAGGATCTATATGTGTGAAAGCTCCTAAAGACACTGACTGTACCTCATGTAGATTGAAGTGTAATTCAAATTTTGATGAAAAAATGAGAAAGCAAATTTGTTCAGAATTTTGGAATCTGGATTATTGCGTCAAAAAGATTTTATTCTTAGGTATGTTTCAAATGAGCCAGTTAAAACTAGAAGAGTACGTTCAGGTACAGGTACTAGCAAAACCAAAAGCAGGATTTATTTTTTGCAAACTGAGCATGATAAAAAACGTGTTTGCAAGAAATTCTTCTTGAACACTTTGTCCATAAGTCATGGTCCTGTTGAAAAAGCTTTGGCTGGGGTAAATGAGGTAGGAGTATTCGAACAATCAGATAAGAGAGGTAAGAAGGAGCCTACTAATAAGACTGATCCAGAGGTTTTGGAGAGAATAAAGAAACATATTGAAAGTTTTCCAACCATCGAATCTCATTACTGCCGAAAAAATAGCAAAAGACTTTATTTAGATCCAAAGCTTTCAATTCGTAAAATGTACAACTTGTTTTTAGAACATGAGAAAGAGAGTAATGAACAGGGACCTCATATTTCTGAAATAACTTATAGACGATATTTTTGTACAAATTTTAATCTTTCATTTTTTAAACCCAAGAAAGACCAATGTATGATTTGTTTGAATTACAAAGATGGAAAACAGTTGGATGAGAAGATAGTTGAAGAGTACAATGAACATGTGAAAAGAAAAGAAGAAGCTTATAGAGCCAAAGAAGCTGATAAGCAACATGCAGAGAAGAACAAGAATTTTGTCAGTGCAACTTTTGATTTGCAATGCGTTTTGCAGATCCCTTCTTCTGAAGCTTCACTAATGTACTACAGTAGGAAACTTTGTGCTTATAATTTATGCATTTATGAGTCTGCACCACCAAACTCCGCTTATTGCTTTTTATGGTCTGAATTGAATGGGAAAAGAGGTAGCTGTGAGATAGGAAGTGCACTTCTACAATGGATACTTCAAATTCCTGATGAAGTAACAGAAATTTCACTGTTTTCTGACACTTGTGGGGGTCAGAACCGTAATCAGTTTATATCTGCTCTTTTTTTGTATGTTGTGCAAAAAACTCACATTGAAGTTATTGAACACAAGTTCATGGAATCTGGACACTCATATTTGCAAGTTGATTCAATGCATAGTGCAATTGAAAGTGCTAAAAGAAATGTGTCTGTTTATACAGTCAATGATTGGATGAATATAATGCTTATGGCCCGCTCAAAACGAGGTGCAAACAAAAATTCTGGCAAGTACATAGTCAAAGAGTTTCGTTTCTCAGATTTTTTTGATCTGAAGAGCTTAAGTGATACTATTATTCAGAACAGAACCAAAGATGACAAAAATGAACAAGTTAAGTGGTTGAAGGTGAAGCTCTTCCGGTATGAGAAGTCCAATCCAGGCATAATAAAATTCAAATATAATATTAGTGATGAAGCAGAGTATCGATCAATCCAGACTTACAAAGACATGATGCCTGCAAATATGCCTGAGTTGAAGAAACTATACACAAATCAACTACCAATTTCTGTGGCAAAAAAAAAGGATCTTCTGAGGCTTTGTACTAAGAAAATCATACCTCAAGAATACCATGCTTGGTACAAATCTCTCCCTGTCAGCAAAAATGTCAAGGACAGTGCTCCAGAACCTGCTGCTGGCTCTGAAACTGATGAGCCTGATGATTAAATAATGTAAAAAACTATTGTAAAAGCCATTTTCATTTTATTTCTTAAATTTCATAAATTAAAAAGTTTCATAGATTTGTACTGTATTAATGAACTGATTTGATGAGTTAAATTGATTATTTTTTGTAATTCTATACCATGTACTATTATTGATTATTTTTTGTAATTTTATGCCATGTACTATTATTGATTATTTTTTGTAATTCCATACCATGAATTGATTGAGCTTTTACAAACTGAAGTAAAACAGAAAACTGAGACATTAAAATCCTTATTCAATAAAACCTCAGAAATTCAAATTAGGTTATAAAAAATGAAGGTAAAATCTAAATTTTCAATTGAAAGTTCAATTAATTTTTTTAGTATAATTATGAACATGCATGATAAAACAAGATGATTCATCATCATTTTAAATGTGTATTGCATGTATCATACAGTGACCAAGTCTTCTTTTATTGACTTGGTCACTTTTATTGAGTAAAATTTTCAAACTCTGTTTTCTCAAATAGTGCAAAATGTGACTTGGTCACTTTTGGCAGTATAGCACATTGTCAAACAGCTGAAGGAAAACAGTTTGAACATTTATTAAAATAATTGGGTTTTAATGTTTATTAGCAAACACTATTAACAAAAAATTTGATAGGTAAGATTTTAATGTACTTATTTATTTCATTTCTGCTTTTCATGGTATCGATTAATAATGTAAATATCTCCGAAACGGGTTGACATATCGATGTGCGGTTTTCGGCATTCATTTTGTCTTAAAATTCCGTATTGAAATCATGTATCGCATGACCCCCTTCCTATTTAAAAAAAAAAGTTACATTCAAAATGGCGGTTCCAAGATGGCGGACCAGATTTTTAAAGTCACAGTAAAATAGTATTTTCAATTTGAGTAGGATCCTCAATCATACCTACCGCAAAATCACCTTTGTATATGAAATATTAAGCCGTTTCCAAACATTTCCCCCACCCTGTATACAAATACATTTGTATGTACACATGTACGTATGTATACATTTGTACACACACATATATATATATATATATATATATATATATATATATATATATATATACAAATAGCATAGTAAATCTCATGAGTAGAAAATTAAAAACCAAACATAACCAAAAAAATTTCACAACTTCAAAATGCACAGACCCCATTAATCACCACAGAACAGCAATTCCACAAAAAAAAACAATGAATACCACACAAATCGACTTCAATAGATCTGAAATTGAACTACTTGATAAGGGACTAAAACACAACATTAACACACAACATGACCTCTCACAAAAACAATTGACTGAAACTATAATAGACACAGAAACTGCTATACAGAATACAAATATCCGTGCAAATGAATACCTGAGGCAGGACATATCATGCAATAAAAACACTTTCAAAGTCCAATCCAAAACCAACCCAGATTTTATAATCATGAAAAATATTAAGAAAAAACAGAAAGAACATAACCTGATCATAACCACAGCTGACAAAGGCAACATCACAGTCATTATAAATAAAACAGAAATAGACACAAAGGTACAACAATTCATTACTAATAATAAAATCACGGAACTAAAGAATGATCCCACTCCCAAGTATCAAACACAAATAAAAGATGCCATCAATGATACTCAACACATCATTCCTCACAGCCACAAAAAGTACCTCAAGCACATAAATCCATCAGCACCAAAACTAAATGCCTTACCAAAAATTCACAAAGCAGATATTCCCATCAGACCTCTCATAAATCACACACATGCACCTGCACACAAATTAGCAAAACTCCTAGATAAAACAATAAGACAGAACATAACATTCCATCAGCACACAGCAGTAAAAAATAACATAGACCTGATAGACAAACTACAAAAAATCCATATACCACACAATTCCACACTATCTTCTCTTGACATTACAAATCTTTACACCAATGTACCCATACATGAAACACTTCTTCACCTTAAACAAATGCTCATCCAAAACAACACACCACCTGAACAGCTCCAAGAAATTTTAGACCTCACAACACTAGTTACCTCACAAAATTACTTCACATACAATAATAAATTCTATTCACAACCTCATGGCCTTCCTATGGGTTCCCCAATTTCTTGCATCCTAGCTGAAATCTTTATCCACAATATAGAACAAAAACATAATTATCCTACATAATACAGACAAAATCATCAGCTGGCACCGATATGTTGATGACATTCTAATTCTATACAAAGGCAATAAAAGACAAACTGAAATATTCCACACCAATCTCAATAAAATCCATCCAAATTTAAAATTCACCTTAGAACTTGAACACAATAATAGTATCAACTTTTTGGACATCACTATAACAAAGCAGGAACATTCATTCAAAACATTTAGAATTTACAGGAAACCCACAACAACTGATACAATAATCCATAATACATCAAATCACCCAACCCAACATAAACACGCCGCTTTCAATCACATGCTCCACCGACTAACAAACATTCCTATGTCACAAGAAGATTACAATATAGAATTGAATACTATAAAATACATAGCACAACAGAATGGTTACAAACACACACTAATAGACAAACTACTGCACAGAATATCAACAAAACCAATCACTCACACCAGCAACAAACAGAATGACAACCCCCATACATTCATTACACTTACCTACCTCAACAACAAAACTCATAAATAGCAGCTTCATTCAGGAAACTCAAATATAAAATAGCTTACAGAACAACTAATTCACTCAAAAAACACCTACAGTCTCAGACAACATCTCAAAACAAGTACAACAGATCTGGAATTTACAAATTGAAATGTGATGACTGCAACAAGTTCTATATAGGACAAACTGGCAGGACATTCACCACTAGATTCAAAGAACACACAAGAGCCATCTCACAACCAAACACACATTCCACTTTTGCTGAACACATCATTTCAACAGGGCACAGTTATACAGACATTGACACTAATTTAGACACACTACACTTCACTCAAAAAAGCCAGAAACTCAATGTTTTAGAACAATATGAAATATACAAACATGCAAAGCAGCAGCCTGACAACATTTTAAATGATCAGCTTAACTTCTTCTCACATACTCTATTTGACAAAATAATCCCAATTTCAAACCTCCCGCCTACTCATCCCCCCACCCCTTCACCATTCCAACATAACTAACCCTCAAACTCATGCCTTGAATCAGTGTACTGTGGGTCGTCTGATGATGCTCTAGACAACAGAGCGAAACGGCCGTCACGCCATAACGTGAGTCAATTTCCATTCAAAAGTGTTTTTTAAGTTTATAATATATATAAATATATACCTGTAGATTTATCGATTGAATTGTAATGTCGTAGCTTTTGATTTTTTAATTTTTCCGGTTCTTCTTTTATCGTCCCTGTCTTCTCCAGGAAAATATTCATATTGTTATGAAAAGCCAGAAAAAATATTTCTATCTCCTTCCTGCACTGTATCAATAATAGCTACCATTAAGTGATAACAAGCATGGTTTTACCCCCCCCCCCCTGTCGACCTCGCCTTGCAATCTATAAAGAATGTTCTAACAAACAAAACTATCTGTACATAGATTTTTATAGAATAATCTCGTAAGATATTGATTTCTCTACTGTTTTCTGGAATTTCACAAACTTATATACAGTGGAAGCTCTTGCAAACAGTCAGTTCATTCATTGTTCAAACTTTGTTGACAGAACAAGTGGTACCCAGTGGCAGTTCCCGGTTCCTTTCATACAAACCGTATTATCAGTGAGCGTTACTACAGAGTGTGGTGTTTGAACGTTTGATGTGTTTAGTGATAAACGCAGTATATTGTGTATTATTAAACATGCTTCTTCATCAGTTTGTATAGTGACTCGTAAGTGCTTGTAGTGTTTCAACTGTTTTGTTGCTGAATTGTTGAACAGTTTATTGAGCAGTTATTATTTAATATTTGATCGGCCTTTTAACAGTTAGTGATTGATTTTTGTCCAGTAATATAGCAAATTCTTTATTAGCTGAAGATTAGCCTATCGATTTACCTGTTTCTGATTGATTTATTTTGTGTGATATAACTGATTAGTGAGTGTTGGAAATAATTTGTGTTAATAAAGTGCGAGTGTTAATTTGAAGTGTTGCCAGAATTATTTTAGAGATAGAACCTGTAACAATATTTTATTGAAGTGCTATTTTTTTATTGTTTTGATTTCAGAGCTTGACGAAACCACAGCATCTGGTTATTCTCCAGAAACAGTTGCCAACAAAATAGTAGTCAGTGTTGCAAAGGAAAAAGAAGAAGTGGTGATTGCGCCGTTGTCAGCTCGCCTGGCCATTGGCCTTCGAACAGTGTTGCCAACTCTCTATTTTCGTATAATGGAGCGGCGAGCCGCTAAGAGTGGCTCCAAAAAGAAGTGATAGCCAAATTCTATTACAATTCGTTTAATTTGTGATATTTTTCAATGTAATAAGATGGTGTTCCATGGTTTGTACTTGATTTTATGTACTGTTGTTTTTCAAAATAGAGTTTGATAATTTCAATGTTTCCATTATTCAATTTCTTCGCTAGTAGCAATACTGAATGTATGTATTAGATGTACAGTCAAAACTAACCTGTTGTTTTTTTTTAAATATAATCAAGAAATGTAAAAATCACAAAATTCAATACAGGAATTAATTTTTATTATTCTTACACTTACATCACATAAATTAAATCACGTCTACGCCATCAATCAAATATCTTTCCATTCCAACATCTACTCAAAATTATTTCGCCAAACCAGCTGATAAATAATCCACTTCAATTTTGTCTCAATAGGGATTTTCACTTATAAAAACTAGAGAACTTTACTAAGCCTATAATTATTATAATGAATTTATTTCATTTTTAATTGGGTCTACATAATTTTTTCTCTTCTAAAATCGTGTAAGCCTAATTGAAAACAAAATGTTATAATATAGGCTAAGAAAGTTCTCTAGTTCCCAACTTAATTGAAAGTTCCTATATTAGACAAGATACAAAATGCATTATATAGCGCTGTTCATTCTGTAAAGTAGTGCACCTTCTAATATTGATAAATATTGAATTTATTGTGGTTATTTACATGGAATCAAAATTCAGAGACTGCTTCCAGCAGAAAATGTATACGTGTTTTCAACATTTTCTAACAGTGACGTCACACCTCCATTGATTACCCTCACTATAATGTGGTCGTTCAACCTTTTATGTAGTAGCCTTGGGCAGATGCCATACTGAGCTAAGCTCCTAGTGGCAAGTTTGTTACATACGAATGACTAGAAAAAGCTGACAATATAACTATTGGTCGATTCAGAACAGCTGTTTTCAGTAGTTCAAGTAAAACAAACATTTCACCAAGCACCAGCTCAGTATGGAATCAAACATGGCCGAACTACAGCTTAGAGTGTTGGAATATGTTCAATATGGCAACGCCGCACTCGCACTAACAATGAATTGCTCCTTTAGCTACTTAATATATAATAATGTATTCCTATATAAGTACTGTTACTATACGAAAGCGATAAACAGCAGTGTCTACAGATGACAATACAGTGTTGCAAAGTTGTGTACCACTTTAGCTATAGTTAGGCCATGCAACAGCCTAAACTTTGTCAGATTAATCAGCACTGCCAATTTGAATAATGTAACAAAGGTATTTAGGTGTGAAATAATGTTAATAATTTATCTTCATTTTACTAAATTTATTCGAATATACACTTCTTTAAACATTAGAAATAACATTTTTTCATTTGACCAAGAAAAAATAAAATCTAACATTCTTTATGATAACAATCACTTGTTTAATACTTCAGCATTCTAGAAAATAGCATATTCTTCTTCTTATAGAAAAATACCATTCTTCAACATTCGTAACTTTGATCCTTCTCGTGTTGACTGTTCTAATATACAATGTTTACATGGTCTATACAAATATAAATAGTTTTCTAATAAAAAATAACTAAACTTTTAGAATGTTTCAAATATATCAGTCTAAGAATGAAAGTCTTACAACTTAATGAAAATATTTTACAGTCGGTAGTGAGCTCGTCCCGGTTTGAAGCTACAACATTTAAAAATGTAACAATATATGAATTTTTGAACAGAACATTTGTTTTTCTAAAATATATTAGCCTAATAATTATATTCATCGGTCTTTTTTTCAATAGTAGAGTATCTTGATGGTGAATATTTTGGAATTTATACAATCATTATTATAGACTCTAGTTTCCTTTCTCAGTATGGTATCAGCCTGAAGAGATAATTCACTTTGAGAACCCTGATGAAATTATAGTATTGTCCTTATAAAATATTCCTTGTCATCAAATAATAAAACAAAATAAAATCGAAACAATTTCAGTGCTGAACTTAGAAAAGGATTTTGTATATGTTTAAGTATGAAGGGGCATTTTGAAAAAGTAATAATAATCATTAAAAAAAGCACTTGAAAAATTTCAAATCAATACAAAATAACAAATTATTCGAAACAAATGTTATTACAATGGACCAGTATTTGCTTGCATACTTCCCATAATAAAATAATCGTAGACACTTTTATAATAGGGAGGTCAGTATATAGAGTTGGTTGAAGTTTTGAGATCTGTAACTAATTTGAGAAAGATTGACTATCAATTGATTTATACATCGATTATTATATGAAAAATAGTGAGTGATAGAATGATAAATTCAAAGAGTGAATTAATTTGATGATTGACTACTGTCTTCATTGGCTTTATGGGATATTCTTCAGCATAGCGCGCATCAAAAATGTTAGTCACGGTAATAAAATTCAAAAACCTACATTGGTCGTAAATTTAATCACAATTACGTTACTTCCATGAAAAAGTTCTGTTCACTTATGACAATACTAAACATCAACAATATCACTTCAATAATAAAAATTTTGAATTTCTTTTTCACCTACTAATCTTTTCTCACCACAGAATTTTGACTCTTATCTCTTCACACATCTATATCAATTGTAATCTAATATTTTATTTTTTAAACAGGTGCATATTATAACTAATTATAACAGGTGCATAACTATTTAAACATCAAATAAAAAATTGGTGTGCTGCACTACAACCGGGACGTTACCTCGACAAGAATAATGGTCTAGAAACTAGAATAAGGGCACAAACAGACAAGGTTTTGTAAGATTTCGACTCTGCCATTTGCCAAGTCGCCAATCAAGTCTAATTCAGAGTCCTAAATTACAAATTTGCTAATTATCTTCTCGAATCTTTGGACGAGCCAACTATCACAATAGCACTACCAAAAAATACCATCAAATCTTTGCAAGTTACGGCCTCCCCACAACGTGAATTAAGCAAACTTGAATGAATGTGGGGACATTTCAAAATGAATGTATCACTAGATTTCTCTACCAAGACTGCCTTTGATTATCCACAAGTGCTAGTGTCCCGAACAAAACACAAAAATTGTTGCGGGAAATTTACACTACTCAATTTTCTAAACCCCCCCCCCCCCCCCACTCAGTAACGACAGTGCGATCCAAATGTAAAAATGATACTGTAATTACAAAAACATGGACATATCTCTAGCTCTTGAATCCCTCAAATGTCAACAACTTTACAATGCAAACTAATTGATGAATACCATTAAACTTTAATTATAACCCCCTTTTTTTTAAATTATGGGGAATTCACACTTCTCTATTGAAAATCAAACCAGATTCGACGTTATCTAGATTTTAAAACCCACAAGTATCAGTGAATCTTCAATTTAATCCAACCTATCCAAAACATTCGCTTATGAGGAAGTTCATCAACAAGTAAAAATTAACAAAGTCTTGTCCGTATAGCTCCCTGGGGAACTTGCATTGAAAAATTGTGATTCTAAAGGCTCCACGTCCGACTTACAGAATCCCACAAGTGTAAGCGACGGATCAACAACGTTAATTATTGAGCAAAACAAGTTTGAAAGTACTTGTGAGAAAAACTGAACATATTCATATCTGTATAGGTTTTGAAATCCCGGGGGAACCTACATTGATATTGTTCATCAATTCAACAAAATTTCATTCTTTCCAGCTTTTGAGATCCCCATAAGTGCCACGGACCCCATAATGTACTAAAATCAAGCGTTTGGTGAAACTAGATCAAAGAATTAGAAAGTAACTCAACAAATTTTATTTTGTCTGCCTGTGCCCAAATCCCTGTCGTTTCCATAATTATTTCGTTCGTTGATACGTGATTTTTGGTCGAATGTCTTATTTTGTTCACACTAATCACCACATCACTTGTACACCACATAGAGTCTCCACAAACAGAAAACGGTCGATGTGAGCGTGATACACGTGTGCAGTATCCGTCGACGGAAATCACTTTTCCTAACTAGAACAACGGGAGATGAAGACGTTAGAACGCCATAGACGGGAATTTTCGCCAACAACTCTGGTCGGCGATTGACCTGATACTGACAACAGGGGTCCGTTTGCCAGGACACCATGTATACACCTGTGCACAGGAATGAGAATACTCCTAGTGGTGCGTAAGTTACGGGCTTTTTCGGCCATAGAGCACCTGTAAAACACAATAAATTTCAGAAAATGTTGTTTAATAAAATAAGGGGAAAATGTAACACAATCTCTCACATAACTTTTAATGTATAAATATCTAATATGTAAATTATTAATGTTGTCTATCCACTGCCGACGCAACTAGTGCCCCATGTGGCAAAATAATTAACTATGTGCTTTTGTGAAGTATTGATATGCAAGTCAATACCGTACTGTCCGAGAGAGGGTGGATAATTGGATGAGTTTTCACAGATAAACAAAATAGTAACCAGAATGATGGAGTAGATGAAGGGATTTACAGATCAAAAAAGCCCGAAAGCAGTTTACTCAGAAAGGATAAGATAGGGTGAGTAGATGAATGGATAGAAAAAGAACGGGGTGGGGTATAATAAAAATATACTATTAAATTTGTAAATAGGTTATGTCAAGTTCTAGAAATTCAGATTCCATTGAATCTGACAACTTGCTGGTAAGTAAATCATCACTGAATATGATAAATGAGAAACATTATAAAATATCCTGTACTAATTATACCAAATTTGAAATTCCACATTTAAAAATTACAGATTCAAGGAGTATGCCTAATCTAAATTTCAGATTTCAGCAGTAGGATTTCACCTAAGTCAGTCTTGTTCGTGACAAGACTGAGGTGAATAAGGAGCCCTCAACCATCGGAGTGATAGGCGATACACCACTACACTTTTTCAAGCCAAATTACGAACTTATGACTTATGTAAACTTATCTCAAATACTTTTCTACTGATGCCCCGTTTCGACTTGAACTAAATTTGCAACAAGTTAAAAGCAGGTTTCCTGAAAAAAAACCCGTTCTACTCTGCAACATTCCAGATTCACATGAAATTATTTAGTCTGGCGTCTGCCTGGGCTATTGTTTACCTTCTAAAAATAGATCGAGTGCATTCCATTCACAGGCAAAGTTACGTAGCCTACATATTTCTTGTTTGTAAAATGAAATTGCAATATGTAATTCATCTTAGGTATTTATCTCCACTGCAAAACTAAAAAACATGAGATATTTGAATTTTTAAAATGTTATTAAATTTTACTTCTACTTAAAAAAATTTCATAGCATGAAATTTATGCACCTCGTCAAATCTTTTAATTTCATCAATTTATACAGCTTTAAAATTAGAATCGTTCATAAAAACGTTAAATTTCACATCCAAATTATGATTAAACAGTAGTGCACAAACAAGAGAATTTGGCGATTACACGCTTTTGCTGCATTGTAATTCATGGAAGTATTACCCTTTATATTATGTTAACATATTTTTTCTCAAAATTTATTAGAATTTTTAAAAAATCTATCTAAATTGATCTTACCTGCAGCTATAATTGCTGCCACTCCTGTAACTGCAGCACTTTTGTGTAGAAAATTTCCGACTGAAATCCAACGCGAGGTTTCATCTCCAAGCCTAGATGGTTCAACGATTATAATTTTGAAACCAGCCTCCAATGCTCTGTCGAGCTCTTCTCCGAATGCATCTGGAGAATTTTCGCTGTCATAGACTTCTCGAATAATTGCTACATCACTGGAGTCTATTTCCCTGAATAAGAAGACAAACAACTTATTATTTAAGCAAAAACAATACACAAATGTTTGAAAAACTAAAATACGTTATAACTTCAAAACGCTATTAACGGCTTCGACTGGTACCTAGATCTAATTTACTTAATCAAGATCTAACTTAATGAAATTGAAAACAATGTCAATCATTAACTTAGCCTTAAAAAATAAGTAGCTAACTGAATACAGGAAAACTAGGTACCTTACTGTACTGATTGAAACGTATAATTACGTAATAGAAACAGAGTTGATTGAGAAAAAAATCTACGAGTTAACTTAGGTCTACTAAATAAGCAGAGATGTAAAATGGCTGGCTATGAATAAATAAAGTTTATGTCACTTGCTCTTTTCCCCTAGGGCAAAATAGTACGGTCATGTAGTGTTTAAATAGTGGATGGTTGCAGCTCCGTATGAGTAATAATATCAACAATAATAAAATGTTTTAGTTTCGTCTTTAAAATAACCTCTACCTGACTTCAGCCGATTGATTTTGCACTGTCATAATTATTGGTAAATACTGAAGAGGATTTCAACAATAATTGAACGATTAGAATATAGATATGGAAATTCAAACAAACAAAACCTTATTTTATAGGAATGTATAAGGAATGAATAAGTAAATAATATATAAATAAATACCTATCATCCTTCAAAGACATTGTACTTCAGTGAATGTTCTGAACGGTGTTGGAGGTTAGAATCCTCGATTCGATTCACTCCTGTAGGAAAGTTGACACGTAAACCAATAAAAAACACTAACTAAAATAAAGAGTTAGTTGAATAAATTGTATTCTGCGGTTTCATAAGTTTGACAAACGAAAATGCTGTACAATAATAATTTCTTTAAAAAAACAAAACATTCAAGAAACCTATTTGATAAACGAAAAACGCTCATACATCACTGCCATTACAATAGCAATGAACAAGTTGAAATGGAAGACATGTTTTCACAAAGGCAGTGGCCGGAGTTATGGTGTTTAGTGTTGGGGGCGGCAGTTTAAAAAATGTGAAGGGGAAAGAATAAAAATTAGAAAGCACAATAAACAGGTCTAAACGTAAGTTTAGGAAAAAAACCTTAATGAGTTGAAAAGTAAGTTACCTGTATACACTTTACATATTCAGCGGTTTATTTGATAAATTTAGCAATTTCTAATTCTGTGTCTCAACTTTCTTCAAACCACACCCAATGCATAAAATATTTTATCAATTCATCTTTTAGTAACTAACTTGTCGCCCGGAATTGTGGCACCACACTGAGGGGGTTGCTTTGTTACATACAGTATTGAAATTTATTATTGTAATCAATAGTATTGATAAATTCAAGTTATTATCAATTTTCATATAAATCCAACATGGAAAAATGGTTTTAGAATGGTGTGGGAGTCTACACTGGTAGACGTTACTAACTACTCAGAAGTGATGGACAAATGTCCCAATGGATAAATCAATTGGCTGGCGGGCCGCTTAGCGCAGTTGGTTGGGGAGTCACAACTTCAGCTTGCTGTCGTGGGTTCGAGTCCCGCTCCTCCGTCTGGCATTTATGTGTAATCATTCATCTCATTACCCACGCACAAGTCTCGGACTAATGTGGGCATCATCAGCAATAAAAAAATGTTTATCCTTCACTCCTGAGTAGTCAGCAACGTCTACTGGTGCAAGCTTCCAAATCTCATCCATGGACAATGAATTGTTTTGTATTGTAATTCAAGGATTGATTAAAAATTGATACGATTAAGTAAAGGTGAATTCCCACTTTGAAGGTGTTCTATACTGATGATTTTTTCTTTAGACCTGAGACTTCTTGAGAAGAAGAATATTTAATATTTTTATTCCAATTCAGTCTCAAGTTCGAATCTCATTCAGCTATGGATGTTTCTCATCATTCGTCTCATTGCACCCGCACAAGACTCATGTGGGCATCATCCGCAACAAAAAAGTGAAGTCTCAATTATCGACAATTTTCTTAGAAGTGGGTACACTTCTAAAGATTTGAAAGCAGCATGTAATTGGTAGAAAAAAAAACGAAACAAACAAATATCAATAGGAACGTAAATGTGTGGAATGATAAAGATTAATTGAAAATACTTTGAGCACACTGTCAGTTATAATGTTCGAATAACATTACATTTCATTAAAAAAATTTCCCATTTTAATTCTTAACAAGGAATATTAATTAATATTAGCACAACTAAACAACTCATTTTAGTTCAATTGATCTAGAAGTGTCTACAAGACAGTCTACAAGTCTACAAGACGGACAGAAATACAGCAATAATACCGGATGATTACAACAGAATGTCCCAGTTTTGGAGGTATTTAATTACAAAACGTAGATACTCACACAATGTTTTGACCATATGAATTTCTATAAATGTGGTCGTCAGCAGAAGTACAAACGATATCTATGAGGTAATTGAATTTCTCCCAACATGTCTGTATTCAATGGCTGCAGTTATTATTTTTTTTTGTTATTTGGCCATGCTTGTTATCTTCTCAATATTAAAGGAGGAACATATTATTTTCCAACTGGATGAAGCACTATCACACTCGCACCTACCAGTTCAAGAATTCTTGGATGAAAAAGAAATAATAAAACATAATATCGTGTGACCTGACTGGACGTGACCGTACTGGGTCAGGTCTGGTGTCTGGAGTTCTCAAGGCGCACATGAACAAAGTTCAGGGCCTCTGACGTGCCTTACGACTGTTTTTTAGGCAGCCGGGATCGACAGGCTTGACGTGTCCTCCGAAACACTGCAGTGGCATAAGGAAAAATCTTTTGGATTAATAATTAATTACAGTTTCGATCGATTGGCTGCAGATGTACTGAAAAAAGCTTCTTCAGTGCCCTCCAACACGCCCTGATTTAAGCCCTTGTTATTTTATTACTCCCTGATTCAAGCCCCTTTGGTTTCATGTACGTGACTTGTTGCTACAAGTGTTGGGAGACTTCGATGGTCACATTGGACCTTTGATTATTAATAGAAATTTCGAATGTACTTTCTTATGACTGGTCAGATAAAAGCCCTTCAAAACTGTGACATTCTTTTGTAATCATATATTTGAAGGTATTTAAATGGCCACAATTTATCATTCAACTTTACAATAACATAAATTGCTCATGTCCTTCCTTTTCTATCTATGCTCACACATTGTCAATTGCATATTGAGTAGCAGTAAAATGAATTAGTCTTCTTTTTCATTTTCACTCTGTGAATCTGATTCAGTTCTATCACTTTCACTGTTCGCAGTTTCTGTAGCTGTTGTAGTCTTCTTTTGTTTCTTTTTCGCTTTTTTCTTCAACCTTTTTGCTCTTTTTTTGGCTGTTCTCTCTTCACTTGCCTGTTTATTTTCTAGTATTTTTTGATGGTAAGCTTCCTCGAGTAGCTCCTGAGAAAATGGAAAGAAATTTAATATTAAAGAAGTTGAAATAGATAAAGAGTTTCTGAATCATAGAACTAGTGCCTACCATTTGACACTAGTGTTTCAATTTATTCACCTATTCACTTATGCAATAATTCTCAAACTTCATTAGAGATTATAGGATTGCTACAAATGGCCATAATAGTATCTAAATTCAACAAAACTATTGGTTCATTGATAGATAAAAATTGACTCTCAGTAGTCAAAGTATCATTATTTCTCTCAAGCGGAATAGATTTCTCAATACTATAACTTGTAATTCCAAACAGTTACAGTATTCATTTTTGTCACAGATCTGTCAAGACCTGTCCAAACGGAGACATTTATTGCGATAGAGCGCTTTCATAAAACAGAGTCTAGTCTGAAGAGAAGGTACAAGAGTTTGAACGAGTTTCTGAATGACAATTTGGGAAACCTGTCCTCAACACCGCCGACTCTTGCCAATCAAGTGACTTAATTTTTTATTTGTAATTGTCGACAATTATTCAAAGTATGACTAGTGCATTATGTGTTTATAACGTGATCTAACCAGGAATGCCTAGGCATTGGTCGAGAAATTGGAAATTGGAGATAGGACTCTAGACAAACGTAATGTCTCTTGCGGTGAAAATCAGGGGGGCACGTTTTGAAAAATTAAATATTTTTCCACACTTTTCATCTAATGTTAAACCTTGTTCGCTAAATTTGTTCTTAATTTATGAATAGCCTATAACTGAAAAAATCTATAAGAATCGTGATAGAATTGCATCTAACCTTTTCACCTTTTTCCTGTATGAACTTTTGTCGCGAATACTCTTTCCGTCTCAGATGTCTATAAACATGAAATTCCCCACTTCCAGCACCTGCACTAGAGCCCATCACGTTACGTACAAATTCGGGAACATGAGGACTTTTCTTTTCTCTTAGTCGTTCCGGAATAACTACAGGTTTCTCCTGTAAAATAGTAAATACACATATTCAACAAAAATGTTTCATACTGTACTCTCGTGGTTTTTCAAAGGATAAACGATTCAAATGCGCAACCATTCCTCTTTACATCCCTTACCAAACAAAAATAATAGAACAATGAAAATGCCAAACTATATTTTTGGATGTATGGCTGATTCTTAGCCATTGGCCATCATTGAGTAGACTCCCTCAACATTCTTTTATTGGTGTTGGTGATATTTTGACAGAAATCTACAAAGAATAACAATAATGGTCTACACAGATATTAATACTGTTACATATAACTGCATAGTACATCAGTACATGCACCTTCACTATGTATAAATTGGGACAGTTTTCAACAGCTTTTTGTGAGTGTGATGCTACTCAGACAATACAACCTAAGGAAGAGTGCCAGCTTATGAGAGTAGACCAGAATATTTATTGATGGCTACATCAGAGCCAATAGCTTATTTGAACTTCTTAAATGTTTGTTTATGACTGTGATTTCAAGTATGTGTTTGTTTCACCATGATTCATTTGATTCTTTAAGCTTATATTTATTTTCTATGTACATATATATGTATCTCATATATATTTGTATCTCTTGCCATGTTCTAAATAAATTATCTTCACATCACATTATAAAATCCAGCAAAATAGCTCACTTTTTGAAATTTACACCATTCTCTATTTGAATATCATAATAACTATAAATAATGATCATGCGCATGTGCTACACAGAAGGTGTTATCTACAATAATTTAATTCATCATCCCTTTCAACCATGTAACGTATGTATTGTATTGTATTATATTATATAGTGTTTCTGTAACAATTAATGTTTTTTTTTTTTTTTTTTTTACTGTATAAGTTGTGACTGTTAACTTGACGATGCCCATTGCATGTATAGTGTTTTACGGCAAATAAAATTCTTGATTCTTGAAACGTAGTGATAAGCTGGAATTTTATTATTAGTTATATACTTCTAAAGTATCCTCATCAAGGAAACGCAACGATAAACATTCAAACTGAAATATGAATATTAGTGTATGAATATGAATGTAAATAAGTTAACTTTTTGTTGTAAATTTAACGACTTGCAGTCAGTTTTAGATTGTGAATATATAATAAATGTACTCACACTTGGCCGAACGTTTTCGTTTATTAGCAACGCAGATGTTATGGAACAAGAAATCCAAGAATGTAAACATGTGATGACAATTTTGATTGGACAGCTAGTGACCACTTGAAATGAGAACTCTAGTCTGTAAATTAACATACCCACACCAATCAATTTATATTATGATACTTACAGGATTTTTCATAAGTTTTTCAAGTTTCATCCTCTGAAGATCACTGGCACTTCTAGCGACTGCTGGTTTTGAAACCTCTTTTTCATTATCATCAGACATTTTTGAAGTACAATTTGAATCACTAACAGAGTGTTAGAGGATTTCAATATTGTGTGATATTCAATTTAATTTATGTAATGCTCAATTTTCAATAATTGGAAAATGTAAACAAGAACATAACCCAACTTTCTCAATTAGTTTGTTTTGAAATATCGATAGATTGTGACAGGATGGTTGAGACCATATCGATTAATGACTATCAAGTTTGATATATACGCAGAATTTATTTATCTCTTACGTTATAGGGAGAACATTCAATTCGTAACTGATGCAAGAAAATGTTTCATTCCAAGTTCTTCTATTCATATTGATTTATATTAAAATACTGAGAATGATATAGTATGCATGCCTCGAACACTCGGCTGTAATTTTGTACAGTGCAGTGCAATGGTATTTTGAAAAAAAATTATGTTTAAATTAGCTTTTGAGGTTTTATAGACTTTTGTAAAGCTATCTAGAGATATTTTTCACAAAATGAATTGATTACTTTTAAGTTGGCATGACTGTCTGCCGGTGGTTGCTGAAAGCCTTTTTCATGAACTGAACACCGGCGGCGGCGTGACGCATGACGCATAACCTATAAAATTCACTCAATATTTTGTGCAAACTTATTGTTTACAGAGACTATGGATCTATGTCATACAGTTAATGTTAAATTCAATCTAAAGGACCTATTTTCGGACCACAGGTCGTCGTGTCTGTTGTCTATTGACAACAGATTCGATACTGTGGGAGACGTAGAAAACTTTTTGAAAGAAGGCTTGGAGATAGCAGAACCATTCTACCTGGAGGCCTCTGGGGCATGGTTACCAAGCTTCGAGAAAGCAGCCCTGATTCATGCCGCATCAGACGAAATTCGGTAAGTGGAAGAACAAATAAATGGAAATTTAATTTAATTTATTTACACACAGTTTCCAAAATACTATATAAAAGATACAACATATAGACACCATACAAAATGGGAAAAAGTGATTAGGTAACATCATTGAATAAAGTATTGGAAGTATTCAGTACCTACATTTATATGTTACCTATTGTCTTCAATTCCTGAAAGGATGGGATTATCTTGCAATTTTTACATTAGTCATCAGCTATAGTTTATTGATTGGGGAGGACATATACATAATACATTTTTCTTACAATTGGATTTGTAATTTCTTGGTATGTTTGTTGTTTTAATTTAATTGAGAAATATGAACATCATTTGAACTCGCATTATATTTATTTAACATTATAACATTATCAATCACATTCAAATAAATTCAATCACATCT
The DNA here is from genome assembly GCA_948455865.1 of Conomelus anceps. Classification (NCBI taxonomy): domain Eukaryota; kingdom Metazoa; phylum Arthropoda; class Insecta; order Hemiptera; family Delphacidae; genus Conomelus; species Conomelus anceps. The sequence continues at coordinate 16,866,095 of OX418221.1, forward strand.
AGATTTTTGATCATCCATCTTTTCAGTCCAACATCTCAACACCGACTAAAAAACTATTTCACCAAAACATCTGTACAAATTACCAGCTGTGCTATTTTGATAATTTATGTCTCACACATAACAACACTTCCCCCTGAGACATAAATCCATCAAAATCAAAACATTGATTAATATAACAAAACAAAAGAAACAAAATTAAATTATCAAAACATTACATCACAAACTTTGGAACAGATCAGAAAAATACAAACAAATTAAATTATCAAAACATCAAATCATTACATCACAAACTTTGGAACAGATCAGAAAAAATACAAACAAATTAAAATTCTGCATTAAACAAAATACTCTCATTTTTCATTTCTAATACCCAAATACAATCTGATATGTTCAACTTTAGCTTTAGACAACGATTTTGTCAAAATATCTGCAACATTTTCTTCTGATTTGATATATTCAAAGTTAATCAATCCATCCTCAACTAAACTTCTTACAAAGAAACAATATATCTCCATGTATTTGTTTGTTTCAGTAATTATTTTACTATTACTGATAGCTCCTTGATTGTCAGCAAAAACTGTCCACGTTTTAGGTAGAATGTCTGATAAGCCTACTTCTTCAATAAGATGTGAAAGCCATAAAACTTCTTTACATATTTCACATTGTGCTCTGAACTCAGCCTCCATAGTGGATAAACACACACGTTTAGATTGTTTCTTGGTTTTCCATATCACTGGAGCTCCCGCAAGCATTATAATAAAACCAGAAAATGATTTTCTATCACCATTATTTCCAAAATCAGAATCAACAAAACATTCGAATCCTTTTGACTCTTGTTTATAATTAAGTCTCATATTTTTGGTTGTGTTAATATATTTCAATAAGTGTTTTACTTCTAGCCAATTCATTTCTGAAGGATCCTGATTAAATTGACTCAATTTACAGATGGCATACATAATATCGGGCCTTGTACAATTGGCTAAATACAGCAAGCTTCCTAATGCACTTCTGTACTTAGTTTTATCACATTTCTTCAAATCTGCATTACATTTTTTACATTCTGGATTGAAATCTGCACATTTCTTACAATATTTAACAACTTTGCCCTGCACTGGTAAAGGAGTATAACATTCTTTTGCATTTTCCATGCCATACGTTTGTACTACACCTGAAACATATTTATTTTGATCCAATACAATGCAACCGTTTTCCTCATGCGAGATCCTAATAGATTTGCTTTTCTTTACAGTAATAAAGACATGGATCGTACACAGCTTGCTTCAAGGAAAGTGCCTTGAAGGCTTGATCAATGCAATTATTCCAATCTCTACCTGATTGAGGAAGTCCGTACATGCTCTTCTTGAGCTTATAAACATGATCTTTCAGCTTAACATTTTTGAATCCTTTGGGTTGCTCCACATACACATCTTCTTTCAATTCACTATTCAAATAAGCTGCTTTCACATCAACATGCCTGTCAGTCCATTTCTTAATTACACTTATTGCAATCATCAACCTTACTGTTTTCCTCTTTATTACTGGACAATATGCCTCTTCATAATCGACTCCTGGCTTCAAATTATAACCTTGAACTACTAGTCTCGCTCTGTACCTTTCTATTTCTCCATTCTGATTTATTTTCTGCTTAAACACCCATCTCGTTCCTAATACTTTATGATTCTTTGGTCTTTCTACAAGCATCCATGTGGTTTTAGCATCTAGTGTTGCAATCTCTTCATTCATAGCATCCATCCATCCGACACAGTCTTTTCCACTCACTGCTTCTTCGTAACTCTCTGGATCTATATTATAATTATTTTTATTCTTAGCTGCACAACATTTCGTTTTCAGGTCATCATTTTTATAATTAATCAATCTTTTATTCGCCAATCTAATCGATTTTCTAACGACTTCTCTAATATTCTGCATATTATTCTCATCAATATTCTCCATGCCATCAACATTCTCCATCTCATCAACATTCTCCATCTCATTAACATTCTCATCATGACAGATCCCATCATTCTGAATTTTATTATCAATCTCAATCACATTTCTCATTCTCAATCGCATTTCATCATTCACATCATCATTTTCAACATCATAATCATCCTCCACCTTATCCAAATCAATCATCTTTGTCATTCCAATTTGCTCATATAAATTTAAATTTTGTACTCTGCCGACAGTCTGCTCACTCAAAACCTTTAAACTTTGAATAGTCACTGCCATACTTGTAAGTGCTATCGTATCCTTCACTCCTAAGTAACAATCTCTATCAATTACATTTTCTACAATCTTGTTTCTTTTTACAACATGAAGTACATATAATCCATTTTCTAATGTAGCTTTGAAAACATTCTCTCCATTATCAAAACCCATAGCACAATGTTTACTGTAAAATGCTTTTTATGTACATTATAAACAAAAATCCAAGTCTTGGTCTTCCTGGATAAATTGTGTCAATTTACATGAAAAACTATGGTCACAGATGGACCATGAACTTGAAACATTGTCACAATACAGCAAAGTCGTCGTTTCAGGATAGTTGAAAAAGTCTTTAGCATTGTAGTAGTCCTAGCTCTTTCCAATCAGCAACAATGATAAGGAAACCTTGAAAGCACTCATCGGACGTTCCCTCACTGAAGACGGCAAACAATTGAGCATTTTCAAAGCAGCACTGGGAAGGAACCTTTTACCTTGGAGAGCCTACACTGCGGAATGTAAATCTGACTGTTCTCTGGTACTGTAGGAATGTACTTGACTTCTCGTAAAAGATGCACTGTTTTTTCTGAAACCAAAGACTGTATCTATACCCAGACGCTTGAATAAGGGTGCGTTTATGTCGGAGCTGTGATAAACGATCGTAGCAACGATGAGAGAAGCAATGCTAGTAGGGAGTAGCGCTCTGCTTCTATCGGCTGTTCATGCCGAGACAGTCGCGCTCAAAGGTTGATTCGTGAGTTTGTGTTTTGAAAAACGAATTTGTGCTGAGTGATTCTGAAGATTACAGAGCCAAAAAAATACAAAACCTGTTTAAAATGTACGTATGTAAAAATCCATTGTAAAAATCCAAATCCACGTTGTATTCATGAAAATATCACTAATTTTACTTACGTTTTGTGTTCAATTCTTGAGCAATTTCACTCCACAACTTCCCCAACACAAATCAATTGCGGTGATTTTTATTAATCTTGTCCCATAATGCTGGTCTCATAAAAACTTGTGTTATTAAATTGTCAACATCCATGTTCGGAGCCTCGATACTAGCTGAGAAAATGGACTGAGCTATTATCGCTGCTCTCATCGATGGTCAGGACCCAAGAGCGATTAACAAAGCAGCTCCGACATAAACAGGCCCATTTAGAAAGCACGTCGGTATTATCTACGCGTTGCTAGGATCGCAGCTTGTATCGCTAATCACAGCTCCGACATAATCGCACCCTAAGGCGCGGCCTCCACTTGCGATATTTAGTCGCTGCGACTAAGAAATCGCATTCGCTTAAAAAACTGTAAGGTGAACGCACTGCGATCAATAAATGGCTAATTTAAATAATAATAATAATATTAATATAATTTAGTAAATTTTGATAATCATTATTTCTGCAATGGCTGACATAGAAACTTGTGTCATCGCCTTAGTGCTTAGAGTTAGATTCTTTGAATTGTTTGTTATACAACGCTGGTCTCTTACTGATATCAATAATTCGCTATCTATCACTGTTGCAATGAGTCCATAAAATCCATTTGATTAATTGTTAGACATATTTCCACGCGCGAATTCTATAATTAACCACCCTAAAAACAGGCAGGCAACAGGTCAAAACTGTCGGCAGTGGATGCATGTGGCTCATTGCGGAAGTCCGATAGTCGGGTCGCAGGCAAAATGGGATGATTTGCGTAGCGATTTTTCAGACAAATGTGGGTTCACCCCAACTAGAAATGAAGGGGATTTCATTTTTACGACTATAAAGAATCTTGCGACTAAAAAACGCAAGTGGAGGCCGCGCCTAAGGGTTGTCAATGAGCGTAGTAATACTATATATCAACACACGAAGTGCTCTCTTTTGTAACAGAAGGATGTCGTTTGAATTTGCTGAGTGACCCCAAAGCAGAATGCAGTGCCTGCAAAACACTACACGATACATCATCAGCAAACGTTAATGCTCAAGTACTCCAAGCACATTAAAACTGCCCTCTGTGAAACAACTTAAAGATGGTGGAACAAGCGAAAACCTTTCAACAGAGTCACAAAGTTTCAACAAAGCTTTCAATCCAGAATGAATAATAAGACTTTAAGTTGTCAACCACATTTATTGAAAACTTGTTTGAGATTGATAATGGTGTAACAATCGAAACTAGTATCTCACGGTTTTCAGTAAATGTGTTTGTGACAACTTCAAGTCTTATTATTCATTATGGATAACTTCCACAATATCACCTTCCCCACTACAAAGAAAACTTTCAATCCAGATTTTTTGAATATTCAACTTGGTAACAACATAACTACAAGTTCTGATTTTGGTGTTGCAGGGCTAAATATTTCTGGATGTTATTCCAAAAAATCAATTACTTGCATGCTTTTTGTATAGCAGGTTTATTTACAAACAAAAATCCAAGTTGATTGTTTTTATTGAGAGGTGCCTCAATATTAGAAAAACATAGGTAGGATATGGCCTCCATGTCTCCCATAGCGATGACGGCCGTGATTCAATGTTATAAGATTTTTGAAAATGCTCAACCATGGAACTCAACATTGGTAAAAATTAGCTTTTACAATTTGGCATACATATCATTCTGTCCACCCATATTGCCTCACTACTGAATGACTTTCAATTATTAATGAACTCATTCAATGATTGCAAATCAAGTTACAACGATTTGAGTTGAAAACTATTTGCCTCTAGCTAAGAATGATATTTTATTGCAACCATGACGAATATTATGTAGAGCTAGACAATGTATCAAGATATGGTCTCCAACCTCAATCTACCATTAGGATCATAGCTGTAGAAATTTCCCTTGGTAGGGAGAATAACCACCCTTGTTTGGTCCATAATCTACTCTTCTACTGAACCTATAAATTATCGGTCGCTAAGGATAAGTTTGGCTTATCCTTCAGTTCCAATATTTTTATTTTAGACATGTCGAAGACATTATCTAAGTTACTTCTTTTTTCAACTCATGCCCATAATAATTAACCTCGCTATTAGCTGCCAACTAATGCTCTATTAACGGTCAATCGCCAAAAAAAAAAAAACAGAATTATTAAGGAACTGCAAAACTTCATATACCGTACACCGGGAGATCACAGTCTTCTAAATCCCTATTTTCTCATCCATTTTCAAAATTGATATGTTATTGAAAAGGCAAGTAACCAATGAATAATTGGCTATTAATTAGCTGTTGAAAATTGAAGCAGATGCTTATTTTTCAGGTTAGGAGTGTAAGTGGCTGATATTTAGCAGTGTTCGATGATTGGTATGTTTACCCTGTATAGAAAGCAAAGGTGGTTCAACTCCGCTTCTATTGAAATTCACATAAGTTATATTATTCACACTATAACACAAAATATTATATTATGCATAGAGGCAAAAACTGTAATAATAAATTAAAAGTTGTAATTCCATTTTTCTTTTAATTATAATTAACTATAATTTGATGAACTAATGCTTTCATGGTGAATATCTACTCTTAATTTGTGTGAGATGACTATTCCGCACTGATGTAGTGCTTCCTCAAACACGGCATTAGGCCTACCTCAGTTTGAGGAAGCACTACAAGAGTGCGAAATTACCATTACACACATAAAATAAGTGTAGATTTCGACCTATGGGAGGATCAGTTTATCAGGTATGAGTTGTAATTAAATAGGGAAGTGATAGCCATGAGCCGTAGCAGGTATCTGTTTAATCAGATAGAGATAAGCTGCGTTCTCCTAGGCACTCTTTATAGGGGTGACCGATTAGATTGGCCAGCAAAAAAGACACTGTTCTGTGCTGTAAAATCACTTCCCGGTGGTTCGGAACACACCTAAAACTGTAGGTCCAGCTCATCAATCACAATCATCCAACTCATTACCCACGCACAGGTCTAAGACCTATGTGGGCTTTATCCTCCAGAAAAAAATACTGTTACTGGGAAGCTGTCTGCTGCTCCTCTGTCTTGCGAATGCTTTATGATAGCCTATGTCCTTTATTGGTGTGGATACCTTTCCGGATAATCATTTTTGTAATGTACATGACTGTATTGAATTGTAAAATCGAATTTATCATTATTGTTGGATTTTTCTTCTAAATTTGTCACAATAAATAAATAAATAAATGTTACCTAACCTAAGATTTTGATTCTCCGTTGAAATTTTGTGAAAAGCAGTTTTGGGCAATAGCCTGTTGTATTCACATTGATTGTATGCTAGTTAAATAAATGATTATCACACCGTTTTGAATCCTTTTTTGGGGGAAACACGGTGGGTCTATGGCATAAGTAGACTCCGAGCAACCATATTTTATCAGTGGTTAGAATACTGAACGCGACGAGGAGAACTTATGTTTCAAAATACTATCAGTCAAATACCATATCTTGATAAAAATGACACTTTTCAAACCCAAATGCTAAAATAAGTTTTCAGTAAATGTACAAAATAGAGATACCAATTAGTGACAGGATAAGCCTTCAGTTTGATGTAATTCCATTGTTCTTATGTATATTTTATAAGTTACAGCATATCTAACTGGTACTGGTCATCCTCTGTATAACCAAGTTGCCTAATTTTATGTAATTCTAGAAATTTAACATTTACTTCATCTCCATCTGTTTGTTACCTTCTCAAACTCTTGCTCAATATTAAAATTCGTTGTATTGATCGTGTTATATTTTCATTATTAACTGGTTCTAAGTAATTTTCAACATTTCCAGGCTAAAGTTATTGAAACCTCAGTCTAAAACAGAATTCAGAACAGAGCATTTCGATACAAATCACTACAAAACGAAGAAAAAAAGGAAGCATAATTTCGAATCAGAGTCCAATGGTACTCTGTCAATTGAAAGAGATGTCGACGAGAACAGCTTCAATGACTCCTACGTAGAAAAGAAAAAAAAGAGGAAGAAGGAGAAGGGGTCGAAAATGAGTCCAAGCACCGACATATCATTTGAACGGAAAGAGGAGAAGCCTAAAAAGAAGAAGAAACATAAAGAGCGAGATCTCGGATCTGATGGTGGAGAGCAAGGTAAGTGAAGATATTTTTTTTTCGAGGATGAAGCCCACATAGGTCTGAGACCTGTGCGTGGGTAATGAGTTGGATGATGGTGATTTATGAGTTGGACCTACAGTTTTAGGTGGGTTCCGAACCACCGAGAACCACCTAAGACATGCTATCTTAGCATGGGGTAATTCATCAAAACAAAACCTTGATAGGGTGTTTAAGATCCAAAAGAAAGCTGTTAGGTGTGTGGAAAGAGTACATAGATTAGATTAATGTAGGCCGTTGTTCAAGAGACTTGGTCTCCGAACTGTACCCGGCTTGTATGTGTATGAAGCTACTTTATATGTAAAAAGAGTGATACTAATCAAAATTTCGACGTACAGTATTATAATACAAGAAGCCGCGGAAATTATCACTTGGTGAGTCACAATGGTAACTTATTAAAAAAAACCTAGTTCTATTGTGTTATATTGTAGTTATATTGTATATTGTATTGTAGTTATGTTGTATTGTAAACCTAGTTATATTGGTAGGAAACTCTACAACAAGCTACCGCGGTTTTTAAAGAGTTGAAAATATAGAAATATTTAAAAAACAATTGAAAAAATATTTAGATGAAGCTTTTCATAGTGTATAAGAGTTCCTTTCATATCAAAATTAAGCCTCACCTCAACTAATTGATATAGTAATTATGGTACCGGTATCTAGTGTATAGTTATTGATCTGACTTGTCTTATACTCCTTAACTGGAGTCTCAAGACGTAATCTACAAAACAGAAAAAAATATTCTCATGAATGGATTCCTGAATGAAGACATGGCTACCTCTGAATTTTCTAATGCTCTTTCTTATGTGCTTTTCATAGTGTATAAGAGTTCCTTTCATATCAAAATTAAGCCTCCCCTCAGGTAATTAATTTAGTAATTATGGTGACTAGTGTATAAGATAGTATAATTTTTAATCTGACTTGTCCTATACTCCTTAACTGGAGTCTCCAAGACGTAATCTACAAAAAAAGATATATTGGCATTAGAACGGTGTACCCTAATATTTGGGTGCGATGTAAGGCAATTATTTGTTTCTTTTAAGGATGAATAAAGTGTGTTCAAATTAGCTTATTTCATCTTCCTAAGTAGGCCTACCGAGATAAATCAGTTCCAATTAATAATGTGACAAGATACGTTTTTGCTGTTGAAAGCCCCATGTTTCTGAGAGAATTTTAACGAGAATCAAAGAATTCACTTTGGACACATCCCCATCTTTCACGTTCAAAAATACTCAAAATAAATTTAATCTGATCCAGATATACACAAGAAATATAATAATATAAAATAAATAATAATATACAAATATAAATATAATAATACACAAGAAATATTCCTTATTTGTGTAATGCGTGTAGTTTATTTAGTCGATTCCAGCTGTGGGTGATTATTCAGTCCTCAACCGTATTTTTCGTGTCCAGAGGGCGGACTACGGGATCGAATTGTAAGTTAGGTTACGATATCTTTCCTCACTCAGCAAACAGAGTTATATCAGTATGCCAAGTTTGCTGAAACAGATAATCAACAGACCGCTCCAGGGTCTACTTCTCTTTAATAGTACTTTTCACTACATATCCTAGTTGAAATTCGAATTGCTTTGAATGAAACTTCAGTGAATTGATGTAGAAGATAATCTGTAACTTTGAGTATTATTTTATATAATATTTATTTTCCCCTCCCTTATTATTTTCCCTATTTCGGTGTTTCCTCTCCACAACTAGGGTGAAATTTTCTCAATCTTATGTGTATGTTTTTCTATTGCAATCAAATATTGTATTCTTGAGAGAAAAATTATTATTACTTTCAATATTCAAAACAAAACTCGAACGATTATGATAATAAAATATAATTGAATTCCGTATTTCTGATTGTTATTTTTTATTTCTTGCAGTTGAAATTCCAATTCTTCCAAAAGAAACTCCGATGCGTCCAGCTGAAACTACAATTCCATTGCTGGGTAAAAGTCCGTCCAACTCCTTGGACAATATTCAAAGTAGTACCGAATTGAATGAAGAAACGACCACCAAACGAAGAAGATTTCGAACTAGGCGAAAGAAGAATGCAAAGAAAGAAGAAACATGCAATGATGATCTCTCGAGAGCCAAAGAGCAAGCTATGGCGGCTTTGGATTCGAGATTGAAATCTATTTATAGCTACCAGACTCATGCTGCACCAAAACGGAGTCACATCAGATTTGGTGATGAAGATGAAGGTAATCAAACGTCTTATCACAATAGATGCAAAAGTAGCAGTACCTTAACTCATTATAAACAAATTTGGACAAAACTAAGTTAACGCTAACCTGAACCCTCTTTGCATATGCCTGCTCTAAATACGAGATGCATAGAGTATTCAGGTTAGTATCAGCATTATCGTTGACGTAGTTTTGAGCAAATTCTCTATTATGGTACTGTATTGTATGTTGTCCCATGCAGGCTATTAGAAAAATTAATATACAGTTTTATTTTTTATTTCTATTGATTCTTTTCATCTGCTGGAAGCCCGTGTGCTGCGATCCCATCCTTCCGCATGTTGTGGATGATTGCAAAGTATATTTATATCTTAGAGTTATTTAGAGTTTCTTTAGAGTTATTTTTTCTATAAATTATTTTACAGTACTTTTATTTTTTAAATAATCTGTGCTGTCCATGGATCTCTCTTCCACACGCAGACGACTGGTCTTTGTGGAGGAATTCCTTGTATGGTATTTTGTGTAAAATGATGTAATTTATTGTGTCTTTTTAGAATAAAAATTATTTGAATTTGAATATCTCTTCAAACTTCAAGGCGTTCAAATTCGGCTTTAGGATTTATCAAAATTTTATTTTATAATTCTGGTTACTACGAATGAGTGGGTGACATTCAAACTGAGAGAAAAGCCCATAGTGTATGGACAATTGAAGCTGGGGCCCAGGAAGGTAGTTATTGCCAGTAGTTGGCGTAACTGCATTTCTACCTTCTAGAAAATACTTCGTCCAGAAATCTAACCAACTTATTGAACAACTAATGAAATTCATCCACTTCAAAACTAGAAAATACGATTCTTTACCAATGTTCGCGTATTGTCTTAATTAAATATATATCATCTGTAAATTTTAAGTATATTTTGGTTGATTTCTAGCTCTTTTCACATTGATAGGTAAGATAATATTACAATCAAAGTAAAAGAAGGAAAACCTTGATAGGAGTGAAAAGGAAGAACTACTGTGTAAAAATCTTCAGTAAATTAGGTTGAATCTAAACTGTGCATTGGTCGTAGTACTAGGAATCATTCATATTTAGAAAAAAATCGCCCAATTCATGACTTAGATGAAATCTTTGCAAATTTCAGCAGTGTAAACTTGAAGGAATTCAAGTAGTTTGTAGCTGTAGTTTTCCGCCATCTATATTATTTCAATTAGAACTGTCCACAGACTTTTATTGGTTGTAGGACTTTTATTGTTGTTTTTAGCTATGTAATGAGCTTCTGAAGATCTGAAGAGTATGTCTTCTGAAACACATTTTATGCACTTCATATTATTAAATTTTTCACTAACATTTCTATTTTCATTTTTTGTTTGTATCTCACATGGATTCCTCGAGGCTTATGCGTGGATAATTAGGTGAATTATAAAGTGCAAATAAAGTCAATGTACCTATCTTGTTGTTTTCGAATCATGATTCAATTTAAATTCTGTGAAATTTAAAGAAGTAAGTTCAACTTGTAATTGTTGCAAAACACAAATTGTATTTTATTTTCATTTTTTTAGGAATTGTTACAACAGAATCTACTGATGAGCCTGCCCAATCATCTCAACTACCAACGCCGACAGAATGTAGTGCCGAAACTGAAACTAGTGTGAATGAAACCAGTTCATATTCGAATCAATCTAGTCGTAAAAAAGTGCAAGTTTTCGGAAGAAATACTTTTTCAAATTGCTCTGCTAAGATTTTTAACAGAGTTGACGAACCATCGCCAGGTAAAAGTTATGAATCAGTCAATAAAGATGCAGAAAGTCCGACTTGTAGCTATAACCATCAACTAGATTCAGTTAGGAATGAAAGTACAGTCCCAAAAAACTTGAATTCTATTTGTTTGAATGAGGCTTTGCAAAATTTGAGTGACAAGTGTTCCCAGCTTTTGAAATCCAACCCTTCCAGTCGTTACAAAGTGCAGTTATTCGAAAGAAAGCCAAGGAGTTTTTCAGTAGATATCAAAGATACAGATAAAACGGAATTGCAAACTTTGTCGAGTAAAAAGAAGGAAGATGAAATGACTGAAAAAGAAAACGCAATGGATGTATGTACAAATGATATAGATACTTTGGAATCGCAAAAAGGTTCTAGTGAAAACATGAAAGATGAAGATAATGAAAAGAATAGTGTGAGATATGAAAGTATGGTGTGTGAAACTGAGATAAACAATGTGAAATCCCAAAACATTACTTGTGAAAACAAGGAAAAAGAAACTGATAAAAAGGAAGATGGAATGAATGGAGAGGATGATATGGAATTAACCTTAACACCTCAACAGAACGAGGAAAATGCATATAAAGTCAATGAAGATGTCAAAATCGAAAGGGATGTAGATATGGATGAGGTGACAGTGCCTGGTAATCTTGATAAGAACATCGAAGATACAAGAAAAAATGTTGAGAACAAGACAAGTTTGAAAAATAATGAAAGTAGCTTGAATAAAACTGGTACGAAAACTAATGACGAGGAACTTGGAACGATTACAAAATTTGAGGAGAAGGATACAATAGATGATGATAGGGAGAACGGAATGAGTGAGATTCATACAAAAGAAAGTGAAGAAGTTAATGGAACGAATGGGAAAGAAACTAAAATGCTCGATGAGGAAAGTGGTTCGAATAAAAAAATCAAAGATAAAAAACATGTGACTATTGAAAAGAATGAGGAGTACACTGGTGCTGATGAAACAAGTACGATAAATAGAGACATTCACAAAGAATCGCCATGTAAGGAGATCGCTTCAAACAGAATAGACAAAACACCTACAAAAAAAGTACAAAACTCGAATTCAGCTGCAAGTAAACCTAAATTTGATTTTTCTGCTGGCGATTTAATAAGCTTCCAGGTACAGTAACAATGTTTTCATTTCTTTCTCAAAGACTCCAAACCATCTTGCAATCGTTTAGTTGTATTAGTTGTGTATTGTGGGTGCACTATACTATACAATGTACTATGCAATATACATATTGCATAAAAGAGCAAAAAGACACTGTTCTCTGCTGTGAAATCACTTTCTGGTGGTTCGGAACCTATCTAAAAAACTGTAGGTCCAGCTCATCAATTACCATCATCCAACTCATTACCCACGCACAGGTCTCAGACCTATGTTGGCTTCATCCAGTGGCGGTCCCAGGGGGGGGGGATGGGAGGGATATATCCCCCCTCCGAAATATCAAGATGGATCCCCCCCCTAAAAAAGAATTTATTCATAATTATGTGTGTATAGTTTTTGCGAGAAATAAATTTAATCTGTGTCATTGTTACTTGTTAGCTTGTCGAATAAACACCCAACCAATGTGTAAAATTCTTGTACAAATAAAATTATTGTTTTACTACAAGTTACACATACTATGGTTGGTTCCTATTTCACCCAGGTACAATAAACTTTAAATGAAAAACTATTTTATTAGCTAACATAAATACTATCAGCTTGAGCATATTTTAGAGCTCAAATACTTATAAAAATACGTTTTTAGGCTTTAAATTCCACATTTTTCCGGGGGGGGGGGGGGGGATGACCACCGGGGTTTCTGGGTTCCCCCCCCCCCCGAAAAATGTGGAATTTAAAGCCTAAAAACGTATTTTTATAAGTATTTGGTACAATAAACTTTAAATGAAAAACTATTTTATTAGTTAACATAAATACTATCAGCTTGAGCATATTTTAGAGCTCAAATACTTATAAAAATACGTTTTTAGGCTTTAAATTCCACATTTTTCCGGGGGGGGGGGGATGACCACCGGGGTTTCTGGGGTTCCCCCCCCCCCCCGGAAAAATGTGGAATTTAAAGCCTGAAAACGTATTTTTATAAGTATTTGAGCTCTAAAATATGTTCAAGCTGATAGTATTTATGTTAACTAATAAAATAGTTTTTCATTTAAAGTTCATTGTACCAAATACTTATAAAAATACGTTTTTAGGCTTTAAATTCCACATTTTTCGGGGGGGGGGGGAACCCAGAAACCCCGGTGGTCATCCCCCCCCCCGAAATGAAATCCTGGGACCGCCACTGGCTTCATCCTAAAAAAATGTACGAGTATACTTGTAAGCAGCAAGAACAGTATTTGCACCAGTGATACAAGAACTATTGCAACTAATGCTACTAACCTTTTGCATGTAATTTGGAGCCTAATTTTGTTATTTTTTATTTTGATGGTGGAATTTATATTATATTGTTATACTTTGTGATTCTATTCCATTTATATTTCTAAGTTGGAATCAGTTTACTAGTAGTTCTGTGAACAGTAGACCTCACTCGTAAAAAAATGACAAAAAGTAAAAAGAATCCATAACACAATCACGCTTCCAGTTCCTGAAAGCATTCAGTGTTTGCTATAATTTTGTTGAATTCACTCCCAGAGCTAAAGCTATAAAAATTATTGGTGGGAAGATAAACAATATATTTTTTGAAATATACTGCCACAGTTATTACTGGTCATTTCTTTTGAAAAGTTCAGCTGAAATTTAGAATTTTCAGCTTCCATTGAACTAATTCAAAATGCCAAATTTCAATTTATGTTCAGCTGTATCGCTTAAATACAGCACGGTACTGAATATAAGAAGGAAGCTCATATTGAAGTAATTTCGCTTTATTTGAAAAAAATTGGCCCCCATATTGAATTATAAAAAAAATATATTCATAGCTGTGCCTAGGAATAAGAAACATCCATATGAAAAATCACAATAATTGGTCTAGGCGTTCGTCCGTAATCGTGAGACAGACAGACAGAGAAAATTCCTATCGTCTTAAAGGATAGACCTCACTCCGTTAGATTAGTCAATTAGACTTTGTGTTCAAGTTTAATCGCCGTATACACAATATACTAAAACGTATATATAAAGCTGTTATATGCCCCCCTTTGAATACAATCTCTGTCTATCTATCAGTGTAGATGGTGTATATATTATGTATTTATATTTCATATCTGTCTGTGTATTTCATCTCTGAGTCCATGTCTATACGTAGTCTCCTATGATGAATCGTATTGTTTCGGTTTTATAAAGACTTATAGAGTATTGTTTCCAGAAATTTCTATTCCAGATCTTTCTATTGACACAATATTGTCAAAACAGATAAACTACCCTTGGAAAGTCTAGAAACATGTTTGACAAAAATAAGAGTAAAAGACGGAGTTTGAAAAATGCAATCGCCACTAATTTGCACACTGAAACACTGTCAAGCCAACATGGCTGAGCAAACAATGCCATTGAATTTGAGTGTAATTAAATAACAACATTATGGCTGGCTTGTCTGCTGGCTTTTTTCCAGAGGTTGAAACCTACATAGCACTATATCAATAGAATTTAATTATGACTCCCACCAGCGAGCAAGTTTTACTTTTGCTGGAGGTGCCATGACATTTATGATTTGTGGACTTGTCTTATTTTTTATCATTGTTTATGATATTTTTTTATTTATAAGTCAAGTTTGCTTTGTATTTTTATTTTTTTGTGTTTGGCAATAAATTGATTGATTGATTGATTGACATAGGTCTGAGACCTATAGAAAGATGATGGTGATTGATGAGTTGGACCACCTACAGTTTTAGGTGGGTTCCGAACCACCGGGAAGTGATTTTAAAGCAGAGAACGGAGTCTTTTTTGCTGGTCAATCCAACCGGTCACCCTTACAAAGAGCGCCCAGGAGTTCCGTAACTTATCTCTGATTGAACAGATACCTGCTACAGCACTCGGCTATCATTTCCCCGCTTGTTTGTCGTATTTCCAATCTCATGGTACATACCGTAGCCTATTCTTTTTTTGTTTCAAACCTATGATACTATTTTATTAGATAAGAATTTCGCAAATTTTTCTGCTTCTGCTTTTTCTGCTTAATTAACTTTTTGCTTACCGCTTTAACCCTAGCTGAGGCCATCTTTACTTCACCCGCGAAATTTGAAATCCGACATAGACATTCCTGGGAAAACAGCAATAAGAAGCAATATTAATACATTGTCAAATTTTGTTTATCATAGCCCATGGCTAATTAAAAAATTATCAATTATGCACTCCATTTTTCAAATGAATTAGTTAATTATTTAACTACCCACCTTGCATTCAACGTTGTTTCAACGATCATCCTTGTTATAATGCGATAAGTTTGAAGCCTAATCTTGAGATATATGTATTTCCTGTGACCCACTACTTTATCATGTATTGTTATCCAATTATTCTGAGTCATCATTGGGATTTGAAGCCACATTTAAAAATAGCTTAATCTTTTCTAAATATCAGACATAAACTAGCTCGTCCGCCATGTTACTTTGTAGCCTGGTGGTTCGGAACCCACCTAAAACTGTAGGTCCAACTTATGAATCACCATCACCCATTTCATTACCCACACACAGGTCTCAGACCTATGTGAGCTTCATCCTCCGAAAAAAGTCGCCGCATTTCGACAAAATCTGGCTTTAAGACCATCTGTAGATCGAATTTAGAGATGGTCTTGATTCAGCGTCATCGTGGTAGCCTAGCGATGCTGAAACTCTATTTCTTCCTTTTTTTGTTACTTTACCTATATCATTATTTAGGTGCTCCCTATATGGGTGCTGAGCTGCCCTCTGTTGACAAAACTCTAGCGCTGGAAATAAGGAATTGAATGAGGAGGAGGGGAAGAAGAAAATGAAGTAGGAGGAGGAGAAGAAATAACAAATAAGAGGAGAAAAATAATAAAGAAGAAGGAGGTGAAGAAGATTATAACCAGAACGATAAAGATGAATAACAGGAAGAAGATAAAATAGGAAGAAAAGAGGAAGAAGAAAAATGAAGAAGAACAAGATGATGAATAACTGAAAGAAGAAGGAAGAGAAGAAAAAGAAGATAAATATAGTGAAGAAGAATAGGGTTAAGAAAAACTACTATTACATTATTAAATGTCAGGCAAGATATCCTGGTTCAATTGAATCAGACAACCTGCTAGTACTGTATAATTTCATTCGTTTATCTTATTATTTGTTGTATTGTATTTTTGCAGGCGTTGTATTTAAACAAAAACACGATGCCCGTATTGACTGATGAAATTGTGGGCAGGGTTATTCACTCTGCAAATAAAATTAAAATGGAGATAATGTTGGGAACGCTTAAAACTGGGAAAGAAAAAGGCCGTTTTTCGGAAGATGACGAAGACCTCCTAGTTCATCCGCCAGGCTGTGTTGTGCGGCTTTCGCCAGAAGAAATTATCAACCCAAAAAAAGTGCCAAATACTCTACTAAAGTAAAGATTAGATTATTATGATAAGATCTTCAGATGTTCTGTACATAATTATTTTGATGTTACTTTGACAAATAACTCACTTTTTTGTATTATATTTATACGAGTTTGTGCATGCATATTATGTTTGTTATGCGCAAGGGCGGTCTCAGCTCAAAGTTTGGGGGGGGGGGGTTAGGAATGGGTTTTGCTGACTTTTTTTGCGAGATTTCACTCCTCCCAATCCCTTCATCCATACGCGTGTGGCCAGGAATTTCTCAAAGGGGGTCCGTCAGGAACCCCCCCCCCCCCCCCCCCCCCCGGCACTTTGGTAATGTAGGCTACTATATTTGACACCATTCCAAGACCTGCCTCTGAAATTCAATCTGAAAAAAACTGTTACTTGATAAATTATGTTTTTTCTAAAATGATATTCTGAGTATAAATTATCATGTGATGTATATTCTTGAAAGAGAAATGAAGCAAATTCGAGTACAGTACTATAACTAGGTGACAGGTTCCGATAAGCCTACCCTTGATTGTGGCAAACGAATTATTTAGTCTCCCTTTACAGTTGGCCTATACTTCAAAGTTGTCCTCTCACAATTTTGACTAAATCTAAGACTCTCATAGTCTTTCTTCTATCTCTCTAAAACCACCTTTTTAGCGTTACTAGACATAAATCCTTCTCATTATGGTTTTAGTGGATGTTATCTACCGGGGACCCTCCTTAGCTTCACCCTTGCCTCGTTCAATTCAATTCAATTCCTTTATTTGCATAATATGCATTTGTACATACATGCTTACATCATAAATATAACAAATATTAAGCATCGTCACTATGCTATTCAGGCACTATAAGTTAAGTTTGTTAAAACATAATTATAATTTATCAGAAAAAACTATAATCACTATTACATTGGATGGTAATAGTTTCAACTTAGTCATAGAAATAAAGGCTATACTATTACATGGAATTTTATTTAAAATAATGTTGAAAAGAAAAGATTGGGAGATTAAATCGGCATTAGGGTGTACAGTGTCGTTGGATTGGCAATCATATAACATCTCTAAATACTCTCTAACTGAATAAAATGCCCTTTCCAGGAGAAATTTTTTCACTGAATTCTTTAATTGGGTTTTAGTTTGGGGCTTTTTAATATGATCTGGTAGCTTTTTGTAAAACTTAACAGCTTTGTATAATGCTGCCCTCTCAAACTTGGCGGTTCTGTGGATTGGGTAATATAGAAAGCTGTCTGATCTTGTTACTCTTTGCGATTCATTCCCTTTTTTAAGAGACTGAAGGTTTCTGAATCCTATTATTAGAATGCAATATATGTAAATTGTGGGACAGTTAACATTTTATATTTTTTTAATGTATCTCTGCATGGGTGAGCCCATCTCAAACCAGAGATACGCCTTATTATATTTGTTGAGCAATGTTGAGCAATGAACCAATTTTAACCCCCTTCTGGAACCTTGCTCAAGTTAAGTTGGCTGAGAGTGAGACTAGTTTTGAATTGATGTTGACATTATTGACCATTCTTCTATTCACCCTAAGATTAAACAATTTGTACAGAGTATCCAGTTTTTTTGGAGGTTGTCTTTCATACAGCGCAGTGTGATAAAATATGTAAATAAAATCATATAAGAGATCGCGCAGTGTGACCTCGCCACCAGTAGTAACTAAATGCTTTTTTCACACCTTTGGCTTAGCTTTATTCATTTCCCCATTTTACCGCGGCAGAGTCCTTGTTACCCGAGTTTTCGATTATCCGAGCTAGCCTCGGTCCATATTAGCTCGATTGTTCTGTACTTATATTGATGACATTATTGAGATGGTTTAAACTCAAGTTCTCAACAACATTTTCTACAGAAGTAGAACTACCTAAGAGCCTTGGGTAGTTTAACCTCTTTGCATTGTAATTGACTGTTCAGCTACATAATAGATACTTTAGTATCTATGGCTCAAATAGAAATTTGAGTTTGATGGACTTGAGTATGTTGTACGTTTCCATGATTACAGATTTTATGTGTAGAGCTGCACTTATCAACAAAGTTTATTATACACTTTTATAAAAAGATAGCTGAGAATTTTTATTGTGCCTACTCAATAATTTCAAATACAATTAGCTACCAGAATTTAGATTGAATTGTCTACCAGTCGTTGAGTTCTTAGTTCTGATAGTGTGACTTGGGTTGTACAGGCTGTTTGGTATTACACAATCTGGAATAAACATTTTTGAGTACTGAGCTTTAATAAAAAACTATATTTTTTGTATCAAAGAATATGATTTTAGAAAAATAATAAGGGATTTGTTTTTTATTATCCATATTGTGTGGCTATTTTTAAATTTAAATTTATTTCAGTTATGTTGTGAATTGTATATTTTCATCGTTGCACTATACAACCAAAAACAGTTCGAAATGCGACTTGATTTCCTTTTTTTTTTTGTTTACGGCTCATGAATAGTCTTAAATTGTAATTTACTCATTGACATTTTATAATACATATTTATATATATTTTCTTCGTCAAGTGTTACTCTAATGTATTCACAGTAATTCTCAATTATTACTTTGCACATGTATTTTTCATTTTTCAAATGTTTAAATAAATTTGTGCAAACTGAGAATATTCTATTACAATTGTTTTGTGAAACAAGGTGCTGAAATGAAAAAAAAAATGCTTATATAACCCAATGATTTGGGTAGGTACATAAATTTATTTGGTAATTTTTTCTCAAATTTGAAACTGTGTTTTCAACAGTTTAATATCTAGTTGTGTTAATTCGAAATAGAAAAAAATGGAAATAATAAGATGAATTGTAATTTTATTAGAAGTATAAACTATATTTTATCAATGATATTTATGAACCATATTATTGTAGTTATAGAAAGATATCAAAGATGCAAATTAACTCGTAGAAGAAGTCATCAGGAGTAGACTAGTTTTTTTAAAATGAGTTTGATGATGGTGATTGATGAGTTGGACCTACAGTTTTAGGTGGGTTCCGAACCACCGGGAAGTGATTTTACAGCAGAGAACGTGTCTTTTCTGCTGGCCAATCTAATCGGTCACCGTTACAAACAGTACCAACGAGAATGCAGCTTATCTCTATCTGATTGAACAGATACCTGCTACGGCTCGCGGCTATCACTTCACTAGTTGTGGTTATAATATTCATAATTTTTCATTTTCTGTTAATTTGCATTATTTACCAGTGTAGTTTACCAGTGTAGTTCACCAGTGTAGTTTATATACAAGTGATTCGTAATAATAGATTCTTTATTATATGGACGTTTCAAAAAGGACACAACCCATATAAAACAATCACTTCCCGGTGGTTCGGAACCCACCTAAAACTGTAGGTCCAACTCATCAATCACCATCATCCAACTCATTACCCACGCACAGGTCTCAGACCTATGTGGGCTTCATCCTCAAAAAAAAAAAAAATGTCTGACTTATTTCGCATGCACAGTATCATAATCTTAAAGTAATCCAATTCAGTCCTGATGTTAGCAAATTACAATTCTACTTTTCAAATCATTAAATTTCGAATGTTAATTTTTTTTCCTGTCTTCAAAATATACCAGAAATCATTTAAGAATTCTGCTGTAACTTCATTTTAATTAGGTCGAGTTCTTAATATTAAAAAAATATTTTAATGCTACTTAATAAAAATGTATTATGTTTTCTGTTCCTCTATTTAAAGTAATCTTTTGAGTTTAGCTTAATGCTCTTATTAATACTTGATAACTATGGGATTTTTTATCAACTCCACCATTAAAAAACCTCTATGGGTAAATGTCAGGAAGTATATGATTTAAAGATTACACGAAAAAATCTTTCATGGAAAAATTCAGAGCGTACACAATTTTTTTAAACGACGACTATGAGTGTACTTATGTTCGATTAGTAAATAATTTCAACTGTCTTAAGTGGTTGCCTTTGAATTACGAGTTCCTAACAGGAAATTCACCCCATGTGTATGATTTCTGTCAATTAATATCCTTCATGAAACATCTAATGCAGCACCGATATGCAACTCTTATTGTGTTGCTGAATGCATTTGTAAGAGGTGCTTTATTCCTCTGATAATCATATATATTATTATCATAGACTTTATTACGAAGTTTTAGTTTTTGTAGCGTACCGGTAGTTTAGTAAATTGTTTATTGTAACAGATATGATGGTAAACTGTATTTTAGTATTAACTAAGATTGGATTGAACTCAGTTTAAAAGCTTATTGTGCCTAGGGTACTAATTTTGTCCTGTTCTTGTACTGATAGTATGATAGCATTACCAGAAATTACGTTTATTTGATGAATAAATTGTTTAATTAGAAATTGTATTTCTATTTATTGACTTTATTATTTAAAAAGATATTCTTTCCATTTTAGATTTTCCATTCGAACGTTCTATCCAATGAATCTACCTTCCAGCTACTTTCAATGAAAAATTACTAGAAAGACTGCTAGTTCGATGCATTTTAGTGCCAAAGACTCTCATAGTTGTGGAATTTAAATTAATGTGCCACTACAATAAAATTCTAGGTGAATTTTGAACCAAGGGGTGAGTGATTTTATTTTTTGATAATTCCAAAAAAATAATATTTCGAAGGAACTGAGGTCGTGCCAACTCTTTCTCGATATTATATTGAAGTAATAAAATGAATAGTTGAGTTTAAAATTCAAATAAATCAATCATTAGGCAATTAATTTCTCATCGAAATATGTTGCTGAATTGGAAATTGGAATGTAATTACAATCTCCCCGATTTTTAAAAAGTTCCAAGTAGCTACCCAATATCTACCTACTGAAAACGTTTTTTATTTCATCAATAGATGAAATTTCGATATTTATCTCTGGGCAGCCCAGGGAACTTTGGTAGAAATATGACCGAAGCTCAATAGGCTTCACAAACACGACCCGTTAATTCACCAATTGGTAGGGAATAGAGCGCATGCGCGAACTGTGTAGCGATCCATGGCCACTCTCTGTCTGCATAAAACAAAAAAAAAACTAAGTTTACTAACCTTTTTATACTTGATATTCTTTCTATATATACTTCCTATACTTAATACATTATCCCTCATAAGTATAGAAAGGTTAGTTGGTTAGGTTTTTTGTTGTTTTATGCAAACAGTTCGCGCATGCGCTCTATTTCCTTCCAATTGGGGAATTAACAGGTCGTACACAAACCAATAGATCACATGGAGTAATAGTACAGTATAATAGTTCATGTTCAATATTATATGTGTGACAGCTGTAACTATTTACATGTACGCCCACATTCAGGGTTAAAATTTTTGTGCGCCATCTCATATAAAATAATTCTTTATATTTTTAAATTCTAGTATCCTTTTTCGTTTGACTTTCGAATAAAAATTGTGTAAAGTTACTAAAAAAATGCCAGACCAAAATCTGTTCGGTAAACTGTTTCTATTGGAGTTTTACATAGATAATGTTGAAATTCGCAACTCATCGTTGATTTTCGGTGAAAACAGTGACAGCCAATTATGTATTTCATTTCAGTTTCTCTTCTATCCAGTAACAGAAATTTGCGAAGAGGATTTCACGCCGAAAACACGGGCACTAGCGAAAACTTCGAAAATAAATTTCAAAAGCGGCAAGTCATGCCTGTTCTCACACAACGATCCCAATATCAGCAATCTTTCTGCGTTTGATTTAAAAATAAACGTTTCTCAAAAACTTGTCAAAAATGACGGTGAAAGTAGTAAAGTGCCTCTGGGCACAGCAGTTGTAAGTTTGGGTAGGAGTTTTATGAAAATTATGAGAAATTCAGTGGATAATGACTCTCCTTTGTTCAGTATAGCTCAAGATGAATTTGTGTTGAGGGATGAAGTTGACGAAGAAATCGGGACAATTTTAGCTTTTGTTCGTTTGTCGTGTTTTGGACAGTTAATTATTACCCAGTTTCAACTGGGAAGTGAAAAACAGTACATGTTTAAGGGCACTGATAAAGTTGTGTTTGAAGATAGAATGGAGGGAGACGCACGACAAAGCTTGGGGGAAAAGCAAACTGTGCCCGATGAAGAAGTCGAAGAAGTGAATTTGCCTGGCGATACACCTTTTTCGGATCTATTCAACTATAACGAAGCAAGTGAGAAAGAATATCCCAAATCTGAAAATGACGGTGATAAAGGAGTAACTGACGAAGATGGTAAATTGAATGATGGCAACAAAGCGGGCGATGATGAGGACGATGAAGAAGAGTATAAAGAGTATGGAGCTGAAGTGAGTGGAAACTCGATAAAGATTAGAGTGTTGAAGAAAAAGAATAAACAGAGGAAGTCGAAGAAAGAGGCTGATGACAGCCAGCAAAACGGATGCATGTCAAATTTGAATTTTTGTGATTGTGACATTCTCTCGCCTGCACAGTCTACTTACCCCGATTGTTCACAGTACGATTGTGAGTGTTTCCCTAGTCAGCCTATCATCGAGCAGTACAAATGTTGTTCTACGAAAAAATGCTCAAAATAGTCATCAAATGTGTAGTTCAAAAAGGGATTGGTTACATGCAAGGTGAAATGGAAAAATGAATATGGAAGTCGAAACTGCGAAAAGAAAATAATGCTAAAAAGCTTCTTTTTTCCACCTCCAATGACAATAATTCGGTTATTAAATTATAATTAAGATAATTAATTATATTTAATGTGGAAAGTATACGACAATCAAGTTACAGTTAGATGGAAAATAGGTCTATACTATCTATTCTTCTGCGTATTTGGATTATAAAATAAGTGTGTTATCGTGATTATTTATCGTGTGTTATATTCTCTAAGTATGTAACTTACAATGTCAAACACTGAATAATGTCGAAGAAAGCTGTATAACTTAAAATATTATTGTATTCTATTCATCATTATTCGAATGAAGAAACGTGTTTTTAAACGATAATCAACTAGACCAGAAAGAAAACATAGCATTTCTAGAAGCTCTGTTGGATAGACGATTGACCTGGGCTCCAAACATTGAGAAAATATGTTGTAAAATTTAATCTGGGGTATTTGTCCTGCGACAGCTCGCTAGATTGAATGGCAAAACGTTATTTTTTACAGCTTACCATGTGCTTTTACTGTCACTTATTAGGTATGCTATCTTATTATGGGGAAATTCATCAAAACAAAACCTTCATAAGGTTTAAGGGTGTTTAAGGTCCAAAAGAAAGCTTTTAGGTGTATGGATCAAGAGTAAATAGATTAATTCATGTATATAGGCCGTTGTTCAAGAGATATGATCTCCAAACTGTACCCTGTTTATATGTGTATGAAGCTACTTTTTATGCAAAAAGGAGTGATATTAACCAAAATCTTTGCAAACTCAATTATATTAAAAGAAGCTGAGGAGATTATTTATCATTTGGTAAGTCACAACAGTGAAAAAACTAGTTATATTGGTAGGAAACTCTTCAACAAGCTAGATACCACAGTTTTTAAAGAGTCTTCAAAATATAGAAATATTTTTAAAACAATTGAAAAAAATGTTTGGTTGATAAAGCTTTTTAGTGTCTAAATTGAGCCTCACACCTCAAATAATTGATATAGTAATCATGGTAACTAGTCTATAAGATTGTATAATTATTCTTGATCTGACTTGTGTTATACCCCTTAAATAGAGTCTCCAAGACTTAATCTACAAAAAATCCGAGTATTTGGATGATAAGGAATGTAAGTTGTGTAACATCTTCCAAATCATGCAATATCATTATTTTATGATTATTCCTCTCAAAATTCCATCAATATGAGTGCATTGCGGATACAAGTACAAAATAATAACACCATCAGACATTGTTTCAGCCTAATTCGTTTTGTCAGAATATACTTTTCTTTTTCTATTTTAACTTGAGCAAAGCAGTTTAAGCTTGAATCAGGCAAGGTTACCTAGTTACTGAGCTTGTAATCTAGAACTGTTTTTTTAAATAGCTTGCAAGCAGTCGCAAGTTTCCAATTTTCTCCATGCTTCTGAGTACGATACTGTATCTATAGAGTAACTTACTTAAATTGGGCTGGTATTTACAAACTTACCTTGAGGCTCCCTGAACGATGACTTGAAAAGCATTCACTTTTGGCCGGTTGCACGAAAGCCAATTGAATAAGGAGTTTAGTGTCAGTTAACTATCTATCGTAAGTGTAACGGCTTTATTTCTGTTGCACAAAGATCCATTAGTTAATTTTTGTTAACCGAACGAGCACTTTCTGGCTACACTGTAATTTGATCAACAGCTGATTCTGAAGTTGAGAAAAAATATGAATTAGAATCATTTCATTGTGAATTATCTAAATAATTATTCAACTATCTCAATATTATTATATTCTTAATAGATTTTATTCATTTTTAATGGTTTTCAACACCTACGACATAATTTCCATCTGTGATGTTTTCCATGACGAAATACTTAATGAACAATCTAATATTAAAACTGACACTGTATTTCACTTTTAAATAATGTTTTACTCACATATATTGGAGATGCTTGAGGAATGCATTTCACTTCTGAAAAGAAGCTTCGTCAGCCTGCCGCCAGGGGTCATGCTTTGTTGAGGTTAGGATGAGCAGCCATTATGTAGTTGAAAATTGCGTTTGATTTGAATAATTGTATACAGGTTATTTATGTCAAATGATGCTAGTGTGGAATTATGTGGGATGTGTATATTTTTTATTTTGTTTATGAGGTCTGTGCTGTTCTTTATAAAAACAGTATAAATAAAACAAAACACCTCTTTAATGAAACAGATAAACGATATATGAAGCAAATTCACCCTTCTGCACCAACTCTTCAAGCCCTACCTAAAATACACAAAGAAAGCACGCCAATCAGACCCATCATAAATTACAAAAAAGCACCAGGATACAAATTAGCCAAACAGATAGATACTCAACTACGAAAACTCATCAATATCAAGCATTCATCTCATATAAAGAACAGCACAGACCTCATAAACAAAATAAAAAATATACACATCCCACATAATTCCACACGCATCATTTGACATAAAAAACCTGTATACAAACATTCCTGTAACTGAAACCATTTCCATAATAGAGAACATACTCAAAGCACAAAACAACCCACCTGAACACACAAAAGAACTAATAGAGACATTAAAAATCATCACATCTCAAAACTACTTCACTCACAATAACAAGTATTACACCCAACCAGAAGGACTACCAATGGGATCCCCAATCTCCAGCATCCTAGCAGAAATATTTTTACAGCACATAGAGAATACTAAAATACTAAAAAACACCAAACACTCAAACAAAATAATTTACTGGCACCGCTACGTTGATGACATTATTGTACTCTACAATGGAAACCAAAGACAGTGTGAAAAACTTCTAACACAATTGATCAAACCCATAAAAACTTACAATTCACAGCAGAATATGAAATAGGCTACACCGTAAACTTCTTAGACCTAACTATCAAAAAGCTAAATAACATGCAAAAATTCAAAATCCACAGAAAACCAACTCTCACAGACACACTCATTCACAACTCATCCAACCATCCAAATCAACACAAACTTGCTGCTTTCAACTCCATGATCCATAGACTCCTAAATGTTCTACTATCACAAGCTGACCACCAAGAAGAAATCAACACAATCAAATATTTAGCTCAACAAAACGGGTACAACACCAATCTAGTAGACAAAATCCTGAATAAAATAAAAAGTAAAAATCCAAAACCTGCAAACCAACACAGATTTATCACACTCACATATTTCAACAAAAAATCACACAAAATAGCTTAAATCTCTCAAAAATCCGGATTTAACACAGCATTCAGAACAACAAACAACCTAAATCACCAGATCCAACAAAAACCAACTAACCTAACAAACAGCACAATTCAAAAATTCAACAAACCAGGAATATATAAGCTCAAATGCAACACATACCCCAAGTACTACATAGGACAAACAGGCAGATCATTCAACACAAGATACAAAGAACACATCAAAGCACTACATTCCAACACTGACTCAACATTTTCAGATCACTTAATCAACACTGGACACTCACACAATAACATCCAAACTGACCTAGAAATTCTACACACATTCCAAAAAAGCCACAAACTAAATACACTAGAGCAATATGAAATATTCAAACACCATAAACAAGATAGAACCAATTTACTCAATGACCAAATATAATTCAAATCAAACGCAATTTTCAACTACATAATGGCTGCTCATCCTAACCTCAACAAAGCATGACCCCTGGCGGCAGGCTGACGAAGCTTCTTTTCAGAAGTGAAATGCATTCCTCAAGCATCTCCAATATATGTGAGTAAAACATTATTTAAAAGTGAAATACAGTGTCAGTTTTAATATTAGATTATAATTTCCATGTTTTGGTACAATAAACATAACCTATAAAATGTAACTTAATGGGCATTAGTGAGATTTTTAATCATCGGTGATCGGGTGGTTAAATATCTTTTTCGCCGGTTAACCTAATCGGCGTTATCGCTTGTAATAGTCCTTTGTGCAACTAAATTCTCTCCATATTAAGTTTAATTTCCGTATAATGACGTCATTCTACGGTTATTAAATTTAATTGGCTTTCGTGCAACCGGCCGATTAACGTCAAACAATTTCTGAAGTCTTTCTTTAAATTGTTTACAGGCCTCAATTTCGTTACAGAATCGAAAGCTGGTAAACAACGGTAATGGAAGTCAAACAATCTATAACAGAATTTTTTTATTTTTTTATGGTGAAGATAGTTCATGTATTCTCACAAAGTAAAAATAATCTTGCATAAGAATAGAAAATATATAAAGAGGAAGACAGAAGTATACAAATAAATCTTGAATTTTATAGAAAGATTTTGACTGTATATTTATATATCCTTGAAGAATGCGGACCTTACTAAAATTAATTTTTAAGTATTTGAATTGTTCAAGAAGGTCTTGAAGTATTACCATAAGTTCAAATATCAGATAATCCTACTATAGACAATTAAACAAAATGTTTAAGTTAAATTCATCAATTGCTTAAGTCTTGCCACAGTGCTCTTTATACGTTTGATTAACCGCTGAAAATTTATGGATGAATAAATCATTTAAGTTATGACTTCAAACCAAGACCAAAATCTACTTAGAATAATAAAAGTACAATTATCACAAAAAATTATAGCTCAATAGAAAAATATTTGGAACTAACTAATGAAAAGGAATGTTTAACATTGATGGAAAATTCCCAAATTAAACGTGGTTTATAACAGAAAATCGTAGTAACAATAACTTTCATTTTGAATGGAAGATATTATACAATGACTGCAATGTACTGTATGTAGTATCAAACTAACAATTTCTAAAAAAAAATCATTTCTACATTGCATACTCTATGCTACATCCATAGGCACTCCAATTACAAATTGCAATTTTATATTTTCATAATTCTCTAGAACTTTTCCCACTCATTATTTTTACTCGTTCATTTTCTAAACTATTTATTGTATGGTAATTAGGTCATTAAAATGCTATTTTATTCCAAATGTGCTGTACAAGCTGGTTTCCCCCGAAAAATCAAGTTTGTATTTCTTGACCAAGAAAACTGTAAGTTTTATGCTTACTATAATCGATTAATCCAGTCAAATTAACAGAAATTTCGGGTGGGGAAGAAAAAATTCCAAGACGGCTGAAAATCGGGATACAAGATCAGGAAAACATGCTAAATAGCCGCCATCTTGAAAAACTGTGAAATTTTTGTTTTTTCAAACTTAAGACCAAACTTAGATTTGGGAAATTAAAAGATGCTCTTGTAAAATTTGCATGTATTTAAAACCAGTTACGACTTTGTACCTGAAAAATTAATATTGAGTTGGAATTTTTTGAAATTGATGGAAAAATCTGGAAAATCGATAATTTTTTTCATGCATTTAAATCATGTTTTTTGTGGGACCTAAATTTGTGATTCAAAATCCCCCTGGGGAAATTAAGTTTCGTACAATTTTCCTAAATTTTCATCCCCAGTACTTTGTGAGCTGCAGCTAAAAACTCTCATGTATCCCCAAAAAACCCTAAAGTTTTGTTTGAGAGCTAAACAAATCTTCCAAAAAAATGGTGATCGGTGTTCATCTCAGAAATGTTGTTCCTAATACAGAAATGCGATGAGATTTCACAGGGAAAGCCAGAAGGTGCTCTCAAATTCGGGTATCCGTAACTATTGAACGATTTATCGTATCCGATCAAACGATGGTTCATTTTGTCATAAATTATATCCCAAGCCATAAATTTCAAGCCGTTTTGCAATTTTATCTTTATTTTCTACTAATTTGACTACATGGACCCCTATGACCCCATGACCCCTATAGGTGATCAGAAAATATTGTCATATCAATTTTAGACAATTAAAACATTTTTCCCCATTTCATCCTCGTCATACTTCTGTATTATTTTTTTAGATGAACAATAGAAAACATTTTCTGTGCAATTAATTATTCGTGAAAGTTCAACTAGATGATTGATATTTTCTTAACTATTCAATAACGATAAATCACCTCTTTTAATAAATGCAAAATTGGATTTTTGCTTAGATTCAATATATTTTTCTTACTTTAAAAATTTATGTTTTCTTATATTTAATACGTCAATAAAAGTATAATATTTGACGGAAATTTCAGTTCAATAATTACAAATAATGAATTTATTACAAGTTATTGTAGAAACTAGTAGGCCATTTTATAAACATCACATATTATTTAATTTTCAACACAGACTTTCAAAAAACATGAACTCATAACTTATGACTGAAGGTTAATCTATGTTTTTAGCAAATTCATAGAGATAATGGAACAGTCTAAGAAAAAACTCTACTTATCAGTGAGAATCATTATCTATTGTGGAATATTTGTCTATAACTAGCGAAATAACAGTGCTTAAACATTTCATTGATAGAACAATCGATTAAATAATCACCAGAATATTCTACCCGTAACAGAATAAGGACGCTAAGGCTTAATTCACTAGATTTGTCGAGTTCCACTCATTCTAGAACATAAATAATGTATTTATTATAACTTAGCATTTATAAAACAAAAACCATAGCGAGAAAATGTAATACAAATACAGTGTTGTACACAAATTCTTTACTAAGTATTACCAAAATCTTGAACCAAATATTCGCTTTTTAGTTGTCCGAATTAATAATTAATAAATCTTTAACTTTTGAGAAATCTACCTGAAATTATAAATTATTGAAGAATAAGTGACCGTCTACAATCCAGTAAATTATAACAGAGTTCATTTTACAATATAACAGTGTTAGAATCTATTCATTCGCTTGTCTTTTCCATTAATTATTTGTATCCACTTTCACACTAAGAGAATTAATAATAAATTATATTCTTGAGATGTCTTAAGTAAAAACTAGAAACTTACATGTCAGAATCCAGCATTCAAATAAAACAAGCGTGTTTATTCAAGATACAAAATTTTGATCACTTTTCTATTATTCAATTTAGATATATCTTGTTTTTCTTTATCATTTATTCCTGCCATCAATTATTTCATAGATCTCTTATATTGTGGAATTTTTCCAAAAATTCATAGTATTTTATTTTGAATTATTTTCTTGTCAGCTCTGAACGTTGAATGAATAAATATTGTGGAAATTTTTTAAAAATTCATATTTTATTTTGAATTATTTTCTTAATTTTAACCTGAACTTTCCTAATATAATCTCATCTAGAACCATTCCATGCATTTCATCAGCAAGTTGTGTTGCACTTTACTACATAGGCTACCATGAATAATTATCGTTATAATTAATTGTTAATTTACATAACAATAACAACAAATTGACTGTAAGTCGTTAAATTTACAATAAAAAGTTAATATTAACAACGCAGAACGTTATGGAACAAGAAATCCAAGAATTTATGAATAAAATTATAATTGTTTTCTTTTCCATTCCATGACCAAAAACCTTCAAAATGGATTTCAGTGATTTCTAGTTTCTACTTTAGGTACACCCAATACTTCCGATAATAAAAATCTACTTTTTCACTTTTAAAAATCTCAACAGGGTTTGCATTACATTATTTAATAAATAACAACAAGAACTTCATCATTGAACAATTAGTATAGGCATAGTAATTCTCGTTGAAACATACCAGTCAAATCGAATATGCAATTTATAAAGATAGATAAGCAATAATAGAGAAAAATTATAAACAAGAATAGTTTCCGGAATACTCTAGAAGATGTCTAACAATATTTTTTTATTACCAACTAGTATATTACAAGTGTAACAACAAATACCTTTACAGCAAATATAAAAAATATCACTTTTCATTATCAAAGTAATATTATTTTTTCCAATATAATAATATACCTATAGTGTAAATATAATTTTATTAATATAATATACCTTTGAAGAGTAGAAAAATAAAAGTACAACCACTGCAATTAGGTAATTGGGCGTTGTGAAATAGTCCCCTCGGAATTGCACCGATACCTATTAGAATTAGATAGTACAGTTTAAAATAATACAGTTTAATAGTTTTTTATTTAAACTGATTTTGAGTTTTTCAATTGAGGACAGTGCTGGACAGGAGGTTTGCCGCGCGTCAGGAACGGGCAGGTGTGTAGCCTACAGATAGCAAGTGTACCTCATGTTGCCTTAATAGTTCTGTTCAACTCAGTTTGCAAGTCAATGGCGAGCGAGCGCACGATTTATAGCAGAAATACGTATCTGCCTTCTCCCATATCTCGGCAGATACTAAAACAGTTTAAATCAATTTGTAGGCTGCATACGTATGTGGTTAGGCGTACCAAAGACACACGCATTTGTTTCGGTTTTGAATTTTGAGACGTCCTATTTTATACAGAAGGGATGCAATTCCAGAGTGGACAATCCCCGCAATCCATTCATTTGTTAGCAACAGTGTAAAAATTCAGCTGTTTGGATGGAATTTAAGAGATTTTGAAGATGGCAACGGACTACTGCGTTGACTAGAGCTACTGGAACTGTTCCTGTTTGGAATTGTGTGTTCAATATCGCCTGTACTGAACCGGTGTTTACGTGGATTGTAGTGTGAGGGAGGAGTGAGGGGTTTGGTTAACCAATCGGGAAGTGGGGATGGACGATTGGTAGTGGGGGGATGGTTAGGATGGTGGAGGGGGGAATTGTAGGGGTGGTGGTGGTGGGGGTAATCAGAACAGTTCATTGGTATAATTGTTGTAACACAAGTATGATTGTCTTCAGAACACACTACTGTTTCGGTTGATAGCACCTTAGATCTCAAATTCGTTGTGCTTGACCGTGGTGAAACAGCTGACCTTAACGTTTGACCTTGACCATTATTTTTAGAAAAAAGGTCAGGGTCCAGCCCCAACCAAATGAGTGTCATTTTGGGGTTCAAGGTTACAAACAGTCGTACCAGCTCGACAAGATCCTCGGTTTGTGTTTCACTGTCAACAAGAGCCGGGTTGTAGGAGTCATCCTGTGATTCCCAGCAGAACATTTCTGGCGGATGCGAAGAGCTTCGTGGCAGCATGCCGGCATTGTTGACACGTGGCAGGTTTGGGTTGGAGTGTGCGGGGAGAGGGAATGGGTAACGGCTTGTCACCACTGTGTTACTGGTTGTTGCTAGCTCTTGTAGTGCTTGTATTGCGTTCTGTACCTGAAATTTGAAGCATTTTAATTAGTATTCTTTCTCAAATTTGATTTTCTTGAACAAGTCATAAATAATAAAAACTGATCGATATAAAAGTTTCACAATTTCAGTAGGCCTACTTATAAACTTCCACTGTTTCTTATTTTATTTTTCAATTGAACACAGCTATAGTTGTCAACAAAATTCTAGTTGAAATTTTAATCATTGATAGCGAATTAAATTTTTTTGGAGGATGAAGCCCAGATATGTCTGAGACCTGTGCGTGGGTAATGAATTGGATGATGGTGATTGATGAGTTGGACCTACAGTTTTAGGTGG
This sequence comes from Conomelus anceps, assembly GCA_948455865.1. Lineage (NCBI taxonomy): Eukaryota > Metazoa > Arthropoda > Insecta > Hemiptera > Delphacidae > Conomelus > Conomelus anceps. Next base: position 16,898,750 of record OX418221.1, read on the forward strand.
GTTTCGAACCACCGGAAAGTGATTTCACAGCAGAGAACAGTATTTTTTTGATAGCCATCCAATCGGCCACCCTTACAAAGAGCGGCCAGGAGTTTCGTAGCTTATCTCTGATTAAACAGATACCTGCTACGGCACTCGGCTGTCACTCCCCCAAATTTAAATTGAACATAATCGATCTGCTACAATTTTTTCGCTCTGTTGTTGAGCATTTTCCTGGTATTTCACTGTTACATATTGTAACACAATGAAATGAGAGTGTTCATTTCCACATAAAAGTATTTTTCTGTTTAATTATTTATTTTTGGAAAGAAGATGGAACCATATTAACTGAAAAATTATGTTCATGTTCAATATAGGCCTATCTGAGTATTTGACAGGTTTAGGTCATAAAGATCAACTTAAGATCATTATTAATTATCATTAATTTATCCTAATGTTCTATAGATTCTCTTCACTGGCACCTTTAAACTCTACACTGTACTAATTTTTAAAATTGTTCCCAATAGATACAAAATACTACAAATACCGTTAACTATAACCAAATGAAAATGGATGTAAAAGGTCATAACATTAAATCAGTGTGAGATGATAGAAATGCAAAAGAATAATAAATTAAGAACAGCCAAATAATGAAACATAAAGTATCAGAATTGTTAAGAATTTCATATTAATAAATAGGCTTGTTTGATAGATAAGATAATGTTTGAAAAATTGAGTGCGATTCTAATAAACCTCTGTGTTATACCAATGTTTACTCAAAATTCAATATCAAAAACAAGCAGAACAACGAAAATAAAATACAGATAAACTTAACTAGTAAAACACAATAAGAAAATAATTTAAGTCTTGGTTGGAAGGTGTGAGAATGTAATACTTTCAACTATATTCTTGAATAGGTAGTTATATTTCAAGCATGAGGGTTTTTTTGAAATACAAAGCTGGTGATGAGGATTAATTAAATAATGAAGCAATGCCATACCGTAGTTGAAAAAGACTATGTCACAAACAAAAGTAACCATGCAAAGTCATGATAGAAGATATTCTCTCTTAATTTATTGTATTCATTATTTGAAGTTGTGCAGTTTATCATGATATAATTTGATTAAGTATATGTTTTTGTTCACTGTATAACTTGCTGAATATTTTGTGTACTTTATTCAATTTTGTTAATAAAATTTCGAATGTTTTAATCTTTGTCTCTTCAACTAACAAGTATAGGAAGGCTACTGATTTGATAACCCGGGAATAGAAACAAATACCTAGCAAATTTATTTGAAAATAACAGTTAAAGAGTATTCTAAAAATATTCAATTAAATATTTGCTCTAGAATTTTTTTTTGTAGTGGCGAAGGTGATATTGTGGAAGATATCCATAATGAATAATTCAACTTGAAGTTGTCACTACCACATTTATTGAAAACAGTGAGATACTAGTTTAAGTTTTAATAACATTATCTCCTTCAGCCAATAGCATCATTCCGTGTTCAGTAGACTATATACAAGGCTACTCTATGTACCTACTTTAGTTTTAGTTTGATTGAGATTGATAATGATTGATAACTAGTATCTCACTGTTTTCAATAAATGTGGCTCTTATTATTCAAATGTGGTTCAAGTCTTATTATTCACTCTAGAAAATTGCAGTTTGCTATCAAAAGAGATTATCAACTTTTAACATCAGGCTAGGCTCTGATGTGACAGAAATAGAATTCACCTAAAGGCCCTTGTTGCTTGAACAGTGGAGTATTTATTACTAGAGGATAACTATCGCAAAATCAAACGTATGCTGTAGAATGGTGATATCCACAATTCTCCAATCTGTCCTACACCATTCTACTACATGTGGTTGATATTGAAATGGTGATTTACCTCTGATTATTGGGTGTCCCATTGTGCAAGCACCATAACAAATGTATTTTTATTTGCTGAAGTACATGATTTGTTTGATTATGATTGTATACCTCTTGACTCAGAGTGGCCACATGATGGTGAAGAGATGTCACCTGAGTGTCTAAGCGATCCACATTGCTTTTGGCGTGATCCGACTCCCTCAGCTTTTCTTGTCTCAAACGCTCAATCCTAAAGTTGAACAGCCAGATTAATGTAAACAGAAAATCGAAATACATCCACATACCATGTATAAAGGTATACTAAGGGTGGGGCATTCTATCGGAAACGCCAAATAACTGCATAATTATACAATAAATAATAACTGCATAGAAGTGGAATGAATACAATTTGTCAAAAAATTGTGAAAAAGGCATTTCTTACAATATTACATATTAATACTATTAAAATATCAAAATTCAATACACGAGTGCACATATTAAAGATAAGTCTAATTATTTGTATTGAAGATACATGCCAATACATTTCATTGTATTGAAATTATATGCCGTATTATAATTATAATTTAGCATCAATTATTGTTTTGTTATAATATAACTTAGCATCAATAATAGGGATATTGTCATTTTGAATTCTCTTGAAAAAAAATTATTTTAATATTACACTGCTAGCTAATTAGCAATGACCTAAATTTATATAAATGATTTTAAATGAATGCTGGAGTCCTTTGATTATTCTATTGAAACGAATTATTAAGACTAGGGTACGATACTTTCCGTCCATTAAACTTACTGGCATATGATTGAAACCAGACTAAAAACAAGCAATTTTAAATTGAAATCGTACAAAGAATCTAACAAGTTTCAATGTCGAACGTCCAATACAATGAAAAATGTTCTTCACTTGTTGAGACATCTGCCTCTTACAGTTTTCACTGTGACAATAGGTGTTTTATGTCAATATCTATGCAACATTCTTCAGATCCTCTTTAAATAATAATTAACAAAGGGTTTTCGATAACTAAAGAAAATAGATTTAAATGTCAATTACAAATAATAAAATCTTAACATAAACAATCTTAACAGTTATAAACTCACTTCATCAATGATTCTCAATATGAACTGAAACTGTTATTTTATCAACAACACATGATTAACAAATTTAAAAGTCTTTCATCTATTAATTGAAAAAGAAGAAGTGAAGAATAGAAGCGTCTATAGTCTGTTCAGCGAGTCTACGGAATGAAGTAAACAAACTTTGCATGTGTGTGAGTGAGGAATTCAGAGAATTGTACTGGCATCGGTCGGTCGGCCTATTCACATTCATTGCCAACTCCTGTTCATTCAACAGCTGATGTCGCACTTCCAGTTTGTGAATGAATAAATTATTATTGCATTATTTCAAGAACATATTAGATTTTAAATTCAGTTATCAAGTCATTATTTTCATTTCAAATGTATAGGTAAAAATAATTCAATCGACAAATTTATGAACAATTCTAATAATAGTGATACCAGTGATTGCTGAATGTTTGGATACATTACCTAAGCATTGAAAATAAGAAAATAGCTATCTCATTCATATAATTCATTATTCTATCATGTATCTATTTCCATTTACAATAAATAATAAGTATTATCCAAGTAGGTGTTTGAAAATGATTATTGAAAGTCGTTTTCAATGGGTAGGCCTGTTACCTGTTTGATGCGTTTCGAAAACTAGGCTAAGTTATGTGTGAATCGGGCTTTATTGAGTCTCGGCTTGCACGCACGCACATGTTTGTTTACTCCATTCCGTAGTCTCGCTGAACAGACTATAGTTTCTTTAATTTATAATCTAATCTAATTTTATCTTGAATAGTAGAAAAGATTGTGCTTTATGTTTGGTCAATATAAATTTTCATTTAAAGTTTTTTTCTTTTTTTCAATTTTAAATACTAACAGAATGTTTTTCTTATAATAAATTGCTGGTAAATCTATAGGTCTGTGTTATTGACACAATAAATTATGGTACCTAACTACTGTGATTATATGCTTAATACCTGGAATTAAACTTGGCATGTCGGGGACTGATGTTGGTGTGTAGTGGGGACTTGTGAGGCGAGAGAGGGGAGGTCTCTCCCTCCTCAGGTACATTCTCATCGTCCTCACTGATTGAGGGCAGAGTCAATGACGGCACACCGTTCACCTCTGATTCTTGCTGCAGAAAAAGAAAAAATAACACGATTACGAGAAATTAATTTGAAATATTGACAGGAACAAATACTTAAATATTCTTGAACATGCTGTTAATCCTTCTTAAAAAAATGTTAAATATAGGAAATATGCCAAACATGCAGCCTCAATTCGATAGTTGTAAGAGATACTGCATAGGAGTTATACCATACCAAAAATAAGAAAAAGATAAGGGAGGACAAAATGTAGAGAAGATGTAGAAAAAGAGGATAAGCACAAGAAAAAATAAAGCAGGAAAAGAAGGAGAAAATAAAAAAGAAGAATGAGAAAAAATAGGAGATAAAAAGGAAGGGAAATAAGAAAAAAGAGGGAAAGAAGAAAGAGAAGAGAGGCCAAAATAAGAAGAAGATGGAGAAAATGAGGATAAGGAGAAGAAAAAAGAGAAAAAGGAAAAGATTGATTGATTGATTACTTCATTCATGCAAATAATAATTCAACAGTTACAAGTATAAAATACAATATATAGGCATCGCAAAGTATTATTACATAATATAATATTGTCACTAAGTTTTAAAAACATGTAATTACGACTGAAAATAAGATTATAAAAACTTGTATTTGTATGAAAAGGCGAAGTTAGGGAAGATGTCCCTCTCACACTTAACCTATAAAGAAGGAGAAGATGAAGAGAGGAAGGGTAAGAAGAAAGAGGCTATTAAATTAAATTTGTAAATAGGTTGTCATCTTCTAGATAGCATGATTCAACTGAATCGGGCAACTTGCTAGTAAAAGAATAAGAAGTGAAGTTAAAAGAAGTGAAGAAATGAAGTTAATAAAAGAAGTGAAGTTATAAGAAGTGAATAAGCTACAGCAGCCTGTTGCATGTGAAGAATCAAACTGTTTTGAATGTTTCAAACAAGATGGCTGTCTTATACCTCTGCTTCATATCCTTCGCGCAAATTGTAGGTGAGATCATGCTGTATGTCGTGTGCGAACTGCTGCTGGTACTCAGGGTAGAGACGCAGTACCTCAACCAAGCCCTGGATGTTGATGCACTTCAGGTCGCAGTAGGTGAGCGCCTTGACGTCACAACTCGATTTGGTTACAACATCAAGGGCAGCTGGACCCCCCGCCGACCCCGTGCACTGCCCTCCATTTCCCCCGCCCCCCGACGGTTGCAAATACGTACTAATATCACAGCCAACAAGATCACCTTTACCTAAAATAATTCAGAAAACACAAACAATTTATTCAACAATCAAATGGAATAGAAACAGAAAAAAACAATTATCAGTAGAGAACTTATTTTTTTAATTCAGTGTCAATTTGATTGATTTATTGCCATAAGGAAAATACAATAAAAAAATATATATTTATATTACAATGTGAACAATGATAAATGAACTTGCTCACAATGATCATCACTAACAAACTGCAATAGAAAAAATATCAATTGAATTTGCACCAACCAGTAGAAGGATAAAAACCTTGTTCGCTGGTGGGAGTACTTCAAAAACAAGATTAATTATTTTGTTTCAAAACTGCCCTTTGCAGACTCAACCATTCAGCACTATCAATAATTACTCTAGATTACTGATATCAAAAAAGTAATGCCTCTTCAACCATGTCATTATAGTTCCACATTCAGACAATACTTCCCATTATTCACAACATACAGAAATTTGGACGGCATCAGATTTAGCAACTTGCTACTTTTATATATTATTTGTTATCGTACAGTTACCAAATGAGAATATTCAATTTTGCACTGTTTTATATAGTTATTTCGTAGGCCATACAAATTATTTGCCACCTGAAAGTTGAAACTATCCCTGTTTCTGGCCATGTACCTGAATAGACTTTTTATGTATAATTGTCTCGCAGACAACACATTGAAATGTTGGAATATATCGAAATTGATATTAATGTTCTAAAATATCTAGTTAGGCCTATGTAGGTATTTAAAGGCTTGTGCAATTAAATTCTATAATAAGTTACATTTTTTGAGGATAAAGCCCACGTAGGTCTGAGACCTGTGCGTGGGTAATGAATTAAGTGATGGTGGTTGATTGATGAGTTGGACCTACAGTTTTAGGTGAGTTCCGAACCACCGAAAAGTGATTTTACAGCAGAGAACAGTGTTTTTTGTTGGCCAATCCAATCGGTCACCCTTACAAAGAGAGAGCGTTGCTTATCTTATCTGATTGAACAGATACCTACCATCTATAAGTACAAACTTAGAATTGAGTATTTTTGAAGTCTTGAAATTTGGTATCCATGACGAACAGCGCCTATCACAAAATGACTGTATAGTCGTGCAATTAATCATAAATCATTAAGTATTATTATTTAATCAAAAAATGTTTTTACAACAGCAATTCATATTTCTGTTCTAATGTGGAGAGTTGTGGGCAAATTGATGTGATGATTGAAAATATTGTGACTGATGTTTCTTTTTCCTATGAATTGATTTGGTATGGCCTATACAAATAATTGTAAATTGTTTGTACTTGGTAATAAATTTATTTTGATTATATCTCATTCAACTGTATTGGCGACCAGAAGTCAGCTTACGGAGAGCCCGCTCACTACAGCCTTCTACAGTGTGTGAACCGATTCTCCGTAAGCCGTCTACGAGTTTGTGGACCATCCATCTTAAATCCTGGCTACTGCTATAGGCCATTTTAAGCTAGAAAAATATGAAAGAACAATTTTTTTCAAAAACAGTGACAATAATTTTATGAAACGTATCCCATCATGAATAACGCAATTATACTTAATGCGGTGTTTGAACTCAATGAAAAAAATACCGTACTGAAAAAGTATTGCCAATAATAATTATTTTAGAATATTCGATTTAATATTATATATAAAAAATTATATATATAATATTTATATTTATTGTGATGTTTTCCATGGAGATATACTTGATGAACTAACCTAAGATTTTCATCCTACTTTAAAATTTTGTGAAAAGCAGTATTGGGCAATAATAGCCTGTTGCTTTCACATTGACTGTATGCTTTTTTTTATGCTAGTTGAATGGATAAATAAATAACAATCTAATATCAAAACTGACACTGTATTTCTATTTAAATTATGATTTTTACTCACTTATACTGAAGAGATGCATTTCTTAAGAGAAACTTCGTCAGTCATCAAGCTGACCCTCCAGAATAAGTGGTGAGTAAAAATTATAATTTAAATAGAAATACAGTGTCAGTTTTTATATTTACATTATATTTATTAATTGTGACAAATTTACAACGAATGTGAAGGTGCAACAGACTCAAGTCCAAAACTGCTCCCTCCACAAATTTTGAATATGTTGCATTTTTATATTATTAATATTCTATTACAACAGTTCTCATAAAGTGTCGAATTCATGAGAAACTTGCTGTGACCTTTTTGAGTCGCGGCGCGATACAAAAAGGTCAGTTCTGCACAGCAAGTTTCTACCTATGAATAGTTATACTGCAGTTCACGAAAAATGGATATTCACCTTTTTTGTTCTGGGAGTGAATCTATTAATATTTAAGCTTTTGTAGATTATTTTATTTGAGGCATAAATTAATGTGCGCACCTAATATTGCTACAACCATTCCGTTCTGCACAACCTCCATTGAGCCATTGCACAAATAGTAGATGGAGCTAAGCGCGTCTCCCTTGTGTATGAGGTACTCGCCCGGCGCGCAAAAGTTCGTTCTGATGTGCAGCGACAGCAGCTTGAGGCAGCCCTGCGACGCAGCTTCGAAAATCGGCAGCTGCAAGATTTCTCGATGCAGATGCATGGACACGTCCCCACGCAGCTCTTCTGGAAACTCTTTCAGGGTCTGAAACACACAAAAAATTCCGAATAGTTGTTGAAACAAATTACATTAACTTTTAAGGTGAATTTAACGACTTTAAGTTAAAACTGACTGCAAGTCGTTAAATTCTCCTAAAAATTTGATATTAATGTTACGGGTTTCTCTAAAATAACGCTGGCAACACTTTAAATATACACTCGCACTTTATTAACAAAAATTATCCACAACTCGCACTGATCATTGTTATTTCTTACACAAAATAATGTAATTGGAAGCAGATAAATCGATAATGTTCAGCTAATAAAGAATTTGCTTTACTACTGTCCAAAAATCAATCACTAAATGTCAAAAGGCCAATCTAATATTGAATAATAACTGTTCAACAAACTGTTCAATAATTCAAGGAGAAGCGTCTAATGCATAACTCTACAAGCACTTACGAGTCACTGTATAAACTGTCAAGTAAGTCTGAATAATAATCTGTCACAAAATACTGTGATTAACACTGTAACAACAGACTTTTGTTTATCACGGTATGTATAAGCGCTTACTGGTAAACAGGAACTGCCACTTATCGCATTAAAGGTCAAATCACAACTGAACTCCCTTTTATGAAAGTTTCTCCTATCTATAAACCTTTCAACATTCCAGAAAGGACTAGATGGCACTCCACCTTTCTATCAACTTCCAAAATAAACAGAAAAGGATTCGCATTTTCCACAATTTTCAATAAGATTCCATTAAATTCTAATTAAACATTTTAATGACATTTAGATAAACTACAAGGCAAAGAGAGTGTTGGGGAAGTATACAGTTAGATTAGACCGGAAGACTTGTTGACACAAGCAGATAACGCTGAAAACTGTTCCTTCTTTCCATATCCACAACACAGTTCGTCATGGAACAAGAAATCCAGGAACAAATTATAGTTGAAATATATTCATATTCAGCGTTTGATTATGCAACACACAATTGATAAATATTAGGATGCAAATTAGAAAACACAAATAAAAAAAAAAAAACGCTTTATCTTACAAATATGTGATAGGAGAAACATTTAGCTTACATGTCATCATTAATGAATGCTGATGATTCAGGGCCTATTAGTTGATGGATTAATGCAATTTTCAATTTTATTACTATAATTTTTCAGATCAAATTTCATCTGTAATTCCAAATTCAGATAGAGTATATGAAATGTCTTTATACTGGATAAATATTATTTTTGAGGAATCCACAGAATTATTATTGAATGAATTTTTTAATCGAAATTCATCGACAGCATAGAAAATCAAGTCTGTTAGCTTATATTATATTATTTATGATGAAGCTTCTTATTATTTCTAATCGATTCAAAGATGTGATTCTAAGTATAGAAAAACAAAATCACTGTAGAATAATTTTAAAAGAAACAGAAATAACTGTATTTTGCAAATTTGATCAAAGAGTATGAAATGTGACTTTTGAAGTCACTGTCCTTTTTTAAGTATGATATAAATAAAAATTAAGAAAAATATGACATGAAAGATTTTCGGAAGACACGCCAAAAAATTCGAAATGATGAATTTCGGTTATTGATTCAAAGGTTTAACTGGTAACAAATACCACAGCGATATATTTTTTTTAAATTTGAAACTTACTACTTACAACTATTATAATGTTCTCGGGATATATTATCCCATGCATAATAAAAGAAAAATGGTTTGGGGGTATTTTATTTATATAACTAATGAATAGAGTTATATCAGTATTTACGGCAATAAGTACTTTAAAATAATTCCAAAGTTATAGACACAGCTTCCATTACGATTGAAATTGGAAATATATGTGGACAAAACGTGCCATACATGAAGAATGCATATTTGCAGAATAGGTATATTAAAATCGGTAGGTATTGATATTCATTTGTAATACATTCCAGAATATAATGACAATTTTATGAGAATTGTATCTGAAAAAATGGCCAGGAAAATCATGCTCTATGAGATCATTCACAGTCGCATGCCCCATTATGCTGCAGTAATATCACTTTACTGATGCAACTTATAACTTATTTACTGAGGTGCATTATAATACATTGCATTGTAATAATATATACATGTAACAATTGTTTGCTTGATTAGATGAGTAACATTATGTGACTTATCAATGCGTCCAGTCAGATCTCAGTTGTTAATTAATAACGTTATGGTCAGAATTAATCCATAAAGAATTGTTCTATATTATATATATATTTTTTTGAAGAGTGAAGCCCACATAGGTCTGAGACCTGTTGGATGATGTTGATTGATGAGTTGGACCTACAGTTTTAGGTGGGTTCCGAACCACCGGGAAGTGATTTTACAGCAGAGAACAGTATTTTTTGCTGAATATCACGCTTGAATACACTCTAAATTGCTCTGTGTGACTACTTTGTGTCATCTCATGCAGATCTGAAAAGAAGCACATGCAAGCATAATTTTTCATTCTTAAAACTTTCTCAATTTGAAAGCAGAAATAAGAATAGACGAAATTGATGCTTCAAATTTTGTCAAATATTCACTCGCATAGTCCAGTTTTAAGGGTTTAAGATGGCTGCATAACGTAATAAATAAAAATTTTCTACGAATTCCATTGAATTTTTAGAATAATTATAGTTTTAGATCCCTCAGATTTTACTGAGATTCTCTGAATTAGAAATAAAAACTGCCCTAAATCTGTACTTTCTTGAACTTGCTGTTAACTCTTCAAATAAATTATCAGAAATTTTTTCTAATAAGGATAAACACTCAAACAATATAATTGGCGGCTCTGGTAGCGCAGTTGGTTGGGGCGCTTGTCTTAGATAAGATAAGGTTCTAGCTGGCTTTGTTTCTTGCAGCCTTGGGTTCGAATCTCATTCAGTCATGGATGCATCTCATCATTCACCTCATTACCCACGCACAAGTCTTCAAACTCATGTTGTCATTATCAATAAAAAAGTTCAAGAAATTTCCCGAAAATATAAGTCCTACAACCGGGACGTAACAAACCTGACTGAGGAAACAATAATATTACATATTTATACGCATTGCTAAGAATTGGCTGACAGACTCTAACCGTTAATGTAGGCAACCTGATTGAAAAACTGAAATCTATTACTTGCTGTTATTGAACTTGTTTTGTATCCTGGATTTTCCAAAACGTGAAATGAAAAATCCTACAATGAACAACCACGCACAAACGACACAACAGCACAACACCTACCTCTCTCACCTCGTGAATGTCAATGCCGTGATTGAGCGACCACATTGTCTGAAAGTAGTCCTGCATTCTCTGCTTCAGTTCTTTGGGAATCTGATGCAAGGTGAGAAAGTCCTTTAGGTCTCGCCACTTGGTCTGGTAGAGCGAACGACGCGAGTACATTCGCTGGATAATTGCAGTCACATTACCAAATACAACGGCGTGCATCAGGGCTGCAACAAAATAGTTTGATATAGCTCGGATATATGGGAAGATTAACATATAATTTAATGAGATTTTTGGAAGATTACGCCTTGAAAACTCCGGTTAAGGAGTATATAGGACAAGTCAGAACAACAATTATATAATTTATTAATTTTGAATTCCTCAAAGTGCTATTAATTATACTAACTTATACTAAAAAGGCTTCCGTAATGACGGATAATGACCATCCGCAATGACGGATATTGACAAATATTCAAATCAAAATGTATTAATCCAAAACAATCATAATTACAAAATCCTTATAGTTAAATTTATAAAATACAGAATATGTTATATCTTTACCTTTAGAAACCCCGCTATAAAAACTATGTGTTGGGGTCTATGAGTCTGTCAATATTATATTTTCTTTAAATGCTATATAATACTTTGTTAAAATATTTTTCAAGAATGAAGTTAGATGTGTTATATAATTAAACAAAATCAATAAATATGAAAAAATAATAAACTACCTTGAGTTATAAAAAATAGCTAGCCTACTGGTATTTAATAGTGGTTACTAAAATATCATAATAATACAAGAAAATTATAAATACAAATACATTGACTAAATATTTTTGTGTAGAAGAGTTCATAGATTTCCATCAGCTATTCAATGCTGTTGTCAAATGCAATTGCTGAAGTCTTCTGTTGAATTAATAGCACTTTGAGGAATTCGAAGTTAATAAATTATGTTCTATCTATTGTCAGATCCTTCAAAATCAACTATTATATAAATATTGTATTTATAGAGATGTGACCAGATTGAGCGAGTCGTTCAAAGTAACTGACTCTTTAAAATGAACTACGAACTAGTAGTTCAAATTCAGAAAGTAGGTAGTTCATTTTTGAACTGCGTTTGTGTTTTATGGAATACAGTCAACACACCATCTAGTGAGCGCTCCTTGAATTAGCAGAGCAGTGCAGCGGCCTGCTATAGGCACTGAAAGACAAGAGCACTCACCTCCCCACTCAACGAGCATTTTGAACTGTGAAGTGAACTAACTACAACAACAGCTCGCTCACTCACTCACCTCTCTCAGCTCCACGAGCTTTTTGAAATGTGAGCTGAACGAACTACAACTAAAGCTGGCTCAGAAAGCTCATTGACTAAGCTCTGTGCTCTGGAATATTAAACTGATTACTCAGATTCTGAGAATTATTCATATTGAGGCGCCAGATATACGACAAGGCTGTTTATTGTTGTGTGTGTTTGTGTGTGTGTATGAGTGCTCAGTGAGCGAGAGAGCGCTTAGCTGCTGAACAAGCAATGGTAGTGAATGAGCACGAGCATTGCTGATGACTTATTTTTGAACTAGTTCGAATGAATGACTCACTTATAAGAGTGATGGCGATTGAACGACTCATTGAAAAGAGTCATTATTGCCAAGCCTAATTGTATACGGTATAAGTATTGAAAAATTGAACTAGATATATTTGTTCTCCTAAAATCTTAAGAGCCTATCAGTTTGTTACCGGTACAAGAGTTTCTTCCACTGATACTGACAAGGCTCTGACAAAACAAAACATCTTATAAATCGTTTTGTTGTATTGCAGAAAATTTGCAAAAGTAGAGTTGAAAATTTAATACATCAATCAATAAATCATGTTTTGATTCCTGATGTTTCATACATTCGAGACAAAATATATATATATAAAACTCAAGTAACCTGATATTTTTTTCTGTGAAGTCTAACATTCATACGAGTTTTCTTATTACTCTATATCAATATCATGGAAACATTAGAAAACTTCTATGAGAGCAGACTAATACTATATGCTGGTAATATTCTAATTCATGCTGATACACTTCTAGCTGAAAAATGATATTCAATAATGTTTCACTAAGTTGAAACGTTTTTAAAGATAGAATAAAGACTCACATTTTGTATGAAGATCGTTTCACTCTAATGTCTGAGCATAATCAATAATGTAATAATTTATAATTCAACATATATTCTAAATAGTGTAATTAGCCTTAGTTTTCATTTAACTTCAATAATAACTATAATTTGAATAGTAGGTGATCTGTATATAAATATAGTAATTATTGATGCAATAGTAATTAATTTCGAAATAATTTGATCAAATTTCAATGTCTACTTACCTCCTATTAGCATTGTAATTATGCTGAATATTTTCTCAGCACTTGTGTTAGCAGATACGTTTCCAAAGCCAACACTTGTTAGACTGGAGCATGTGAAGTATAAGGCTGTTATGTAGGCCTCTGAGTGAGACACATTTCCTATGTCCACCTTCAGCTTTTCAGCTAACGTGTGAATCCATCCTGAAAGAAATATAATTTGATGCAAAATATTAATCAAAAGGCTAGGTATTTTGTGTAGTCTAATGAAACATAGCTTATTTATTATTCCAGTATATTTAAAATAGTTATGTATGTATTAAGAGCGTGAAGCGCAACTTTATCGCTTGAGCCAAAACATTTACTGCACGACGCATAGCAGAGCGCAGTAATTTTGCGAGAGCGATAAAGAATCTTCATGCGCGAATTACATACAATATTTTTCCTACAACTGCAGTTCTGGATTCCAACACAATAAAAGCTTGTAGTTTGTAACATCATAGACCGTGCGCGAATTTGGTTAGCATGCGCCATTGTTGAGGTTATGATGAGAATTTCACGGATTCCGTGATCCACCAATGAGAAGACATCAAAATCAAAATAGAAGCGTAAAGAAAACAGCTGGCGAGCATAATAGTTATTTATGTATTAAGAGCGTGAAGCGCGACTTTATCGCTCGAGCCAAAACATTTACTGCGCGACGCACAGCGGAGCGCAGTAATTTTGCGAGAGCGATAAAGAAGCTTCACACGCGAAATACATACAATATTTTTCCTAAAACTGCAGTTCTGGATTCCAACACAATAAAAGTTTGTAACATCACAGACCGTGCACGGATTTGGTTAGCGTTTGACTTTTTTGAGGTTATGTAAATTTCACGGATTCCGTGATCCACCAATGAGAAGACATCAAAATCAAAACAGAAGCGTAAAGAAAACAGCTGGCGAGCGTAAAGTACTTTACCGCTTGCGGAGCAGTAAAGAGGTATTTTACAATTAGTTTTCAGTACGTAAAGAATTACTTTACGAGCAGTTGTAGGAAAAGTACTTTACCGTTCGCGGAGCAGTGAAGAGATATTTTACAATTTGTTTGTGTAAAGAACTACTTTACGAGTACGGTAGTTGTAGGAAAAAATATTATGTACTAATGAAAAAACTTAGATCATTGAGAGAAAAACATATGTTTCTAGACGGATTATTAAGTAGGAGATGCGAACCAATTTAAGGTGGGAGGGTAGGATCTCGCATTATCTAAAGATTTTCAAAATAGCTGTATTTGTGTCGCTTATATAAAAACGGAATTTGTTGAGTAAATTTTCAAAATATTAGAATTGAACAAACCTAAATCCCATTTGTTGTCATATCGTGACCTCTCCTTTTCAGCAATCACAAACCAAATGCATGCCAGCCAATGGGCTACCAGCGTGAAAGACAGCATGAGAAGCGTGAGTATCATGGCGCTGTACTGGGAGTACCTGTCCATTTTTTGAAGAAGTCTTGCAAGTCTCAACAGTCTTGTCAGTTTCAGTAAATGAATTTGTCCATGCTCCTGGAAATCCAATGAGAATCAGAGTATGTTTGAGTACTTTCAATTAGTTTCAATCTATAATCATTATTTATTTATTTTCATTGACAAAATAATGGAGTGAAGATGTAACAAAGTCCATCAAACTTTCTCTCCTCACAAATAATAGCCTATAATAACCTAATTTTTCATTTTAAATTTTTACTAAGGTACACAAAATTGTTTCCTACACCGTTATTATATTTCCAAATCAATTGAACAGTCTCTGGGTGGAAGGAAATAAGTCAATTTCAGGAATTTTTCAGGAAATGCAAAATCATTTTGTTTGAGAATATTATTATTTTTTTGTTTTATCGGTGGTTTAAACGTTTTTTGTTGTAGGCCTATGTCATCAGACACATGTTATCCCACCGTGAAATAAGTTTTACCCCAATTTGTTTGGTGACTAGTCCCCTTCAACATTTTTATAAATTATATCCTTTCACCCCAAGACCAATCATGATTTATTATTGAAAGTTAATTGTTCTTTCATATGGTTTGATAGTAAGCATCTATTTGCTGTAAGTTGAGGGAACGTACATGCTTGTAACTCAATTATTTGTATTGTAACGTTGATTACATTTGCTGGGTGTTGATGAAGCTGACAAAGTTAAAAATATTGATCTCTTAAATTATTAAATGTAGTAGTAGAAAACTGTGAATTAATGTAACTAAGAGTAGGCTACTTCAAACACATTTAACAGTGATTCCACTAAATAATAGAGAAAAATAATAAAAAACTATTAAAATATCATACAAAAGTCAATTTATATGAGACGCTCTCTTTACGACATTCAAAGAATAATAATTTACAAATAGATCTCAATGTAAATTACTGCTAAATATTGTCAAGATTCTGCAATTATAAGTTTCAAAATAGCCAACCGTTGGTAGTTCAGTTATATAAGTGTATTTACAGTAGGCCTAACTTCTAACAGAATGAATGAGCTATGTGAATCCTCTGATATTATTTACAGTCACATAAATAAAAAGCTTCACTTGGTATTTGGGAAAATATTAGACCAATTATTATTCTACTCTACCCCCTACTTCACAATCATTGCTAATCTCAAATAGCTAGTACTGTAACTTACAAATTAAAAAGAATATTCGGTTGGTGGAACTTAGCATAATGTACAAGAGCTCCTTTCAAATTAGTTTTGCATCTCAACAATCGTATTTATGGTATCCGCAAAAGTGTATAATATTTTTTTAATACTACTCAAACTGACCCGTCTTCTACTCCACGTCTAAAGTCTTCAAGATAAAAATAATATCAATCAAAGAAGACAAAAATTTAGTTTAGAAAGTGAGTCTGAAAAAATGTGTAACCGAACTTAATAAATTCATGTCGTCAATATTTTAAACAATTTTCTGCAGGTTTAGTCGAATTTGTTCTTGAATCCCTTGCTCCATACCGATCTGCGTTGTTTAAATTAACTTTTTATGATAAATTCCAACAACTTGCAGTCAATTTTAATTAAGAATAAGTAAAATTTTACTCACTCTCTAGGCCAAACGTTTTTGAATCGTACATTCATTATTATTCTCAGAAGGACACCTTTGAAAATGAATCTTCACGATTCGAAAACATATGACCTAGAGAGTGAGTAAAATATTACTTATATTCTTAATTAAAATATGACTTGAAGTCGTTGAATTCACCTAAAAAGTTAATATTAACAACGCAGTTCGTCCTGGAACAAGAAATCCAGGAATTTATTTATTTTCTACTAAAATTGACTAAAATTCGTTAAATTTATCATAAAGACTTAGTATAATTTGTTTTATTGAGGTAATATTTTGCAGATTATCATTACATGTAAATTTTCGGGATCATTAAATATAAAAGGAGTTTTAAAATTAATAAGTATAAATATTATTAAAATAATTATATAACCAAAAATGTCTTTTAAAGAAAAATAAGGGTGAAAACTAATATATATGATACTACTTGTGTATTAATGCAGTTACAAAAATGCCAGGCTGCATCAGGAATCAAACCCATGACCATCAGAGTGTAGCAGTCGGGTGATCCAAGCACGGTTATATACATGGCGATCATCATATTATTTACTTGTTATTGTAACATTAAACATTAAAAAATTTGTGTGGCATATTATAATCAAACTTATTCTCATACCTCGCCACTGTAGACATCAGAAGCATACAAAAGGTCAAACGGTATAGCGGCCAGCAGATCAACCACAAACCATCCTTTGCCGTAGTTAATTGCAATTGAACTGGAATTGGACACCACCTCGCCTTTGCGATTCACGTACGTTGTCCTGAAGTTCAAAATTATATCTGAAACATTAAAATGACGTAATTCTTTTTATAATATAACAATCTTCAGTTTCAATTGCCATTATTATTTTTATACCACACACAATTTAATACGGTAAATACTGGTGTTAGTTTGCAATTATCTCTCAAAATATTCACCACTAAGTTGCGTTTATCCTTTCAATTTTGTAACAATAGTCCAATTTTTCCACAATGTATAACCGAACTTAATAAATTCATGTCAATATTTTAAACAATTTTCATCATTAAATGTATGTTTTTCATTGTATGTTAAAATTTGTTCACCTTTCGACTGACATGCAGAAAAATTTCAAGTTAATAATAAGTTAAATTTGTTTGAGGCATAAGTTAAAATGTTTTCGGGCTGGAGAACATCATCAGTGCCTCCAGTGCCTGATGATGATCACCAGTAACTTCTTATGAACATGACAGACTATATGAACTTATATGAACATGGCAGAACTATATGAACTTATATGAGCATGGCAAAACCATCATGTCCCAGGCTTATAAACTTCATATGAACATGACAGAAGTGCAGAACCACAGAATAGAGAACCACAGAACCACTTCTTCTCTATTCTGTGGCAGAACTATCATGTGGTTCCAGGCAGTATTTTGAAAAAATATTTAGTTGATAAAGCTTTTTATAGTGTACAAGAGTTCCTCTCACATCAAAATTAAGCCTCACCTCAACTAATTGATATAGTAATTATGGTATCTAGTGTATAATATTGTTGATCTGACTTGTCTTATACTCCTTAACTGGAGTCTCCAAGACGTAATCTACAGAAAAAAAGTAGGTACTCTAGCCTTTTAGCAACGTCTTCTAGAGGTACTTCTGTATATCTATCGCCTATCGCTGTATGCTAAAACATTAAATAAAAACAGATTTTGGTTTTAGAAGAAAACTTCAATCTGAACAATTCCAATATTTCAAATTTAACTTATGCTGATTGGTCATTGGATGACTTCTCGAATCGTGTCATGCCGGTATCTCAATGCCTTCTAGTTTTCATGTCACAAACCATTACCACAGTCATAATATATCATTAATCCTATTCGACACTATTACAGCAGTTTCTAGTTATCAATTTTTTTTTACGAAAAGTAAACATTTGATAGTGTGTGAAAAAAAACACTATATTTTCGGTTAGGCGTGATAAACTACGCCGCTAGAATGCGCTACAGTCGAGTCAGACAAATGGTAGATTCGGACAAGTGGTATTTTTTTTTTAGGATGAAGCCCACATAGGTCTGAGACCTGTGTGTGGGTAATGAGTTGGATGATGGTGATTGATGAGTTGGACCTACAGTTTTAGGTGGGTTCCGAACCACCGGGAAGTGATTTTCAGCAGAGAACAGTGTCCTTTTTGCTGGCCAATCTGTCTAATATTTCATTTTTCCAACACTTACAAAAAATTAATATATTCGGAACAATGTTGGTATCGAATTTTATTGCTCATCAGTAGAGTTGAAAGAAAGTTTTTTAGACATTAAAACTCTTTAAGCTGTTGATGGATTAAAGAATTTGAGCAGTCGTCTTTTCCAAGGATTCATTCACTTTTCGTTTTTTTTGTTTAAACTTCAGTATTTTTGACAATGACTCGAAAAATTTACTTGAGGTTTAAAATTGTTATACCGTAACAAATTGATCAATTATTAATTTATTGATTAGTGCTGTTCAAGAGACAGAAAACGTTTCCAGAATAATGTAGGTATTACAATGAGTCTTACCGAATTAACTAACATTATAATATTTGATTGAATAATCAAGGACTTGGGACATTTCTATGGCAAGAACTTGAACTAAAATTTTCCACAGAAAACTTTGAGAAGCTTATTAGGTTCAGAAACTTGAAGCTTAGGGGACTTTTGAGATTCACTTTCACAATTTTCCATCTTTTCTTTTCCAACGTTCATTTATTTCTCAACTCAATCATTATGTAGGCCTATGCTTTTTTCAAAAATAATTATTTAGAGTACCGTACCGTAACTAAAAGTCATTTGGCAAGGAAGGAAGACAAACATGAAACATGTTTAAACCTTTCAAGATTGAAGATTTGGAATATTCAGCTTGAAGTTCATGGCTAAATACTTTGATGTATATTATAATAAAGTGAAGTTTATAATAAATTCCATTTTTAAATCGGTTCAATACCGTACTTTTAAAACGCACGCGCCGAGAAGATGGAAGGTAGTTTAGTTCACATTTGTATCGCTAGATCGCATGGCTATGAACTCGGCTTTCTGTGGAAGTGGAAGTGTAGTCTGCATTTTGCTCACTACTTAGTTGGTCGGCCATTTTCATTCTGTTTCACTGCTTCTTGTCAGACGAGTGGAGAGTGGACGTCTCAGTTCTCAACATGTTGAATTTATTCGTTTCAGTGTAATAATTAGTCTAATTACAAATTCAGTGAACTTTCGTTTAGTTTTCTTAGCGTTGAAGTTTGTAGTGGAGAAGTGATTTTATTCTACGTATGAAAATAATCTTATAATGGTTATGATGGTGAAAATGTCACAGAACAAGACTATGCCCAGTCAAAGGGTTATTACTTCAATGCTCAAAGAATTGGGCATTGCTGAGTATGAGCCACGAGTTATAAATCAATTGCTGGAATTTATTTATCGTAAGTAATTCTCAGGATTTATCAATTCTTTAAAAAATATTTCATTTGCTAACTGTTTGTCGGTGTTTCAAAATGCTGTATTTGTAAAGGAGATTCACTAAAAGTAACTCATTATTACTCATTCCTTCAATATTTATCTAAACCTTAATCGTAATTGGAGAGATATAGCACAAAACATCTTACTTGTACAACTTTTTTTCATAATAATAATTGAAAAGTTCTCGAGAAAATTTGTAGGTTATGAACCTTTGGCTGTGACGTTTTGTGCGTATTAGGCCAAAGCTTTTATGTGTTTACTTATGAATTAGAAATACAAATTGTAGAGTGATTGATAGTATTTGTTGATATAATAAGAACATTGTGAAAACTCATAAGTAAATGTAGTTGCTGCAGCTTTAAGTAGTAGCATAGACGAACCATCATCTTACTTAATCCCTGATCTATGGTACTAGCCAAACATTAATGTAAATTAAGTATGCAGGTCCCCATAAAGTGTAACGGTATTACGTATCATTGTTGTTGTTGTTACTTATTTCATAGAATGTACTTTGTGATCTTCAAATTTATCAACAGACAGCGGGGCCGCCGAGAGATGGGGCAGACTGCCATGGGCCACGGAATAAAGGGGGCCACATCTTACGCTGTTTTTCTGTAGATAAATTAAAAAATTAATATCGAGGAAAGGAATTTAATTAATAACTTTACAATTTCTATGGGGATTTCAGAGAAATTATAGCGATATAGGATATTTTTAATTTGCTTAAGGATAATTACTATTTTTGCCCTGTAAGCATAGTCAGTCCAACACGCTTATTGCTTGGGTCTAACTTCGAACCTTACTAGGCCTCCTTAATTTATATACAAAGATGAAAATGAAAATATGATCTATGCACCTTGATTCTTGATAATGTTTTAGGTTAGTGTTTTTTTTTGGCCGTTAGCAAGTTTATTTATTAATTTATTACAAGAATCACTCAAGTAAAGATACAACAGGCACAGCCCACAACTTCTTTCTTAGCAAATTCTCGGCTCTGTCCAAGTTAAACTAGAAATAAATTTTTTAGAGCATATTGAATAAGTTGAATGTCAAAGAATAGTTGTATCATACAGTTGATGTTAAATATTGCATTATTTAATGCTCTTTCGATTTTTTCCAGTAGCAATAACTTTGATTATGAAAAATAATGATATTACATGACAATACGAGTGAATACATAGTCATCAACTTTAATGTTCCTTTCAATACATTTAAGCGATTGAATAATCACATTTCTATGCAACATCTACTGTTTTTTATTATTAATATTTGCTTGAAATCTTAATAATGTGATCTGATTTTTCAGGATACGTTTCATGCATACTGGACGATGCCAGGGTCTATGCTGGTCATGCAAAAAAGAAAACAATTGATTTAGATGATGTGAAGCTGGCTATTACATTACAGCTAGATCGAGTCTTCACATCAGCTCCATCAAGAGATGTACGTATTCTAATAATTAATTTCTAAGACCTTATGCAATTTCACAATTGATTATGAAGGTTGGTTAATAATTTTTATTTCAATATCTTTCAAGATGTGAATATGATCAATAATTAATATGATAAAATGTATTAATTATAATTGATGTAATTTTGATATTTATTTCAACTTTACTCAAGTTCAATCTCGGAAACTTTAATTGCATCCTGAGCGAACTTTAAAATGACTAGAAATTCCGAAAAGCATGCATAGTATTTGATACATTGCCGAGAAAACTTGTCAAAACGAGCAATTGTGATCGAAAAAACAAGTGATGAGATCAATAATATTGATAAGTATGGCAGATTGTGATCTTGAAGCATTAATAGTGTCAGTGCTAACCTAGGTATTAATTTATTTTCAGGTTTATAAGTAATTTATTCACATCAAAATTCATGTAACAATTCGAAATCTGAAAGTTGTAATGAATTGTTTAATGCTTACTTTTTTCTCTCTAATCTTGAATTATTCATATTTTCAGATTCTATTGGACCTTGCAAGAACTAAAAATAGCAATCCTCTACCTTTTGTTAAGCCGCACTGTGGAATTAGGCTTCCACCCGACAGATACTGTCTGAACTCTTGCAATTACAAATTAAAGAGTATTACTTCGAACAGTAAAAAGGTGAGAAAGTAAGCTAATTGTGAATGTATGCTTTATAAGTTTTTATTCTGATGACTGGACGTAGGTCTACTTGCTGGTTTCATGTTTACATCCTTATTCTTCTGAACTCTTATTTATAATGATTCTATTATTCATTGAAAAAATTGATTATTACTACATCCTTATTTCATTGAATCAATAAATAGAGAAAAATATTCATTAGAGATGTGCTTACTTTTTAGTACAATAATATCTCAATCTTTGCTGGTAAAGTATTTGCAACTACTGCTGAATAGCACAATTGATTGTAATCCTTCGATTCAGTACAATCACAATGTATTTTAGTTCAGATTTTGAAAATGATTTCGGCCCATGTTTATGAACCTCCCATGCGGTTTCCTCCACTCATGAGAGACTTGAAATGTTTTTCGAATCTCTCTTGAGTTGAGGAAACTCCATTATGTAGTTGATATCATTGTTTTATAGAATGATGGGCTATTTAGCCTATACTCACCAGTAATATGATTTTTCTGCTAGTGAGAATAGGTAATGTGGTGGATGATGATATAAATATACTAGTCTGGCTCGGGAATCAAAACTCTGAGACCATTGGAATGGCAGTTAGGTGCTTATATATATTGATGCTTATATATATTATATTAACGTGTGTGTGTGTGTGTATGTTATTTGATATTTTGCTTCGACTCCTGCTTGCACTCAGTGATATTCATTTTCACTTTGCAAGTAGTATTTGTTTCACTTGTTTTCATTACTAAGAACAATGAAAAAGTATAATATAGATTTTTCTTTTCTGATTATACTCTGTAGATAATATAATATAATAATGATGTATTAATATATGATGAATAATTAGGTAGTTCGTTATTTACATAATATTTAATATATGGTATTGTAGTGAAAATGAACATGGAAAAAGGATTTTATTATGTATTATTGTGTTATGCTATAATAATATAGCCATCCCAACAAATTTTATAAAATTCGTAATTAATATGGACACATTGGTTAAAATAATTATCTCTGATATTTATTTATTTTGTTTATTTATTTTTTTTTGTTTTGATTGAGATGCATAATTTTGCTGTATAAAATGTGATTCTAGGCTTTTGTAGTCACTAGCCTAATTCATTTTGTGTAAGTTTGTGCAATGCGAAAATTTATTCTTTTTTCTCTTTCATTGTGCAGTGTTTTGATCAAGTGGAATAAAACATTCTATTTTATTCTATTTACAGAAAAGAGAAGCATCTAATTCCTTAAAAACTGGAATTCCATTATTTTATTCTGATACATAACATTTAATTGTTTGTGTTCGCCTTGACTAATAAATAATCAATGCAAACGTAGTCGAATGAAGTGACTTGATAATTGTTATGTCCGTATTTTTTAGTCTGACAAATACGGTGGTCAAACAAGCCAATGAGGCCTGATCTCATGAGCTTTCAAGACTCTATTGAAACTTTTTTCAATGTAACTTCATCACATTTCTTATGCTTTAAAAGTGCTAATTATGCCTTCAAGTTACTGCTTTGTTTGGAGTAGAAACAGTTTTTATTTAGGATTTTGCCCGCCTACATGTTTGTACCTCATGGATTGTATATTCTCATTAAGTTCAATTTCATTTATTTTTATGCTATATTGTTTTTTTATGAATTATGTTTTGGATCGAACATAGATTTTGTGTAGAAAATAAAAAAAAACCGCTGTATATTGTTATTTTTCTTTTGAGAATAAATCTATCTATCTTGACTTTATTTTTTGTTATTAATTGTATTTTTCTTTTGACAGTCGAAATTTGGCCAGCAACTGCTGTCGAGCGGCGGTTATGTTTCGGGCAATCAAGTGAAAATCGGATCTAAGGGGTCTTCAGTGGGCCTTGTCAAGAGATCAGGCAGTATTACCACTATACCTCGCACTCAGTCCATCACCACATCCAAAAATGTGATCAAGTTCAGCACTGGTAAATATTGCAATTTTTAATGTGATTGGTTGAAGTATACTACCATAATGTAGTAAATTGCGATTGGTTGAAGTAAAAATGAATGGCTATGAAATTGAGCGGGCGACTTCAATTACAGTTTTGTTAGCCATAGGTTTGATATTTAAAGAATAGTTTAATCACCAGTGCACAAAGAAATTGTGCATTAAGGTCTTGAGTACTTATGATTGAGAAAGTGTAAAAACTTCCAAGCTTGTTGAAGCAGAAAACTGTCAGTTTGAAATTGCAATTTTAAATGATCAGTATTTTAATTGAAACATTATTAAGTACCCGACAGGTTTTTATTGAAATCGTGCATTGAGGCAGGATATATTATTATGAGATGTGTTGAACATGAAGAAGAAGACTTATTCAAGAACTATCGATGTGCATTTATTTGTAAATCGGGAAGTATATTAAGATGTATCAAAGAAGTTAAATGGTGCATATTTCATATTTGATGTGTGTGGGTAATCCGTTGTATTGATTTGTTTAATGTGTGATTGAACCTTTCATTCGAAATATGGAAAACACTGATATTGCATTTAGAAACGTTGTTCTACCGTATTAGGAATAATTGAATATTCTAGTCCTGACAGTCTAGTTTCGAATGATTTGACCATCCAAGACCCTATGTTAATTTTCATAAAATGTACAGTACTTGCTTGTTTGCGTGTTTTAATCAATTGATATATACATATTTTAATTTTTCTATTGATTTCTTTGTAGGACAGAAAATTTAAGCTTTCGATTTATTTGGTTATTTGTTTAAAATTGAATTCGCACTATTCAACTTAAATACAGGGACTAGTTTTTGAACATCATTCATGCTCTAGTGTTATGATACTAAGTTACGTATTCGTAATTATGAATCCATTTACTCACTACATAATCATGAATCCATGTGCTCACAATTACGAATTAACTTGTTAGTTGTTACAGTGTCGTATTCACGATCATTCCATGTAAATCGTTTCTGTATTCAAGTAGGAGAAGATAATTGCACTGAAACTCATATAATGACCATTTTTATGGATATTTAGTATTTATCATATCAAGTTTTGTGAATTGTTTCTTCATTATAATACATTTACTAGTATTATAAGCAGAGGCTTTGTTGTATGCTTTTCATTTATTATATGTTTAAATTTATTCATTGTATTCTATTGTAGCCGGCGCGCAGAAGGTACAAGTGAAGCCTAAAATTCAGATAACTGCAGGTGCATCGAATCAAGTGGAAGTGCTAAGTCAAAATATCAAAATGGAGGTCGATGACTCAACGAATCCATTGAAAAGAAAACGCGAGGATGATTCGCAGTTTGATGATTACAGTCAAAGTACATAATGAAAGTGTCAGATAACTTGAATACTGAAGTGACCGTGAAGTTCAACTTAAATGGCCTTTAAACTAACAGTTGATTAAGGTTCTTTTGTGAATTTCAGTCCAGTGTCATTTGTTTGTAAGTATTAGTGTCAGATTTCATTGGTAAAAAAGTTGTTTTCTACAAGATCTCGTTTCAGTATAACGGGTTATGGTTGAAAATTGATTAGGAAAACAATGTGATCCAGTAGCTGCTGGTAAGTGAAATGAAGACTAGTTTAAGTGTTCAATTTTTTTAATAGAAATGCAGTTTGTGTAACGCTGGTTTGATATTGTCATTTGATGTAGAGAAAATCTATAGAAAGAAGAAATGGAATAAGACTTTTTTGGAGTAGGTTGTGCCAGCTTCAAAATTCTTATTTCTCTTTGTTTAGTTCTTATATTATTTGTAATTTATTGTTATTAATGTATATTTGATGTGAGAGTTGAAGAGATTAAATTAGTGTAAATGGAATCCTAATTTTTCTGCTTTCAAAATCAATTTTTACATTAATCTAAGGACTGGGGTCTAGAAAAGTTTTATAAATCTTTTTTACTCTACAAATCTTATCTCTTCATGTTTTTTTTATTTGGTGTTTGTGGTGTGTTCGCTATTCACCGGAAAGAAAATCCTTGTTTTAAGAAAAACTTCAGTAAAAAATAAATTATGGTTTTATGACTTTTTAGCTGAAGTTTGTACAGCTAGAGCTAGATAATGCTGGCGCTCCTTTTATTTAGCTCATCCCTGTTTTGGTCAATGTTTCTGTTGTTTTCACTTACTCGGCAATAAATGACAATCAGGAATCAAAACTTGTAACTGAAAGAACTGTGCTTGGGTATTTGATGTTTTCAGAAATTCTAAATTGCTATAAGTACTGTGTTGCCAAATGCACTGGATGATTCAAACCTGGTCTCTTGTTCACTACATGGAATTCATTCAGTCCCTTCTCAAAACAGGCCTTTCTACAGATATTGAAAAATCTCTACAGGTATACTGTTTCAATTGAAAACGGCGCCCGTTGATGCCCTGATTTACTGACATGTCCACTATAGAAAATTATAACAGTTTTGCTTTTATGTTGTAAATATACTTCAAGGGGAGTTTACCTGCTGTAGCAATCAGATAGAGATAAGCTACGAACTGCTGGGCCCTCTTTATGGGGGGTGGGGGGGGGCCCCGATTAGATTAGCCAGCAAAAAAGACTGTACTCTGCTGTAAAACCACTTTTGGTTCGGAACCCACCTAAAACTGTAGTCCCAACTCATGAATCTCCATAACCCAATTCATTACCCACACACAGATCTCAGACCTAGCCTATGTGGGCTTCATACTAAAACAAATATATATGTAATAAGGGCAACAACCGGTGCCATTTTCAATGAATTTAGTACCTACAGAAAATGTTCGAGAAATTAAGGCTGAGTATTAAGGCCTTGCACAGGGTTTTTTGTCATAACTTTTGATCAAAGTTTCTTGTATTGAATATTATTAGTGTTTTGAAATGTTATCTATTACTGTGAGGAGAAATTTTATTCTTCAATTATTTTGTGAAATATTGGGGTTCAAAGTAGGAATTTTCCTGTTTTTGGGGGCAATTGATCTCAGCTATGAGTGATTTTAATCTTTCAATAAATTTACTATAACTAAAAGACACATTGAGGAATAATATGACATTTTTTTTATTTCTGTCTAATAAAAAGTTTTTCAACATATTTTTTGAAAAACTATTTTTTTACAGATTTAAAAAAATGTGCTTTAAAAAAACGAATTGCTTGATTGGAGTAAAAAATACGCCACTTTATCCTTCAGGTGACTTTTAGTTACAGAAGATTTATCAAAAGTTTAAAATCACTCTTAGGTGAGATCAATTGCCCCCAAAAACCGGAAAATGTCAACGTTGAACCCCCATATTTCACAAAATAATTGATGACAAAAACTTTTTCTCACAGCAATAGACAACATTTCGAAACCCTAGTAACATCAAATACAACAAACTTCGAAAAATTATTATGAACAAAAACTCTGTGCACAGCCTCAAGGTTCAAGGTATGTGTTGAGTTTGGTCACAATGTGCTTAATGGCGGGAAAAGATATTGAGAAGGAGGAAGAGATTTAATGCAAAGTATAAAGTTTTTATTTATGAACGAAAATCAGTAGTCGTACCGATTTTGACACTGTCTGACAGACAGTGTACACACCCCAAGAATTAAGCTCCTAATTTAGTCAGTTCTGTCTCACAAGATGTCAAATGTATAGAATCGGATCGAATCAGTCAAAAACAATAAACAATTTTTTCTCAAGTGTGACTCACCTATAATAAAGAGTGCCTCGACAACCACATCGCTAACCATGGACGGCCGATCCGAATTGACAAAGCTGGCGTTGTAGGGCACCACTATGGCCACATAGAAAGTGGCGATCAGGATCAACCAATCCCAGCACGTTTTGAACACGCCGTAGTGCGACAGAACAAAGCGCGACTTCTTGATTGCAGCCGTCTTGTATTCGGGGAGCGGCGCGTTGGATGCTTGCAAAAGCGTCTGCAACAACATAGAACACACAATAATTAGACAATCATTGAGAAAAAATTGATTTAGGAAAAGTAGGAGGAGGTAAATTAATAAAGAACTAGCTGACCGTTATTGTAATAGCACTTCATAAACGCACTAAAAATAGTACGAAAACAGTGAACTTGTCTATTTTCTGCCCAAAAGTTGATGTGAGATTTAATGTTATCAAATTAATCTGCTAATTTAATCAATTTAGGCTACTATTAAGGGTGCTGGATTGTCAACTCCCAGACATGTATTTTATCAGATCAGATATGTGATTCAGCGAGAATTAATTTTTTTTTTTGTGTATGAAGCCGACAGATCTGAGACGTGTGTGTGTGTGGGGGTGATGAATTGGATAATGGTGATTGATGAGTTGGGCCTACAGTTTTAGGTGGGTTCCGAACCATCAGGAAGTGATTTTACAACAGAGAACAGAGTCGTTTTTGCTGGCCAATACAATCGGTCACCCTTACAACGCGCGCCTAGGAGTTTCGTAGCTTATCTCTGATTAAACAGATACCTGCTACGGCCCTCGGCTACCACTGTTTTTAAAGAGTCTTGAAAATATAGAAATATTTAAAAAACAATTTAAAAAATTTTTGTTGATAAAGCTTTTTATAGTGTACAAGAGTTCCTTTCATACCAAAATTAAGCCTCACCTCAACTAATTGATATAGTAATTAAGGTAGCTAGTCTATAAGATAGTATAATTGTTAATGTGACTTGTCTTGCACTTCTTAACTGGAGTCTCCAAGACGTAATCTACAAAAAAATTAACAGTTATTCGACATAACGTATCATTTTGTTGAGATTTGCATGAGTCCATTCACACCTACAGATATGGATTGCCAACTCCCAGACATGCATTTTATC
This sequence comes from Conomelus anceps, assembly GCA_948455865.1. Taxonomy (NCBI): domain Eukaryota; kingdom Metazoa; phylum Arthropoda; class Insecta; order Hemiptera; family Delphacidae; genus Conomelus; species Conomelus anceps. The sequence goes on from OX418221.1 coordinate 16,927,534, forward strand.
AGATCAGACAGGATCATTCAACTATTTTCTGAAATAATTTTGTCAGAGGTGGGTAAACGTAAACTGTAGGTCTACTCTGTAAACGTATTTGAAGTGCATGAGTCTGGTTTGATACGTTGCGTGTCTATAAATGCGAATAGAACGTGTCTGATACGATGAGTGTCTGCAGATGTGAAAGCACCTTAAAACTGTAGGCCGCCTCCCCCCCCCCCCCCCACCATGTTCCCCATAATATGGCACAAACGGCGAGGTAATAATAATAACAGGATTGGGAGAGTGTATAATTAGATGACACAAATGCAGCTTTTAACAAATTTTATGAAATAATAAACATTATTTTGAATAAGTCTATAAAATTAATAAAATACAAGAGTAAACTAAAAATGATAAAGCCTTGGATGAGTCCTGGTTTATCTAACAGCATTTCTGTTCGTGATAAACTCTATAAATTATACCAAAGAGAACCAAATAATATGACTCTTAAAAATAACTTCTTGATTATGAAAAATAATGTTAAAAGGTGGGTGAAGGAGGCAAAATGTGAATTTTATTCAAATCAACTGAATTTGCATGATAAAAACTCAAAAAAGAAATGGGAAATTTTGAATTCTGTTTTGCCAGGAGCTGGCAGGATCAGTCATGAGATGCACTTGAATGAAAATGACACAATAGTTACAGATAGCAGATCAGTGGCTAATATATTTAATAAATACTTCGTTGAGTTACCAGAGACCCTCTCTCAGTCCTGTCCACCTATTTCAGACACACTGGCTCAACAGTACTCCAGTGAGTTTAAAAAAAATCATTATACCAAGAGCATTTTTATTTACCCTGTGAGTGAAGATGAACTATCAAAAATTATCAGAAGTCTCTGTGAATGTTAGTTCTGGGAATGACACAATTTCAGCAAGAATCCTCAAAGATAATATTCAATATCTCTCCAAAGTTATTATCCATCTTTTCAATCTTTCTATTGTCTCTGGCCAGTTCCCAGACATTCTAAAATTAGCAACTGTTATACCAATTTTCAAGAAAGGTGACAGATTCTCAAAGAGTAACTATCGGCCAATCTCATTACTGCCCACATTATCTAAACTGTTTGAAAAACTGATTAAAGTAAGATTATTGGATTTTTTGGATGCCCATAATTTCTTTTCCAAAAGTCAATTTGGGTTTAGGAAAGACTTAAATACCGAGATCGCCCTCCATCATTTCTTACAGAATATCTATGCTGGCTTGAACAGTGGACATGGTGGCAGAGCAGCAGGATTGTTCATTGATGTCAGTAAGGCATTTGACACTGTCAACCATAGTCTCCTATTACACAAGTTGTGGAGAGCAGGCATCAGAGGTACACCTCTTGAGTGGTTTAAGACATTCTTACAGGGTAGAAAACAGGTGGTTAAAATAAAAAAATGAAACTAGTGACTTGTTGAACATTCATCATGGAGTCCCTCAGGGATCGGTATTAGGACCTATTTTGTTTTTAATCTATTCCAATGACTTGTTTGGGAGTGATTTCAAGGGGCATATAACAGCTTTTGCTGATGATACTGCACTGTCTTATTCTAATAATCTGAACCAGCTTAGCATAGATATTCAACTTGATCTTGATAAATTATCTCTTTGGTTCACTTGCAATAGACTGACTATGAATATACAAAAGACAAGCTATACAATATTTAGCCTAACTGGTAGCCAGACTCTTGTTGCCCCTGTTCATCTGCATTCCTGCAACTGCGACCGTGTCAGCTGTGATTGTCCTATTGTTAAAAATGATTCAATTATAAAATATTTGGGTGTATTACTTGACCAAAACTTGACCTGGAAAAACCATATATCAAACCTCAAAAAAACTTTACATTTTTATCTACGTGTCATGTATCAATTGAAGGGTATCTGCAATCTTAGAAATTTGAAATATATTTATAATTCATTTGTTCAGTCAAAAATAAGTTATGGTTTAAGCTGCTGGGGTAGTACATATTATACAACCATTAGTACCATTATAAAACTGCAGAAATCGTGCATAAGGATTGTAGCTGGGGTGGGCTATTGGGAGAGCACACTGCCTCTGTTTTGTGGATTTGGAATTCTTCCACTGAGATACCTATATGTTCACAGGGTACTGTCAATCTTCTATCAGATGAGTGGCAATGATGGTGTCATGATCGACTATTGTGACATGGTTGATGGCCCTCATTGCACAAGACAGACCAATAACCACCACCTTCATGGTATAAGGCCAAACTGCACACTGTTTAAAAAAACATTTATATTCTTAGCTCCAAAGTTTTTCAACATATTGCCTTTACACTTAAAGCTGTATTTAAAATGTCATAAGAAAAATAAAATTAAATTCCTCCTTAAGAGATGGTTACTTTCAAAGAATGTTGATGAGGTTGAGGGCATGTTTAATGTTGTGCTTTGAACTATGGTGATACTGACCTTGCTGCAATATTCAACCAGTGATCATTACATGACAACATCATCAAATCATGTTAAGTTCTTTTAAAATTCCTACCAGCTTAATTTGCTTTCAATGCTTCAAGTTATCAATTCTATTGAATTAATGGTATATTTTTAGTCCTTATTGTTTCTACTCCTACATTTTCGTACTATTATTATTCTATGTTTCCTCCGAGTGTTTTAATTCTATTATTCATTTTTTTTATTACATCAATTCGTGGCATCTTTGTTGGATCCTATGATGCTCCTGTATGCGGACATAATTTCACAATGAAATTATTTGCATACAGTATTATTTCTGCAGATATATTTTTTTGTAACATTTTATTTCTTGTACATGATAGTTAAGTTGATCTAAGTATTTTTTTTCTTTGTAACTTCTTGGTTTCTCTCCTAATAATTGATTGTTTTATAATTATTATTATTTTCTATCATGTATAATTTTTTTTTGTGTTTAATAAGGTTCTTCAAATTCAATTTATTCTAAAAAAGGGGCTAGAACACGAAAAATACTAGAAAAAAGATCTGTGCTGAGAGATGAACTGATAGGATTCAACAGTTTTAAGACAGACAAAGAGAAAAAAATTATGAAAAACGAGCGACAACACTAATTGATCACTACTACACAAAAGCAATAAGTTATTAAACCTGCTGCAGAGTAGTGGGTACGGCATAAAAAAATTCCAATCGTTGAAACAAAGTCCTTTTAGTTGCCTCTCTATTAGGCCAACCACTCAGAGAAAATTTCAAAATTGATAACTCAATTTAGATGTACTAAATTCAATAAAATACGAAAATTGTATCCCTCCTTACTTTGAATGGAGAGAACACTTCAAGTCAAAGTTCATCAAATTGAATAAAAGTTAATTAAATTGAGCTCGTCCTAGTTGGCCCTGAAAAGACTGAAAACGAACGTAGAATGTGTCGCTATGGAAATTTATTCCAAAGTCTGAGTTTTTATAGCCTTTCATTTCAAGTACGGCATGGTGTTTAGAAGGTTTTCATCACTACGTACTTTTAGTAGTTGTCGAATCTCTATTCTATGATAGATAGGAAACAAAAAAAGCCATACAAAAATATTTGAAAGGATAAAGTTCGTTTTATTAGTTTCATGGTTGGAAATTTTTCCTATTTAAATGAAAAAAAAACCGCTCTACACAAATGCTGTGTCATTTTCTATAAGGATTGCTACTTCGCTGGATTTTATGGACAACATAAAATATAAAAATATAATTTATTATACATATTTTATAATTAATTATAATTTATTATACAACATAATATAAAATATAATTTTTATAGATAAGCGATCCTAAAAATGATATTAGATTACTTTTTAATTAACCAATCCAAGTTCCAAGGTAACGTATTGGTTGATCTATGGTCCATAATAGTTCATAATATTCAGTTAGCAATTTACTAACTGATTAACCTTGAAGTATGTGTGGATCGCGAAAAGCGGGATAGGCTGTACAACCTATAAGCTATTCACTACAACCTATTTTTTCTGTAATTGAGTTGATAAGTGCAGAAAGCAGAACCATAAATAACTATAACGGTAATATATAGATAATATATTATATAACATAATAACATAAAAAACGTAAATAATACAGCATTTCAGGAAGATCTGAAAAAAAATTAATCAGATAAAAAATATGTAATCGTAAAGCCCGTTTCTGCATCAAACCGAATCTATTCAGCAGTTAACTATGATGCATTAAGTTATTGGCATATGGCTTCTACATTGCAAGATCGAACTTAAATACTCGGTGGTAGGCTACTAACTACTTTATAATGCTGAAAAAACCTTTCCACTACCTACTACTCACAAATAGGATATTTTGAGAAAAGTAGGCGTTCGTGTGGTCATACCTTATTTATGTGACACAGTTTTTTAAATTGATTTCCTGAATTAAATGAACCTGCGTTTTTGCTGAGTTTGGCATTTCTTAATCATTCCACCTCATTAGCCACCTTCAAGCTTACATAAATATTCCACAGCTCAGATTAATCCTACCAACGCGAAAATCGTTGGCCAATGAAATTGATTCATCGATTTTCATGAAGAGACGTAAGATCTTGTTGAAATTTAAAAGCATAATATTATGATTTGGAGAAGCTTTGTTGGCTTGGTTTACACATGAATATTTCACCATTCCTGACGAAAATAAATATTCAATCTTTGACGATTGTCGATTATCAGAATTATTGGCTTTTCGTCAAGTCTGGAACGGCTTAAGTCGACACGGTCAATTTATTTCAACGTAAAGCAGCACTGATTTAGATGTTGGAAGACATTAAATACATTTTCATTCATCAATCAAAACTTTTTGAGAAGTTGAGTGAAATTTTTCATCAAAGTCTCACAGGCAATGTCTCATAACTTTCGAGTTCTATGGCAGGCTGACGCTTATAATCTTGAAATGGAAGTGAAGTTGCCTTCGAGGAAAGTTGAAGATAAATTTTCATTATTTCAATGGAACATATCGTTGATGCTTCCTTTTCTCAATCTCTCTACCATTGACTTGCTGCAAAATTTATTATTTAAATATATTTTGGAAATAACTGTTGTTTATTACAGTCCACGTCTATATGTTCTTTGCTTAAAAGAATTAAATTGTTGCGTCAATGTTCCTGATGAAAAATATACTAAGTTTATTCACAATCAACATTTAAATACCTTATGTTTTATTCCAAAGAGGTTACTACGCAAACGAAGAGTGAGGAAATTTTTCTGTTATTTTCCTCACTGAGTAAATAGAAAACTATAGGCCCAATTATATCAGTAAGCCAATAACAAATTCCGACGCTTTATGCTTGGTGACGTTCACACCTAAGCGATACTAAAGAGGCTTTAGAGTCACTAAAAAGTCACTGTAAGCGATACGATAGAATATAATACATAACATCAGCTAAAAGTATTATCGTCGTGTACCAACGGGTGTCATCGGGTATCGCCGTCTTATCACTGCGTTTATGGTGTGCTGTTGCTGGACGATGATACGGTCAGCTGATTCTGTGTATCGTCTTCTTAGGTGTAAACGCCACTCTATTCAAACTCATAGGGTCTGGCTTCAAAGATGAGTGCGTATACCATCCAGCACACCTCAGAGATATTTCCTGTGCCGAAGCAGAATTCGAAAGAGAAGTTTGGGAAGCGATACAATAATTAATGTACAGTAATATTTTAACTCCCCCCTTTGAATACTCATCGCCCCACTTATCTATCGCCCCCCCCCCCCCCCCCCGATAACCCAAATCGCCCCCAGGTTGGGAAGCACTGCTTTAGAGTCACTAAATAAATTCATATTTTATTTCAAAGTAATATTTAATTCCCCCCTTTTGAATACTCATCGCCCCCCACTTATTTATTGCCCCCCCCCCCCCCCCCCCCCCCCCAGAAACCCAAATCTTCCCCAGGTTGGGAACCACTGCTTTAGAGTCACTAAATAAAGTCATCTAAGTCTACCTATGATATCTTTGTACCTGAGATGAACAAAACTCAATTTACATCAAGCCACAGTAAGGCAAAATTTAGTAGTCCTCTAGTTGAAACCAATATAATTTTAACAACCACCACTACTAATAAAAATAGCAGTCTAGTTTGAACAACATATTGGTACAGCTGAAAGCATAGGATTGTTCAAAGGTTGGTAGAAATGAGAATTAGAATAGTCTCTAAGAAAACCATGAACACCTCATCAATACAAGCCTGCAAGAAAAGTCCCCTTCTTTTATTGAGTAGTGGAAGCTTCTATCTCAATCACAACTTGAAAAGAATTATTTATTGAATGAATGGCAAAATCAAGCACGAACGAAATTCACTGCCGGGGTTTCGTTTACTTTAATCCTTTATGAGTTGAAGAAACAGGGGACAGTGAGGACGAAAAAGAGGAAGGAGAAAAACCAAGAAGAAGAGGAAGGAGAAGAAGAAAAAGATGAAGAAAGGGAGTGAAAAAATACTTTTTAGTTGAGCTTCCTTCGGTAGTCACGACCTTCTCCACCTAAACCGACTTTTTTGTTCTTTTTTCTCTAGCAAAGCACATCTGCAGAGAAGAAACTTTGGAGAAAGCAAAAGACAACTTGATAGGAACGAGAGAAAAAAGCGTTGTCCGGTTTTGATTCATGGAGAAGTGGGAAGAAAATGGCGAGGAAAGTCTGGAAAAACGAACGAACGCTCACCAAGTAATAGAGACCAGTAGCTTTTCATTGCGAGTGAAAAAAAGGAAAAAATAACGAACTCCAGCCTCCAATAATACGTCGCTTCAATGAAGCTATGATTGCTTGCTGTTCTGCAAATTATACCTGTATTCAGACGATGTTTTTTGGGGAGTTTCATTATGAATAGATTGTGTTTTGATGAGCCCGAATCATAGCACAAGTTCCAAGGATATTATTGGTAGTGAATTCAATTAGATTTTATTTATTTTGAATACATACTGAAAACCAACAGAACGACCACAGATAGTTCTATATAATTTATAGGATACAGTATAAACAATAATATAAAATGTTCATAATTTTACTAAATCTGCGAAAAATGAGAAAATTTATGGCCTCTGAGGCAAGTACACGTTGAGAGGTTATTGTTTACATTTTGCACACAGTTATTTTATCGATGCTGATTGCATCAAGTAACTATACAAACTATTCTAAGATCAACATGGAATAATGCAATTAACTATGCAAACCATCAAATAAATATTCTAACTATCAAGTAACTATGCAAACTATTCTAAGAATAATATATAGTATAATGAAATTGGGATCTTTTTGGCAAACTGGTGAAAAAATGCGAATTTTATTTATTTGTAGACTTTATTTAGTTATCAATCTGATGATGCCACATGAGGCTGAGTCTTGTGCGTCGGTAATGAGTGACTCTGAGCTACCAGGCAAGTAGTGATAATAAAACAGATAATGCCAAGTCTTTTCTCCCCGATCACCCTTCCAAGCACAATCCCGAGCGTTCGTGACTGAACATCACGGTCACCCACCTGACACCGCGTTTAGCAAGCCGCCCATTACTCCTCAATCATATCTATCATTCAATCAATTTATTTTCAAAATCCATTGCATACTATATTTAATTTCCTAGATTTTTACTATATTTCCCTACAGACTCAAAATTATTTTCAAAATCCATTGCATACTATATTTAATTTCCTAGATTTTTACTATATTTCCCTACAGACTCAAAATAAGTATCAGTATAGTGTATACTATGGTATATTCCATGTGGTATACCATACACATGCATGTTTTCTACCATGCAATTCTAAATTACACATCTGAAACTTCATGAATTTCATGCCAGTAGCATTTGCTGAGACGTCATAGAACAGAAGTTAATTATCTAAGTTGGAGGCTAGACTCAGTACGGTACTCGGTGGAGTCTGACTAGACGATGATTTCCTGAGGGAGTTTCACGTAGTTTTGCTCTTGTTCCCCTATAGTCAGCTATATTTACATACGAACTTCATTGCAAGACCAGTAGAAGCCGGGATATTTCTGTCCATTACCGGGATAAAAAAACGAGTTTCTATACGTTCGTCTGTAAAACAGTTCTCGATTTCGATTTAGACGTAGGCTGTTCTCACAACAAAATTTGTCTTTTTAAAGTCATTCCATTGTGTAGCCTGTGTAGTCACTTTCTCTATTGCCTTGAATTGTGTCTTTGAATTAGAGCTTGAATTTTCTAATTTGTGTATATTTCACAAAATGATTATTCAAATTATATTGTTTCTGATTCATGATTTTGCTCCGAAAAGCCTAACAGATAATGCCTATTAGACTTCTGGTCAAGAAGTTTTTATACTGCAAATTTTTTGTACTTATCTTTTTGAAGTATCTTTATTTGAAATTTGGGTTCGAAAATAGTCTTTGTCATTCCATCAAAGTGTTTTTGAAAAGTAACTCCGGTGGTTTGGAATCAACCTAAAACAACTCACCCATCACCATCATTCAATTCATTACCCACACACAGGCCTCAAACCGATGTGGGCTTCATCCTCAAAAAAATCTCGAGAACTATGAAGCTAGTAAATTGTCATGAGAACAACATTAACATATTTTCTCATAACGAATGATCAATTTGAAATGTTGGGTCATTTTGGAGTTTTCTCGTCTCAGCTGAAAATTGATTACAATTTTTTAAAGTTGATATAAAGGTAATGATTGTTGATTGCTTCATGATCAAGACTTACCTCAGATATATGGAATTAAAGTGATAGAAGGGTGAATTTACAGTAAATAATACGATTACTCTATGCAATCTTAGATTAAATTCACATAACAAATATAATTATATTAAATCACTTTCATTTAACAATAGAACGCAGACAATTGAGATACCTAAGCACGAAACTAATAAATTGCATTCCAAGTAAATTGTTCGGTTCTCTCACTAATAAGGGTAGACACAATATGGAACAGATAAATAATTAGATAATAGATAATTTTTTCTACAAAATCAGTCATATTATTATAATTCCTTCTTTTTCTTTTCCTGTTGATTTTCTTATTTAACTTTGGACAATTTTTTTCTTTTTCCCAATAACTATTTTCTTATAAACTGTCATTAATGAACATTGTAACGATACGAAATTTCTAAATTACGAATAAGCCACTAGACAGATTTAAATCAATAATATATACTTGGGATCGCAATGTTTACGTTGCTGCTATGGGGAACATAACCTCCTGATGTGCCGGCTTTTTCCTGTCTACTCAGCCAGATACTCGTAGTAGCGAGGAATTTGTGAAATATAAAAATATATTGCCTTAAATATTGTGAATAAGAAAAAACGCAATAAAATATTACCAAATAGCTAGTCATACTTATATTAATAGAATCTTGCATAAAATGAAATGTTACTCACCATGATCATCCACTCAAAAGCAGTATTATCCAGCCAGTAGAATTTATTATTATGTTTGTCATATTTTATTTATATTATTTATGTGATTGGTGTTAGTCAAATTAAATTATTTATATTTTATTAGGGGCATTAATTAGTCACGTAGGCCCATACCTCATTAGCATATTATGTTAATTAGTTCGAAAAAGAGCCAATCAGAGAAAGCCACAATATAAAATTACACAGAATCTGAGGTGCTTCCCTGAATCAAGAAAAAACTCTCTCCTGGACTTCCGACCGAAGTAGTTCTATCACCGAATTTTTGTCTCTATCATTTCAAAATTTAAATTAAATTCAAAGTCGAGACACTTGTGAGGAACGGGACGGACCACAGATCGCTGAGCCAGACTACAGATCCCAAAGGATTCTGAGCAGATTTTCCACCACGACACCAGGATTGAGGGGCCAAGGTTTCGATCCTTAGAGGGCATCACCACTCCACCATTCCACGCCAACAGAGGGATAAAAATTCGCGTGAGTGCTATAAATTTACTAAAAGTGGATCCACTGGTGCGCGAAAGATCTGAAATAATCACTACGACCAATACAAATAGAATATTGGAGTGTAGAATCTGAGATCATAGGATTAAGGATTAAATATAGTATATGAGGCATGTTACATTTGGGCCAAGCCATGAACCCACGACCCGCTCTGATATATATTTAAATAAAGATGAATAATCAATGTAAAAAAATATTGTATTATTTAAAGGCACCCAACGCAAATCCCTTCAAATAAAATAAGTAACATTCAAAGAAAAAGCAGGTGTTACATAATGGCACTCAACGTAAGGGCTTTCATAAAAAATAAAACAACCATATGTTACATAATGGCGACCAACGCAGCGGCTTGAGGAATGTGACATTCCTTTTATGTACTATATTGTATGAAATTCATACAACAGGAGAGAGTGTACTCTATTAAATACGCCAACGATTTAAAGAGATATATGCACTTAATGCTCTGAATCACATTCTGGTGATCGTTTAAATAATTATTTTGTGACCTAATAAAGAAAGCCAAACTGTTTTAGTTAAAAAATTAGAGCTTTAAAGGTACTGTAATTATTGAACTTTTTAAAAAAGAGCATTAAGGTCTGGGGGCTTGTTAAGATAAGTAATTTGTCAATTATTTTAAGCAACATCCCTATGAAGCGATCTCATAGGCAAGGCAATTAGAGTATTAATCGTTTATTCGTTTATTTGGCGATGGCCTAAGAATCAATTCATATTATTATTAAAGATTCTCAAAAATAGTGTTATTAGAAATTATTAAGTATATCATTATTAGTGATTATTGTATATTAATTGATTGGGCTATTTATATGTGTAATTTTGCATGTTACATTAACAAGTCCTGGGCGAGTTGTAACTTTAGAGCACTAAATCACTTCGCACACCACTTATTCCATTTAGCAAGGTCTTCACTTCACTTCCTCGACTGTTCACACCCGCGCCGCGACGTTTTCTTCACCGCGCACGCACATCCTACCGCTACACGCCTGTCCTTCACGCCGCGGAACTATAAGCGAGACTCATACTAGCCCAGCTGACCTACTACTGGGAGACCATCATGGAAAACGCCTCCCTCAACTCATCGGTGTCTTATATGGATTTCGGAAATGATGATACGATCCAAAACGCAACCGCACTCAATCCAGAGGTCATAGACGCACCAGATGAGACTACACCCAGGGAGCGAGAATCAGGCAGTACCACCAGCGTCAACTTCAACCCTGAAAGCCTTTACCAACTCTCATCTACAAGGAGAGAAGAAGAAGTCGACCTGATCGAGGTACCGCCATATACATCACCGCCAACAGCCTCCAACGCTGCTCCACTAACATCACCTGACGAGTTAAGTCCACTTACGTCCAGACTGATGAACGACAGTCCGACTGACGGATCTACCCTCATGATGCGGATGAGCGAGGATTTCAAGAAAATATTATTGGAGGGTATAAAAACAATGGAGACAAACACTCAATACCGTATGGAAAAGACGGAGAAGAGAAATATTGAATTCCAGGAAAGGACGGAGAAGATGAATAGTGAATCCCAGGAAAAGATGAGTAAAAGATTCGAAGTTAGCATGGAGAAAGTCGTTAGCAACTTTAAAGAAGAAATGAAGGAAGATGCAAGGATTACCAAGGAGGAACTTAAGCATGAGATAGCCACAGTGAGGAAGCAACTAGACGATAATGCTACGAACCTAAATCTAAGGATGGATGGTGTAGACAAGCGGATAGACAGCTTGCGGACAGATTTGAGGAAGGAGTTAGGCGAGGAATGGAGAAAACATGTGTCTGAACTGGAGAAAAACATTCAAAGAAAAACAGATGAACAAGACAAAGAATTGAACAAAAAATTTGAAACGTTAGAAAAACAAACCAACACTAATATACAACAGGCAATAGAAAAACAGAGAGTAGAATGCACCACCACCCACAATAAATTAGAACAGCAAATAAAAAGTTCCACCCAACCACTAGAAAAATCAATAGAAACAATAACTGTACAAATAGAGAAGAATACCACCACCCAGAACACTACACAGAGTCAAGTCAATGATCTAATAGTGGTACAATCTCAAACACAAAATAAAGTTACAGAAGTAGAACAAGAAGTCAGCCAACACCAGATAACCATTACAAACCTAGATACAGTCCTACAATCTACGAAAAATGACTTAAATAATAAAATAGAACAAACACAAATAAAAATATCACAAATCGAAACGGATGCAAATAGAGTGAGGAGTGGAAATGAGACAATCATTTTGCCTGAAGTACAGAATGTATCTCACTTGATGAACAGCTTGGGGAAATTCGACAATACTAGCAACTACATGGCACCAAAACCGTTTGCCGACCAGCTGAGAGTAATTCAGGAGTTAGTACACGCAAGTTGGCCTGTATGGAGATTTCGACTATCTACACTGTTGATGGGAGAACCGTTACTCTTTTTGCATGGTAGAATGCACGAATTCAATTCATTGGAAGAATTCCTGAGAGCCTTTCTCGACCAATATTGGAGTCTGGATCAGCAGCAGAGCCTACTTTCGAGAATAATATCGAGTACATACAACGAAAAGAGTGGACAAACCTGCACCGCATTCGTTTCTCGACTGCGATTTTTCAACTCTCAGTTAGATAATCCCATACCTGATCTCACATTAGCTCACATCGCTATGAAACAACTACCGTACCGAATTCAACTTGTGTTATCGACCACAGCAATCAAGAGTTTCAAAGACCTTGAAAATCATTTACATTGCGTACAAGCCATCACCACAAATCACAACCAAGAAAAACAGAGACATGAAAATAATTACAATAGAGATAACCCGCCACCAAATCAGCTAACGGACAATTCCAACACTACTAATAATAATCAAAATGATGGCATGCAAACAATCGAAACAGAAACACCTCCACCAAACAACCACCACCGTAATAAAAATGGATTCAGAAGGAATCAAAACAATAATTATTACAGAAATAAAGACCGTAGATACCCTGATCAAGGCAGATACTATGATGGCCGTGATCAAATGAATTATAACAGAGATAATAACACAAGTAATTCTAGAAGTAATAATAATCAATCACCGTCACCGAATACATCATCTAATACAAACAGAAGTAATAGCCCGCCACCTTCTAATAGCACCCCAAACAAAACAAATGAAAACAGAAATAATCAGTCAGGAAAAAACTCAAATGATAGCAATCGAGCATGACTAGGAGAAAATGTAACTTATAAGACTCTGACAGTTCAAGTGCCACTCACTCAGAGCAAAATGAAGAAACAGTTAAATAGAATCAATAAGAAAGTATACCATAATTCATACTTTCAACCCAAACATGTGAGGTACAAATCGCCTACAAACCTCCACCACCATGCTTGTGAGAATATTTCGAATATAAAGCCGTATCTTTGAGAATAATTGATTGGGAAATCAATTTACGAACATGTGCTTCTGAGATTCGGAGTCAAAAAACTGAGTGAAACAATTCATGGAGTGACCTATTTGCTGGACCAGTAGAGCCTATATGCGCCTATCACCCTACACACATGAATTACATTTCACACGCAGTTTAAACTTTGCTAAGTTAGCCTATTATCTAAATGATAAAAGTTTATAACCCATTAAGATGGTTAATAAGTATGAACTGATTAGTTGAAAGTCAGACTAGTCTAAAAATACATTCTAACGGTACTTTATTACCAACATGAAATTAAATATAGTTACCCATTACGAACCCACGACTTGTTAGTATTGCATGTTTAATCATCTTAGATGATATATTTGTTAATATTATATGTAAATATTAGATTTTGGTTATGAACACATAAATCACATATAACCTCATATGCATACGGTTAGAAAATACAAAAATAAAACATCGATATACGATGAAACAGCTGTTATAAACAGAAAATTTGTAGACGCCAAGGCCTTGTGAATCACATGACCATGCAGCCGTCACAGACCATGATCGATCCATCTATCGACACAGTATTATTTATTGTAGGAGATATCCTTATTATTATTATATTATATACCATTATTTATTATTATATTATATACCATTATTTATTATAAATGTTATTTAGTCATCTTTGTAAAAATATTAAATGGCATCAGAGTGGATAGTAACATAAACCATAGATTATTCAGTATGACCAACATTTCTCGGCAAATATTATTAAAAGCAAGCGGCCATTTTCAGTATTATTCTGTGATCAAATCTAGTCAAATCTCGTAACGTCTGTGATACCTACCTGTCAAATTATTATTGAGTGTGCTACAATATATCGTAAGTCTAATCGTAAGTTCCATATGTTTAAATGTCAGAAATTTTTTGTAAGAGCTGCTAAGATCAAATTGTTATGACTTCTGTGCATCGGCGTCAATTCTAGGGACTTTTTGTGCGTTACTGTTGGTAGACTACGCTCACCACCATTTCTGTAACAGCCGCCCATTTTTGAATTTCTATGCCACTTTATGATGTTACCTTTTCTTTGTAAATCCACTGCCATGTTTTTGATATTTCCATTTCTGTAAATCTTAGGAGTAAGTATATGTAGATTATCCATTGCTGAAGGCTAAGTCTGAAGGTATATCCCATGAGTCAGTCTGTATTTACCTGACCTTAGAGTCACATTTGTGTCATATACTTGTAACTTAGAGAAATTTAGCTCGTCTTCTTTGTTAATTAAAGTCATCCAAATCATCATATTCTAGGCTAATTGTATAAGCCTTAATACTCACATTTACCTGACTTTAATGGGGGCTTATGTAACGATACGAAATTTCTAAATTACGAATAAGCCACTAGACAGATTTAAATCAATAATATATACTTGGGATCGCAATGTTTACGTTGCTGCTATGGGGAACATAACCTCCTGATGTGCCGGCTTTTTCCTGTCTACTCAGCCAGATACTCGTAGTAGCGAGGAATTTGTGAAATATAAAAATATATTGCCTTAAATATTGTGAATAAGAAAAAACGCAATAAAATATTACCAAATAGCTAGTCATACTTATATTAATAGAATCTTGCATAAAATGAAATGTTACTCACCATGATCATCCACTCAAAAGCAGTATTATCCAGCCAGTAGAATTTATTATTATGTTTGTCATATTTTATTTATATTATTTATGTGATTGGTGTTAGTCAAATTAAATTATTTATATTTTATTAGGGGCATTAATTAGTCACGTAGGCCCATACCTCATTAGCATATTATGTTAATTAGTTCGAAAAAGAGCCAATCAGAGAAAGCCACAATATAAAATTACACAGAATCTGAGGTGCTTCCCTGAATCAAGAAAAAACTCTCTCCTGGACTTCCGACCGAAGTAGTTCTATCACCGAATTTTTGTCTCTATCATTTCAAAATTTAAATTAAATTCAAAGTCGAGACACTTGTGAGGAACGGGACGGACCACAGATCGCTGAGCCAGACTACAGATCCCAAAGGATTCTGAGCAGATTTTCCACCACGACACCAGGATTGAGGGGCCAAGGTTTCGATCCTTAGAGGGCATCACCACTCCACCATTCCACGCCAACAGAGGGATAAAAATTCGCGTGAGTGCTATAAATTTACTAAAAGTGGATCCACTGGTGCGCGAAAGATCTGAAATAATCACTACGACCAATACAAATAGAATATTGGAGTGTAGAATCTGAGATCATAGGGTTAAGGATTAAATATAGTATATGAGGCATGTTACATTTGGGCCAAGCCATGAACCCACGACCCGCTCTGATATATATTTAAATAAAGATGAATAATCAATGTAAAAAAATATTGTATTATTTAAAGGCACCCAACGCAAATCCCTTCAAATAAAATAAGTAACATTCAAAGAAAAAGCAGGTGTTACATAATGGCACTCAACGTAAGGGCTTTCATAAAAAATAAAACAACCATATGTTACAACATATAGCATAATAAAAATTTGTATGGGAGATGACCCACCCGAGAAAAACAGAAAATTATAACTTATTAA
The DNA here is from genome assembly GCA_948455865.1 of Conomelus anceps. Lineage (NCBI taxonomy): Eukaryota > Metazoa > Arthropoda > Insecta > Hemiptera > Delphacidae > Conomelus > Conomelus anceps. The sequence goes on from OX418221.1 coordinate 16,943,458, forward strand.
GCAACCATATCTGACAAAATAATAATATTTGAAGGAAAAATTCTCCTCTTACAGCAATAGACAACATTCAAACTCAATAAACTTTAATCCAATAAACTTGAGACAAAAATTATGCCCAAAGCAAGTGAATAGCCTCAAATTTTCTTCCTATTTTTTTCTATGTATAGGCTATTCTAGAATATAATAAGCTTAATGCACTTATTGTTCCAGAAGGAAAGCCTTTTTAGGCAGTTAAAAAATGACTCAATTCCATAGAATCAGTTTTGATATTGTGGAGCCTTTCCATAATGCATAATTGAAATTTATTAAGAATTTTAACAGTGGAATTGACAACCACAATGTCAATTGAAATGAGTGGCGTTAACATTCTCTAATTGAATAAATAAATAAATAATTTTTTATTTCCTTCCTTCAAAAAAATTAAGGTAACAAAAAATTACATGTGTATAAAATATTAACTACAAAAATAAAATAAAAACTACACAGATATCTAGCAATTAGAAGTAGATGGAAAATAACCTACTCAACTATGGTAACCCATGTACTAGAGTAGGTGTGAGTGGAAATATCTTGGGTAAGTGAGCCCACAGCCCTGAGTTCACATATTATTTGAGATAATGCTTTCTATTCGATGTCTTCCTGTATTTATTATCCATTTTTGAACCAGGGTTTTAAATTTTCTTGGATGTGTTATGTCCTTGATACTTACGGGAAGCAGATTGTACAATTTTAGTGCTAGGTGGTTGAAGTGTCTCTGGTATAGTGCTTTTCTAGCAAAGTTAGTGAGAAGAAGGTTTCTATTCCTTGTGTCATGACTGTGGTTCCTATGTTGGAAGTTTTCTGTGTTTTGTGAAGTCTGCAAATGATTTCCTGGGAGTAAAGTTGCCTTGCACATCGAACACATTGAAAAGCTGGTCTGACGGATAGTGCGGTGGCTTTTTATTGATGACTTTTATCATTTGCACAAAAAATACATGGAATACAGCAAAATATTGTAAAGAATTTCTGTTGAGAACTTTGAAGAATTACATTAGAAGAATTTGGTGGAATACATTTGGTAAATTAAACTTTTTCGGCCACAATTCTTAAAAACGTTTAATAACGCTTGGAAACTTTAAATTGGAACATATTTTTGGGAAAATTTAAAAACTCTCCCAGTTTTTTCAAACTCATAACTAATAATAAACCAATTTGTGCACCTTTAATAGTGGTTCAAGATGCAGTTGAATTGAAAAATAAATGAATATTCAATAACAGGAGATGAAAGAGTGAGAAGTGAGAGAGTAAAAATAAGAGAATCACTTACGTTGTTGAGTTTGATTTTAGTTTTTGTCTTGTCCTGCTTGTAGTGGCCGGACAGCTGATAGAGAACCGCTCGACTCCTCCTTCTGCCATAATTGGCCGGCGGATCTTCCGGGTCTTCCAAGTCGCCATTGAGATCTTAAAAACAGACAAAAAACCACCAAATTACTCATTTTAAATTGTTGATAATATTACAAGCTTGAATCCGTTGTGAAGGATTGTCAACAGCATTTAAAAAAGAACGAGAATTTAGTGTTCTATCGTTATTTGATCCTGAGTAGGGAAAACTGAGGTTCGTGGTGCAGTTTAACGGCGGTTACATTTTTTCTGCTTTGGGTGGGTATGGCTTAGGGTTGTCAAGGATGTGTTGGGGTAGGGTTGGTTAGGGGGTTCTCGTTGGGTTAGAAAAGAGGGTTAGGTTAACCACCATTAAAATATTTAACCACCGGTAAAATTTAACCGCCGTTAGTTAACCGCCGTTAAACTGCTCTAGGAACCTCAGTTTCCCCTACTATCCTGGTAGTCAGTACCTGTACATGTACCATTCGCCAAGCGTCATAGGCATCATGAATAGATTGTAGTCAATGAAAGTTATTTATTAATCATCCTTGATGCTAATGACGCTTGCCAAACGCTTTGTGAACGTACGGTTTATTTGTTATTCATTCATCTTAGGAATTTTTTTGGGTATTCCTCACACTGAGCCACATTTTACAATTGAGAAATTTACTCCAAGCTTCAAATGAATGGCTGCGACGGTTCAGCCAATAATATTCATTTATTTTGGAGTTTACTCGACGCTTTTGGAAAACGCTCGTCTGCCTAAAGTTGTTTACAACACAGGGGCGCTTCAACACCTTCTGTAAGTACTGCGAGTAGGAGGACCCTTGTGATGATTCTTCATACAAGTCGATTGATTTGACACTTTTTTTAAATTTTATTAAAGTTCTGTAGCACAACTAATATACTGACTCGACTGGTTTGTTGGATTTCGCAATACCGCCTCTATTTTTATGGCCTCAAATTTGCATCAATTCAATTTGCTTTACGTTTTGCATCAATTTTGACAACATTATTGAGACCATGCCAAGTTCTGAGGTCTAAATAAATATAATTTAAGAGGCAAAAAGATTATTGTTATGGGTTCTACTGGCTAAAATAAGACTGGCAACACTAAATTTCACACTTGCACTTTATTTACACAAATTAGTCTATTTACACACACTAATTGTAAGTTCAATTAATAAATAAAGACAGATCAATAAATGACAAGCTAATACTTATTTTTTAGTAATTATTTAAAAGAATTAATGAATAATTAATTACAGGCTGGTCAATAACAAAAGAAACTAGAGCCCAATAAACTGTAAAATAATGTAGAAAGAAATGATAAAAAGAGCAACTAGTCACTTACAAAACACAGTCCAATTCGTTATTTGACAGTCCCAAATAGTATCACTTAACACAACGTCTTAAAACTATTAGTAAGCTACACAAACAGTAAACACTTGTCTCTGCACTTGACACTGGAATCAAGCACTGTTTACTCCACTGGCACTAGATTGTCCCTCTCCCGAGATCTGTAACACAATCTATCACGCAGGTTTGTTAACTAATTGTCATGCATGCTTTTGTAGGACTCACACTCAACGGTTCACATGAGCTCCTTTCAAGAACTGGAGGCAACCAGACGCTTCGAGAAGGCCACAGAACATAGTATACGACCTCAATTGTTCAGGAAGAATGTAGAATTGACGAGAAGATCAATTGAGTGCAAGGGATGCAAATATAAAGAATAGGAGTGAGAAAGACATCTAACAAGAGAGAACGAGAAGAATCAGATTGCTGTGTCTGTCCATGAAAACAATGGAATGATATAAATACAACAAGTGCGTGAATAACTGCTTGTTTGCTTTCGTAACATTCTTTTACTGTGGTTTAACGTGAATTAAGTTGTTAATACTGTTTTTAAAAGATAATAACATTTACACTGTAACCTACTATATATCATTCAAACAATAATAATTAAGATCATTGAGAAGAGCTACAGGAACAATTCGAAAGCAAGCTGCTAAGTGCATTGAAGTACAAGGACAAATTTTCGAAAATGTGCTTTATACTTTGAATTTATTTTACTTCAATTTATTTCTAACTACAGCATTTTAAAGTACTACTGTATTGTTTTGTTATTTTATTGCGTATTAATCGAACGTTACAAACATTCAATTTTAAAGTTCCATCATTTTTGTAAGAATTTGTAGCCTAATAAAATTCACTTTCATCAACTATTATTTGGTTCTCATTGGCATAATTTACATAATATTTTCGAGACATGAATTTCCTACAAATTTTGCTTCAAGAGTTTTTTTGTTATTTCTTATTTAACAAAGTTACAATACGTCAAACGTAAAAAAGTGGCTTCTCAACCCTTATTTTTCATGTTTCAAGAGAAATATCACAAAAACTAAGAGAGATACGGTTCTGAAACATTTTTTATTCAATTTCTCAAGTTAAAAACCATAAAAATAAACTGAATTAGTCTCTTAATTTGCCTTCCCAGGATTCCAGCAAGTCTTCATTTCACTCATTTTAGGCGAAATCTTTCACTCTGTATAACTCGGCAACAAAGCATTTCCGGACCATTTCATATGAAGTTTTTTTATTATTTTTGCTAGTACAATGAGCTCAGAAAGCGCCGGTAACACTAACTGAATCATTCTGTATATAATTATTATCAAAGACAATGTAATTATATTGTCTTTGATGTAGTTAACCGTGATACAATATCACTTTGACTTTATTGTCAAGTAAGGGCTATGAACATTATGTTGATACACATCATTCATAATTCTTAATACACTGTCAATGCCGAAATTGCCTAGTGAAATCTAAATATGTTTTGCAAATTCATATTACCGGCTTCTTCAATATCAGATATGATATTTTGTTTAGGACGGACAAATAGTTTTTGTAACTATCCGATTTGCTGTAGATTCTTCATTCAAGTAGGTCAAACTTCCATTTTAGTGGTTAAAGTTGAGTATTAGTAAAGACAATTATAGTATAACCTTACATTATAATTGCCTTTGGTATTAGCATTTACATTTCTTAATCTGTGATATCAGGTTTTGCAGATCATTTTATATCACTCTGATGTACTTCTGTGGGACAAAAAATTCTGCATAACTTATCCGGCATTACGAGGAGAGAGAGAGAGAGAGAGAGAGAGAGAGAGAGAGAGAGAGAGAGAGAGAGAGAGAGAGAGAGAGAGAGAGAGAGAGAGAGAGAGTGTGTGTGTGTGTGCGTGAGAGAGAGAGAGTGAGAAAGAGAGAAAAAACGAAAGAGAGGAGAGTTTGAAAGATGGAATAAATTGGAGAGAAAGAGCGCTTGACAGATTGAGTAAGAGAGCAACATGATAAGACTACAGCTGTTTCTGAATAGCTGTCGCGGCTCCACTTCACTTTTTTACTGAAGGTAAACAGAACAACTTTCTCTTTCAACAGCTTCTGGTAGCTCAGTTGGTAGAGCGGTGGACTGTAGTGTGAATAATCATCAGAAATCCATAGGTCGCTGGTTCAAATCCGGCCCGGAGGAAATTTTTTTAGAATTTTTATAAGACGTTATCATAATTTTTTAATTTTATCAATTGATTTGAAAATATTGAGACGATCATCAACATACTTCGATTACGAATTTCTCTATTTCACGATTTAGTATATTTTGTTTAAAAGAAAAATTCCGTTATTATAATACGTAATATGAGTAATACCAAATAAAATAATATTATATTTTCCTGGATTTCTTGTGCCATGACGAAATGCGTTGTTAATATTAACTTTTTTTATATATTTTCATCAATGTGTAAAGTTTAGTAGAATGATTATCACAAATGTATACAGATTTGAGAGTGCTGTTTTCGTATTTTTAATAAAATTTCACAATTATCAAGATTGAGCCATCCACTTGTATTTTATATAGCTTGGTCAGGCCATATACGTAACTTATTCTAGTCCTGCTCAAGAATGATGAATTGAGTTTTGATTATTTGTGATTGTTTCTAGAACACTTGTGCCAGTGAAGTTGACTATGCCTGCGCAGGTTGACCTGCAGCGGCTGACAGACGTTCCGGTTCAGGATTTATACAATGCAGGTGATCCTTTCTGGTGGAAATGACCTTCCTGAAGAGACTGGTGGGTCCTTGGGTTTCTTTATGATTCCGCTACTAAGCAAACCTCTTTTACTATTCGTATCTATTGACTTCTGTTGTGAATCTGCTTCGTCTTATATTTTTATCATTTTGACCTTTCAATGTTTTCGCTCATATGCAACACTTATTATTCATATTTATGATTTCACTGTCTTTCACAGAATTTTACAAACAAAAAACGTAATAAAATTTTATTATATTTTGCCCGTTATCTTTTAGTTATCCAGCTCACGTATATTCGATGTACATTAACCTTCTTCAATCAGTTAACTTGGGAAGTGATAGCTGAATTCTGTAGCACGTAAATATGTTCAATCAGAGATAAGCTAAGAAACTCGTGGGCCATCTTTGTAAGGGTGACCGATTGAATTGGCCAGCAAAAAATACTGTTCTCTGCTGTAAAATCACTTCCCGGTGGTTCGGAACCCACCTAAAACTGTAGGCCCAATCATAAATCACCATCATCCAATTCATTACCCACGCACAGGTCTTAAACCTATGTGGCCTTCATCCTCCGAAAAAAACTATAAATAGAATTTTGTATTCAATGTGATGACAATAAATTTAACCTAATTTAATTTTCTTAAATTCTTTCAAGTTTGAGTCTTTGAGTAATATCTAGCTCCAATTCCAGTTAGAGCAAAAGTTCTATTCCATTGGAAGGTCTGTGGTTCGATTCTCGGCGGTGACTAAATATTTTTGTGCAGTGGCATTTATCGATTTCCATAAGCTATTCAATGTTGTTGCCAATATCCGCCATTGCGGAAGTCTTCAGTATAAATTAATAGCTCTTTGAGGAATCCGATATTGATAAATTAAGATCTATTCTGATTAACGATTAAAAATCCCATTCTCCTAACTGTATAACTAACTGTAACAGTTATAATATAATCAGTACAAGAAAATAAAAAAAGGGAAAAAGGGAAAAATGGTAAAAAGAAAAGTTAACTTACATGTTCCATTTAGATCCTCTGTAATAAAATTGTGCTACTTCAAACAGCCCATGTAAATAAAGAGTCATCCACCTCAAGGTGTAGAGTGCAGCTCTCAGATGCAAAATTGTTTTGTACTGTTATATCTTTATATAAAATAGGCGAACATGTTTTTTTGTGATGACAACTCCTCCGTGGTTTCTCGACCGATTTTGTTCGTTCACATCTCATTTGAAAGATCTCATCGAGTAGATGGTTGATAAGGTCTTACATTTTGAAGAAAAAAGTCATCAAAGTGGACATGAGGAATGAACGATCAAAGTTTCAATTTTTGCCATTGCTTTAACATAGGGATCGGTGAGCTGAAAATTTTCACATTTCAACTTATGATTTGTTGATCAGCTGTTTTGAAATAGAAAGTTTATTTTTCATTGTTCATTCAGAGAGAGAGAGGGTGGGAGGATAGGATAAAGAGGAAGAGAGAGAGGAAAGAGAGAGAAAAGAAGAAGAAGAAGCAGTGACTGACGTAGCCAGGGGGGGGGGTCCTGGGGGTCCGGACCCCCCTTCCGGTCCTAAATTTTATATAATTTTCATTAAATTAAACGTAAAATAAGACAAAGCACTGATGTTGGTGTTATTTTCAATGCCAGGAGAGCTAAAAAAGACTGTTCTAGGGCCTCTATTTTTCAAAATATTTCCAGGGAAGTACCCCCGGTCAATCGACCCCCATTTCAAAATCATGGCTACGTCACTGGAAGAAGGGGAAGAAGAAAGAGAAGGAAGAGGAGAAGATGAAGAAGACGAAGGAAAAGAAGAAAGAGGAGAAAAAGAAGAAGAAGAAGAAGGGGGAAGAAGGAGAAGTCGGAGAAGAAGTAGAAGATGAAATAGAAGAAGAAAAAAAAGAAGAAGAAATAGAAGAAGAATAAAAAGAAGAAGAAGAAGAAGTAGAGGAAGAGGAAGAAGAAGAAAAAGAAGAAGAAGAAGAGGAAGAAGAAAAAGGGGAAGAAGAAGAGGAAGAAAAGAAAAAGAAAAATAAGAAGAAGAGAAAAAAGAAGAAGAAAAAAAGAAGAAGAAAAATAAGAGGAAGAAGAAAAAGAAGAAGAAAAAGAAGAAGAGGGAGGAAAAGAATAGGAAGAAAAAGAAGAAGGAGAAAAAGAAGAAGAAGAAAAAGAAGAAGGAGAAAAACAAGAAGAGTAAAAAGAAGAAGAAAAAGAAGAGGGAGAAAAAGAATAAGAAGAAAAAGAAGGGGAAGAAGAAGGAAAAAAAGAAGAAGAAAATGAAAAAGAAGAAGAAAAATAAGAAGAAGAAAAAGAAGAAGAGGGAGAAAAGGAAAAGGAAGAGGAAGAAAAAGAAAAGAATAAAAAGAAGAGGAAAAAGAAGAAGAAAAAGAAGGAGAAAAAGAAGAAGAAAAAGAAGGAAAAAAAGAAAAAGAAGAGGAAGAAGAAGAAAAAGAAGAAGGAGAAGAAGAAGGAGAAGAAGAAAAAGAAAAAGAAGTTGAAGAAGCACAAGAAAAAGAAGAAGAGGAAGAAGAAGTTGAAGAAGAAGAAGAAGTAGAAGAGGAAGAAAAAGAAGAAGAAATAGGGAACGAAAAAGAAGATGAAGAAGAAAAAGGAGAAATGGAGAAAATTAAGGAACTCATAGCATGATAGGTATGTTTGATAGCCACTTAGAAATGGAGCTACTCATACTGTGCTTAAACTTATCATCATAGGCAATGCTGTCGTTCAGTATGTAGAAAATCTACATTTTTTTTTTTTTTTTTTTTGAGGATGAAGCCCACATAGGTCTGAGACCTGTGCGTGGGTAATGAGTTGGATGATGGTGATTTATGAGTTGGACCTACAGTTTTAGGTGGGTTCCGAACCACCGGGAAGTGATTTTCAGCAGAGAACAGTGTCTTTTTTGCTGGCCAATCTAATCGGTCACCGTTACAAACAGGACCTACGAGAACGCAGCTTATCTATCTGAACAGATACCTGCTATGGCTCGCGGCTATCAGGTATCTGTTCAATGTATTTAGAATGTATTTTACAAAGTTTAATAAAGTGCGACCCGGGATAACCTAGTTTTTATAAAGAGTTGATATTTCCCCCACTGAATACATCGTTATTGCTATATCCGATCTCATTGTATAGTGATACAGCGTACAAGGCAAGAGGGAGGAAATAACAATGAAGGAAATACAACGAATGTAAATCATGATAGCGACACATGTAACTACATCAAATATGTATTCTCATTTTCACTGTATCCGTTCTCAATTTCCTTCCCTATTCCCCTCATTACGTTTTCTTCGTTCTCATTCTATTTATTATCTTCTCCTACTACCTGCTTGCCTTTATATCGCTCCTCATCCGTCTTATGAACGTGCATGTCGCTGGCCCGGCCATGTCTGAATTTGTAAAAACAAATTATGCCACTATTAAGTACCTATTTCGTACTATTTAGTACCTCCAATAAATATTTTCGTACCTCAACCCTGACCGAGCTATTAACATTCTTAAGTTGCCGGGCCAGTGACATGGTAGCCCGGCCATGTCTGAATTTGAAAAGAAAAATTATGCCAATATTTGGTACCTATTTCGTACTATTTAGTACCTCCAATAGAAATTTTCGTACCTCAAAGGTTGAGGAGATACAGCATAAAATGATATAGGTCAATGACCTCTCAGCCCGGCCATGTCTGAATTTGCATAAACAAAATATGTCATTATTTAGGATATATTTCGTACTATTTAGTACCTCCAAGAAAAAAAATGTTACCTCAATCCCAACTGAGCTATAATTTTTTTTTTAAATTTCACTGGCCTTGTGAAAAAAATCGTTTACTCAGTTAGGGATGAAGTACTAATTTTATTCTTAGAGGTACTAAATAGTACGAAATTGGTACTTAATATTGGAATAATTTTTTCATACAAATTCCAACATGGCCGGGCCAGCGACATGGTAGCCCGGCCATGTCTGAATTTTAAAAGAAAAATTATGCCAATATTTGGTACCTATTTCGTACTATTTAGTACCTCCAATAGAAATTTTCGTACCTCAAGGGTTGAGGAGATACAGCATAAAATGATATAGGTCAATGACCTCTCAGCCCGGCCATGTCTGAATTTGCACAAACAAAATATGTCATTATTTAGGATATATTTCGTACTATTTAGTACCTCCAAGAAAAAAAATGTTACCTCAATCCCAACTGAGCTATAATTTTTTTTTAAATTTCACTGGCCTTGTGAAAAAAATCGTCTACTCAGTTAGGGATGAAGTACTAATTTTATTCTTAGAGGTACTAAATAGTACGAAATTGGTACTTAATAATGGCATGATTTTCTTATAGAAATTCCATCATGGCCGGGCCAGTGACATGCACGTGGCATGCATGTCGCTGGCCCGGCCATGTCTGAAATCATACAAACAAATTATGCCACTATCTAGTACCTTTTTCGTACTATTTAGTACCCTCAAAAAAAAATTTAATACCTCAACCGCAACTGAGTAATCGATTTTTCTAGATTATCTGTAGTATGACGTCACAGCCGGCTGCTGTATGTGGTGAGGTGTGTTTGTGTATCCAAGTGGCTCCCTTCCATATTCCCAATTATTGTGGAATGTCATCACGTAGCCTACAAACGAAAGAGGGGAGAAACTGAAGAAATGACCGATTAGGGCTAGGGCAAGTCGCCGGCAGAAAGAGTAGAATAGAACAGTGTTTCCCAAACTTTTTTCAGCTGGTGACCCACCTTTCTTTATCAGAAAAGAAGTTTCATTTTAGAAGCTCAAGACAAACGTAGAGTAGGCAATGCAAATCGAAAGTAAATATTAATTGCATATATGTGCAATATGTGTCTTTCAAAGTGCACTAAGATTGAAAAATCTTAATTATTTGATGGCTTTATTATGATAATTATTATTATTTTGTTTTTACGGTCATTGGACCATTTCAGTCAATCGTGTATTGTTTTCCTCTGTAATTTTCTTTCAGAGCCACATTCGTTCTGATCTCCTTTGTCGTTCCTCGGCTGTAAATATCTTTTGTATGGCTTGTTGTTTGCATGATGGCAGGGAGTCTTCCCTCCCACCATGGTCGGTGTCTATTTTAGGATTGAATCCTACTTCTCTATATTTCTATATTTTGTTTAATTTTTCCAATTGCCCAGGGTTACTACTCCTAGCTCATTCATATCCTCTCTAATTTCCTTAATCCATCAGTTAAATTTGAGTTACATATGAAAAAAGATTGAATGTAAAGTCAGTAATCCGAAAAAATAATACAGAAATTCTATCAAGTCATTATGATCTGATGTTCAATGTAATCTTCTTGAGTTAGAATAATTTTAGTCATTTTTGTAATGATACTATACCTTTATTTCCAAAGAATCACGTATGATAGTCTATCAATAATTTTTTGAACAAACATACATGTACAGTGGAGATACACCCAGTAACGTAATGGTTATTGAAAATAGTTTCTGATTCAGTGAAAGGTTTTCTAATTTATTTTAAATTAAATAGAAATATCACATTGAGCAAAAGCATTATTATTCTGTAACTCTCGACATTTAAAATGTTTTTGAACAAATACACAATATAGTAAATTAACTAAAAAGTAGACTAATTTATTTTGAAATTTGAATATGATTAGCCTTATTGAGTTATAACGTTATTATATTTATTGAGTAGTAAATTTCAATATTTAATATATTTATTGGTATAACGTATTTCTTAGGATTTTATGATGTGTATAGCTAACCAAAATAGTTGTTAAAATTATACTTATTCTGTGCCACATGTCGGCACTACCAAATTGTGTTTCTGCACATTGCCAAGAATGAGTTCAACAGAGCCTATCAGTGAACAATGTGAAGTGATAGGTTCACTGTAAATATCAGAATTTTTTTTCATTTTCATTTCATACTTTAATGCTGAGATTATGTCGTTGTATTTTGTATTGCATTGTTTGACAGTAAGACTTATTGACATAGGCAGATAATTATTATACTTCTTTCTTCTTCCTAGCATTTCATAACAATACCATGAATTGTACAAGCTATTTCCCAATTTTTAGATCAGTAATGTAACTGATTCCAATAAAGTACAAAAGGTGACTATAACTATAACTAACTGTATTTTGTGGATTTTTCAAGTAACTTCCATAACATTCTTGAAAAGCATCCTTATAACAAATATTGTTCTACCTATCTCTGACAACTTTCCATCCATTTTTCAAGATACTGAAATAGAACTCATTTATATTAAAATGTGTTACTACAATGAATTAAGAAAATAATTGTGGGGCATTATTTGTATTGTAAGTACTGTGTATTTTTTAAATCGGAATTGAATGAAAAAGTCTATGTCAATAGAACAAAATTAATGATTAGATTAGGGCAACTTTTCTGTAAACCTCAATTATACAGGTTCTGAAACGTTGGTGTTAATTGTCTAAAACTTTGTGTAATCTGTGAGTCTAGACCGGGTTGAAGACTTTATGCGTGTTTCATGTTTGGAGAAGTTTTCTCACAACATGTACATAAGTACGGTACTACCAAAATTGAGATTTTCTCTCAGTTCTGCAAATAACGCCAGAAGACTAGCATGAAATGCAATATTTTTCGGCTCAAAAGTTTTTATAAACATTTTATATTATAAACTATTTTTAACTGTTTTTGGTGTTTCGTTTCAAGTGAACTTTTAAATTAATAGTGTTTAAGAGAGAAGATGCACTTTGTTATTTTTCGAGAGAAGGTTTTTAGCGAATTTTAAATTCTTAGTCTGTGTTAACCTCAATGTTTTGGACAATGTAACATATTGTTACGGGTTCTATGTCTAAAATAACGCTGGCAACACTTAAATTTATCACTCGCACTTTATTAACACAAATAATTCACAACTTTTTCATCTGTTCAGTAAGATGAGACATGAACGCTTGGAATTGTAACCGATTTGTATGACCAGCACAGATATCTCGCAAATCTTTTACAAATCTCTTGCTATAAAATTTTGGTGTGTATCGGAACACACAAAAAAACTTCAAGTGCACTGATGCATTTTTCAACTGGAAAATCGTTGCCATAGCCTCTAAGTTCATTCATTACAAGCTGAAAAATGTGTAAAGGAAAAGATCCTTAGTGAAGAGAGCAGAGCCATTATTGAAGTCTAAGTTGCAGCATACCATTCCTGTTACATTTAAGTACTCAATGTCACTCATTCTATACTTGGAAAATTAATCACAAAGTATCAATATTGAGACTTCCATGCTACTTCTACTTTAGCAATAGTACAATAATGCATCAACGATTGAAATTTCCAATCCATCATGGAAGGAATTCCATGAGAAATCCTATTTTTATTCAATCAAAATAAAAAAAATGGGTTGTAAAATGTAGATAAAAAAATAGTGGTTAGATGAATCTATATGTAATAATCATTCAATATATTACACGCTTCTGTAAACAATGATATGAATACAGCAACGTCAGTTTACACGAATTACTTACTATAAAATAATAATCAATCAAGAATGTCAAAACTCATTCCTCTGATAAAAACTCATCATTTTTTGTTGGAAATTAGAATGCTATGAACATTAGAATGCACTGAAAGGCAGAAGTCAATAAAAGAAACAGTTCTCATTACGTTTGCAAGCAAACAGAATTGAAAATATTATGCGAATGATCGTATATACAGTATACAGTATATATACAGTGAGTCAATCATTTAAAAATATTACATTGACAATATCCATGATTTATTTCAAAAACCTCATACAATATAATTTTAATGATAATTCAGGTCTTATTTTCTCAGGTCTTATTTAATTGAAAATGATTAATTTTATGTGTATCCTCTTTCGATTCATCACAAAACACCAACATTACAGTATTGTAATTATTGGCATCCAGTTAAGGAGTATAAGACAAGTCAGATCAACAATATTATACACTAGATACCATAATTACTTCAATTAGTTGAGGTGAGGCTTAATTTTGATGTGAAAGGAACTCTTGTACACTATAAAAAGCTTTATCAACTAAATATTTCTTCAATTGTTTTTTAAATATTTCTATATTTTCAAGACTCTTCAAAAACTGCGGTAGCTTGTTGTAGAATTTCCTACCAATATAACTAGGTTTTTGTTTGAATAAGCTACTATTGTGACTCACCAAGTGATAATCTCCTCGGCTTCTTGTATTATAATCATGCACATCAAGATTTTGGTTAATATCATTCGTTTTTACATATAAAGTAGCTTCATACAAATATAAGCAGGGTACAGTTAGGAGACCAAGTCTCTTGAACAACGGCCTACACATGAATCTAATCTATTTACTCTTTCTATACACCTAACCGCTTTCTTTTGGATCTTAAACACCCTATCAAGATTTTGTTTGGTAAGTTCGACTCGGTTCAGAGCAAATGCTATCATAATATTCATATTATAATCATAGGTCTTCTGGGCTGTCTTTTTTCTAAACGGCTTTTCCAAGTAGATGAAACCCCCTTTTCGACCCGATGTTTGCACTACTTAGGAGATTTTCTTATCTTGCACTATTTTCGTGTACGCAACTCTCCAGCAATCCAAGAAAAGATATTCACTCACACTCTCTCAGACGAACTCGTTGTCTATCTTTTCAACTGGATTCTATCGGTCTATACTGGCATTTATAAACCTTGAAGCCTTTGATAATAATTATTGAGTTATCTTTTTTTGTAAATTCACCAAACTTGCAGTCAATTTTAATTGTGATTAAATGATAATAGAAAGAATTTAATTTTGATAAAAATTTTTGAAATTGATGCCTCTACATACTACGATTGTGAATAGTTTAATAACTCAAATTGTTAAGAGAAAATGTGTATGAAATGTTTAGTTAGGCTACTGTAATATTTTGAGATTTAAAAGAGTAGTAGCTTAACTGGGAGGTCGTAAGGCTGAGATTATTTAAGTTTGTTGTCCTCATCGAATGGAGTTTTAATCCACTGCTTTTCCTTCCTCTATGAGAGTGGAAAGTAGTGTTTCAGTTCAGAAGACACGGCTTTAAGATCATCAAAGGCCATTTTGGAAGATTGTTTATTTACTTTGATCGTTCTGTAATAATTTTACCGTCCAAAAATCGTTCAGAAGTCACAAGTCATCAATGAATTTGTGAATATCTTTTTTTTGTTAGGTCAAATTAAGAGTATTCAGAGAACTAAAAATATACGCCAAGTAAGCTAACTTTATTAACCAAACCTCATCATTAAGGCATTTGCCAAAAAAGACGAGCTTTCAACTCTCCTTCTGCTTGCAATTGCGATACGAACGAACAGCTTTACATTATCATGAAGCTCAATCAACTTGGTCAGAACGTTTCCTATGGATAGCCACAACGCAGGAGTAGTTGCTTGTGCTCACCTCAGGGGCGCACCCAGACTTTTGGTTTGGATGGTTTGGGGGGATAAAAAAATTAGAATGAAAGTAGGTCCGGAACGCTTTGTTACAGAAATAAAGAGGGCGAAAGATTACAGCTATTCCATCGTCCATTCAGAAATGGCTGAAGTCTTTATATAGATGGTGTGAATTAAATTGAATCAGTGTCAACTTATTTGAAACGTGCTACAAGATTCACTATTATAAATTTTTATGATGCTCACATGAGACTTTTGCGTTGGTAATGAAGTGAACAAAAAATGCCAGTCTGAACGCGAATCGAGATTACCAAATCTTTAAATTGGTGGGATATTTTACAAAAATTCACTAAACCATCATGAAAAATGATTATTATCATGATGTTTTCTTAACATAATGAAAATCTTTCTCATTTCTTAAGCTTTTAAATGAGACTAAAATGTTTCAAATTGATGAATTATTGCAAATGCTAGAAAATTGTAAAAACCTTTCACAAACCCACAAGAATTAGTAACTTATCTAAGGGACAAGAGCTGAGAGAGTAGAAATTTGATTTCAAAATTTTGTTGTAATCAGATGTTTACCAAGATAAATTATTAATTACTGTGGTCCCTGAGTGACCACAGGAAGCCGTTGAAGGCTAAATAAATTAACAATACACACTACGTAAAAATACTGATCTACAGTAAGTACTGTAATGCAGTACTCTTATCAGAAACTTCTTCACCGAATCACATCTCTAAAGTAAAAACCACTGCACATGAAATTTGTGGTTTCAGTTCAGCAATTCAAGTGAATTTTTAATTGGGATATTAAAGAGAACATTTTCAGAGACTAAGGAATGACACAATCTTAGTCTCCGAAAATGTTTCAAACCCAATTTTGTTTTGAATCATTCTATTGTAGAAGCTTTTAAAAGCGTTATCAAAAATCGCTTGTAATAGAAAAATCAATCTGCAATTATCTGCTCTTTAGAAAATTTGCAAATTATAAAGATATGGATAATAAAGGCTTTATAATATAATATATTAAAGTAATATTTATTATTCTCATATGTCTCTTTCAAGAGAAATAAGTCATGCTACTCTAGCTCATTCCTCACATCAAAAAAAGAGAAAAATTCTTATAAACAAATGATTATTTTCTTTAAAAAAAAATATATATATATATAATATTTTATGCTTCTACTCAAGCCTCAAATAAATATGCTACTCAAATATTGGTTAGCAGAAACCATGCTTGAATAAAAAAAATGTTTGGATATCTTTCTATGAATAATTCTTACCTGTAATTGTCAAAGAAATCTCAATTATGAATAAATTATCCTTTAAAATTTCAACATTCGTGTTTTAATAAATTGAATAGGAGCTTGTTGTCTGAAATTCTGGAAAAAACACTAGGCATTTTAATCATCAAAATGATGGTATTTGGACGTCTAACAAAGGCTAAGGAGGATCTAAGCTTGAATCATATTTCTGTATACGCAAGTCATATTTCATTTAACTTCAAGAGTTTCGAATCATAATTCTCTTTAATATCCCAATTTAAATTCACTTGAATTGCCGTACTGAAACAAGAGATTTTATTTTGCAGTGGTTTTGAATGAGTGACATTAGGTATTTCAATGTCTGTTGCAACGTATGCTGCAACTCTATAACAGGGTTGATTGATGGCTCTGCTCTTTACAAAAAAATCTTTCCCTGATAAGTCTTAGCGATTTTACACATTTTCAGCTTGTAATAAACTTGAAGACCATGGCCACAGTTTTCTGGTTAATGCAACAGTTCACTCGGAAGTTTTTGGCGAGTTCCAATCCACAGCAAAATTTTACAGCAAGATATTTTACACCACACACAGAGTATTTTCACTGGACATCCAAATCGTTCTACATTCCGAGCGTTCGTGTCTCACCTTATCTGACTGAACAGTCAGGCTCGCAGCCAATGACTTTCTTAATATTGAAAATCGACTTTAGCAATGTAAAATAAAATTTGCAGATGGAGGTGATTGAGCTGCAAGCTAATGATACTTTAAAAGACGTGTTCTAGAAGAATAATTAATTATATTGCATTTCATGCTAGTCTTCCGGCGTTATTCGCAGAACTGAGAGAAAACCTCAATTTTTTGAAGTACCAATATTTGTGAGAAACCTTCTCCAAACATGCAACACACATCAAGTCTACAACTTGGTCTAGTCTCACAGATTACAGAAAGCTTATACAATTCACACCAACTTTTCAGAGCCTGTGTAAGTAGGGTTGACATAGAAAAGTTGCCCTAATCTGATCATTAATTTTGTTCAATTGAAAACGATTTTCGCATTTCATTTCGACATACAGAAATACACTTAAAATACAAATGATGTTCCACAATTATTTTCTTGATTTGTTGTAGTAACACATTTTTTTATAAATGTGTTATATTTCAGTATCTTGAATCTTAGCAACTTGAAAAAATTATGGAAAGTCGTCAGAGATAGATAGAACAATATTTGTTATAAGGAAGCTTTTCAAGTATGTTATGGAAGTTACTTAAAAATCCAGAAAATACAGTTAGTTTTAGTCACCTTTTGTTCTTTGTTTGAATCACTTACATTACCGATCTATAATTAGGAAATAGCTTGTAGAATTCATGGTATTG
Organism: Conomelus anceps; assembly: GCA_948455865.1. Lineage (NCBI taxonomy): Eukaryota > Metazoa > Arthropoda > Insecta > Hemiptera > Delphacidae > Conomelus > Conomelus anceps. The sequence goes on from OX418221.1 coordinate 16,960,928, forward strand.
TAATGAAATGCTAGGAAGAAAAAAGACGTGTAATTGTCTTCCAGTCGAAGCTATAATTGGCATGTTTGTTTACTCTTCCGGTCCCCTCACACCTTGCGGTCCATCTAGAGACCTCTAGAATACATTATTTGTTTGAATAGAATAATCTCAAAAAATAGAGAACCATCGTGTGTTTACTGGAACATCACAAAAATGTATATGAAGCAGGGGCTCTGTAAACTGTTAGTTCATTCATGGTTTGAAGTTCAGTGAGAATTCAAGACAGACTTCAGTGAGAATTTATTCAGACTGTGTTAAACAAACGTTAAACGCAGTATATTGTGACTGTATTAGTGAGACATTCTTTACATTCTATACAAGTGGACTCATACTCTTAGCTATTATTGTAATACGGACCTGTTCTATACAAAAGTGTTCAATTGTTATTTTTAGACGTTTCATCTTGAATTATTGAACAGTTATTATTTAACATTTTATCGGCTGGGCCTTTCAACAGTTAGTAATTAATTTTTCTACAGTAACAAAGTAAATTCTTTGTTAGCTAAACATTATCGTTTTATCTGTTTCTGATTGATTTCTTTTGTGTGATATAACTGATTAGTGCGTGTTGTGGATAATTTATGGCCCTTACTTGTAAAATACAAAATACGTTGAACATGAAACCCACAGGTACAAAAAGGTAGCCAACCCCTGGACAATACATTTTCGTGAAAAAGCTTGTCTGTGTGTGAGAGAAAAGTGAGAGCGCCAAGCGAAAAAGAGAGCATGGGGGTGTGTGTAAAAAAACAACTGAATATTGCTCCGTGCAGGTTTGGTGAGAGAAGGTGTCAAAAGAGTGCCGAAGCCGATGAACAAGATGAGGAAGTGAGAAAGGATTGGCCGTAGTGATGAAGACGGAGACATATGAAAAGATGAAGAATGGAAAGGAGTGTGGGTGAGCGAGCGAGCGAGAGAGTGAGAGAGTGAATGAGAAAGACCTTCACAACAGACTGGAAATAATTATCACAATTTTTGTTTTGTTATCGATGACTGGCAGCATGTGACGTTGTTTAAGAATAAGAGGCGGGAATCAGCTGTTCTATGATGCATGAAAGTGAACATCTAAAAAAATCGATTACACAGTTGGGGTTGAAGTACTATTTTTTTTTTGGAAGTACTAAATAGTACGAAACAGGTACCAGATATTGGCATAATTTTGTTTTTCAAATTCAGACATGGCCGGGCCACCATGTCGCTGGCCCGGCCATGTTGGAATTTGTATGAAAAAATTATGCCAATATTAAGTACCAATTTCGTACTATTTAGTACCTCTAAGAATAAAATTAGTACTTCATCCCTAACTGAGTAAACGATTTTTTTCACAAGGCCAGTGAAATTTAAAAAAAAAATTATAGCTCAGTTAAGATTGAGGTAAAATTTTTTTTCTTGGAGGTACTAAATAGTACGAAATATATCCTAAATAATGACATATTTTGTTTATGCAAATTCAGACATGGCCGGGCTGAGAGGTCATTGACCTATATCATTTTATGCTGTATCTCCTCAACCTTTGAGGTACGAAAATTTCTATTGGAGGTACTAAATAGTACGAAATAGGTACCAAATATTGGCATAATTTTTCTTTTAAAATTCAGACATGGCCGGGCTACCATGTCGCTGGCCCGGCCATGTTGGAATTTGTATGAAAAAATTATGCCAATATTAAGTACCAATTTCGTACTATTTAATACCTCTAAGAATAAAATTAGTACTTCATCCCTAACTGAGTAAACGATTTTTTTCACAAGGCCAGTGAAATTTAAAAAAAAAATTATAGCTCAGTTGGGATTGAGGTAACATTTTTTTTCTTGGAGGTACTAAATAGTACGAAATATATCCTAAATAATGACATATTTTGTTTATGCAAATTCAGACATGGCCGGGCTGAGAGGTCATTGACCTATATCATTTTATGCTGTATCTCCTCAACCTTTGAGGTACGAAAATTTCTATTGGAGGTACTAAATAGTAAGAAATAGGTACCAAATATTGGCATAATTTTTCTTTTCAAATTCAGACATGGCCGGGCTACCATGTCACTGGCCCGGCAACTTAAGAATGTTAATAGCTCGGTCAGGGTTGAGGTACGAAAATATTTATTGGAGGTACTAAATAGTACGAAATAGGTACTTAATAGTGGCATAATTTGTTTTTACAAATTCAGACATGGCCGGGCCAGCGACATGCACATGTCTTATGATCTGTTTCTGTTCGTGCTCTACCTGTTCTTCTTCTTCCTCTTCTTTTTCTTCTCCTCTTTTTCTTCTCCCTCTTCTTTTTTCCTTTTTCCACCTTCACTCACTCTTGCCATCTCCCAGTCGTCAACCCTTCAAAACCCTTTCATTCTCATTCAATCATGTTCTTTCTTTTCTTTATCACCTGCTCACTCTCTAGACCTCTCTAGACTCTGCTTAGACCTCTCCCTATTTCGCTTCTTCTTCTCCTTTCCCCTTTCCCTTTCCCTCTTTCTTTTTCTTCTTCTTCTTCTTTTTCTTCATCGCCTTCACCTTCTCCTTCTCCTTCTTATTCTCATTTTCCTTCTCCTTCTTATTCTCATTTTCCTTCTCCTTCTTATTCTCATTTTCCTTCTCCTTCTCCTTATTCTTCATTTTTCCCCTTCTTTTTCTACCGTCATCTGCAAATCTTCATCTTTTAATGCATGTTTTTTCTCCTCTTTAAGACCCAGTCATTTCTTCTTCCCCATCTTTGTTCTTCTCCTTCACCTTTTCTTTCCTTCCATCTCCTTCTTTTCCTACTCCATAATTTTCTCTCTGTTCTCGTTTATTCTTCTTCTTCTCCTTCTTCTTTTTTCTTTTTCACCCTCTTTATCTTCTTCTTTTTCTTCTTCTTCTTTTCCTTCTCCATAATTTTTTCTTTTTTTTCTTTTTCTTCTTCTTCTTCTTTTTCTTCTTCGCCTTCACCTTCTCCTTCTCCTTCTCATTCTCATTTTCCTTCTCCTTCTCCTTATTCTTCATTTTTCCCCTTATTTTTCTACCGTCATCTGCAAATCTTCATCTTTTAATGCATGTTTTTTCTCCTCTTTAAGACCCAGTCATTCTCTCACGCTTCTTTTTATCTCTCTTCATTCATTCTTCATTTCTTCTTCTTCCTCAATTTCTCCTTATTCTTCCTTAACTGTTCTTCTTCCTCATCCTCTTCTCCTTCTCCTTCTCCTTATCATTCTCCTTCTCCTTCTCCTTCTCCATCTCCTTCTCCTTCTCCTTTTTCTCCTTCTCCTTCTCATCTTATTCTCATTCTCCTTCTTCTTCTCCTTCTCATTCTCCTTCTCCTTCTCCTTCTCTTTCTCTTTCTCATTCTCGTTCCCCTTCTACTTGTCCTCCTCCTCCTCCTTCTCATCTTATTCTCATTTCCCTCCTCCTTCTCATCTTATTCTCATTTCCCTCCTCCTTCTCCTTCTCCTTCTCCTTATCATTCCCCTCCTCCTTCTCCTTCTTCTCCTTCTCCTTCTTTTTTTCCCCTTTCCTATCCTTCTTTTTTCTTTTTCTTATTCTCCTTCTGTTCCTTCTTCATAATTTTTACTCTCTTTTTTTATTCTTCTTCTTCTTCTACTTTAAAACTTCTTCCCCAACTTCTGATTTTCAATTCTTTTAGTTTTCCATAAGTCGTTTTCCCCATTTCCGGTGCAAGTTTTTCACTCCTTTCCCTCCGGTTTTCTGCAAAGCAGACACAAACACACAAGTAGCTATGCAAGAAAATTACATTTCCCCATCACCTCTTCCTCCTCCCCCTCTTCACTTCTCACCTTCCTCCTCCTCTTTCTCGTTCTTTTTCTCTACCTCCAGCTCATTCCAAAAACACTTCTGTGCCGAACTCTTTTTCTAAACACAGACATACAAGAAACATCACCTCAGCAGCTTTAAACGTCAGCTTGCGATTGCAGCTGTCACATTATTTCAACTCTCCATCTTTTGTTTCTCATGAGTTTTATCGCTCTGAGACCCATTATAACAAGTACTAAACATGTTTTTAACCTATAGATAGGTCATAGTTTCCACAATTGAAAACCTTGAATACCTCCTGAAGAATCTACATTTTTGAGAAATTAACCTCTATTTCTCTAGCAGTCAAAACATTGTGTCTATTCTATCGATAGGCCAAAGTGTCCACAATTATTGAAAACCTTGAATAACTCTTGAAGAATCTACATTTTTGAAAAAATAACCTCCATTTCTACAGCGGTAAAATGTTACAAAGACAATATTTGAACGAGCGAAGCGAGTTCTTAGTTTTGACTTGTGATTTAAGGCCCACGGCTTTTTCTGTTTGTTTGTTTGTGTATGTTCGAAGATAATTTTCGATCGCTGTGACCAATAAACTTTAAACACATATTTTTTTGAGGATGAAGACCTGTGCGTGAATAATGAGTTGGATGATGGTGATTGATGAGTTTGACCTACAGTTTTAGATGGGTTCCGAACCACCGGGAAGTGATTTTACAGCAGAGAACAGTGTCTTTTTGCTGGCCAATTTAATTGGTCACTCATATTCTTGGAATCTTAATACAGATTAAGTTCGTTTGCCAATGAAATTGTCCCACTCCTTCATATTTTTTGAGGCGAAACAAAAGGATAGGTTCTTAGCCCTTCATCAATATATATCTATACATAGAAAATAGTTGTTTTCACCATTATGGAATTCGCAATAAATTTCAAAATATATTTTGAGTTTTCATCAGCTGTAGGTGGATAAAAGCGATCAGGCTTTTTATAGAACCTCTCTCAGCTGATATACTAATTTCATTGCCCTGATTGATGTATGGATACATAAACAGCTGTTTTTTTAAGGTAAATATATTTACTCTATAGATACACTAATTCCATATGAGTACGGTAGGTCTTTTTTGTGGAAACTAAATCTGTGTATCAGAGCAACGATTAACGTTTTTTGTGGAAAATAAATCTGTATCAGTGCAACGATGAAATTTTTTGTGGAAGTAAATCTGTGTATCAGAGCAACGATTAACTTGAACTCAAAACAGCCGTTTTTCGTTACCACCTCCCCCTACGATAAGCTTCAAAATAACACCTTGACAGGCTTTTTTTAGAATCTATATCTTCTGATAATAGTTATTGCCCTGATATATGTTTATATAAACAGCTGTTTTTTATGTGGTACACTTTTGACGTGTTGCTGCCAACCAACCTTCGGGTTGATAACCGAAAAAAGGAGAAATATATCTAAAACAGAATTTATTAATTTCGAATTCCTTTAATTGTCAGTTTGTTCAATTGTCAGTAACTTCGAACTAACTTGTGAAATATATCTACTTTGAAGATACACTAATTCCATTGCCCTGATGTATAGGTATATGAGTAGCTCTTTTTCGTGAAAAATCTATCATATGTGTATTAGAGCAACGATGAACTTGAACTTCAAGTGATAGGTGTCTTCACTGAAATCAGCAGTATCTTCAAAACAGCCGTTTTTCGTTACCACCGTCCCCTAGGATAAGCTTGAAATGAGTTTCCATTTCCAAAATTAGTTTTTTTTGCAAGCGAGTTCTCCAGCCCGATGGGCTCACTAGTTAACCAATATATCTTAATTTCTGACTCTAAAAAGACGAAATCTGAGAGTATTCGTTATAAGAGTGCCTCTGCTGCAAAATACAATTTTCCAAGAGTATAAAGGAATTTATGTCGTCGTTTAAGCTACTTAGCCGTGTAGAGAAAGGAGATAAAAAAGAAGATTGTGTAGAAGAAGAAGAAGTTGATGATGAGAGGAGAAGAAGAAGAAGAAGGAGAAGAAGAAGAAGAAGAAGAAGAAGAAAGAAGAAGAAAGAAGAAGAAAGAAGAAGAAAGAAGAAGAAAGAAGAAGAAAGAAGAAGAAAGAGAGAAGAAGAAGAAGAAGAAGAAGAAGAAGAAGAAGAAGAAGAAGAAGAAGAAGAAGAAAGAAGAAGAAAGAAGAAGAAAGAAGAAGAAAGAAGAAGAAAGAAGAAGAAAGAAGAAGAAAGAAGAAGAAAGAAGAAGAAAGAAGAAGAAAGAAGAAGAAAGAAGAAGAAAGAAGAAGAAAGAAGAAGAAAGAAGAAGAAAGAAGAAGAAAGAAGAAGAAGAAGAAGAAGAAAGAAGAAGAAAGAAGAAGAAAGAAGAAGAAAGAAGAAGAAAGAAGAAGAAAGAAGAAGAAAGAAGAAGAAAGAAGAAGAAAGAAGAAGAAAGAAGAAGAAAGAAGAAGAAAGAAGAAGAAAGAAGAAGAAAGAAGAAGAAAGAAGAAGAAAGAAGAAGAAAGAAGAAGAAAGAAGAAGAAAGAAGAAGAAAGAAGAAGAAAGAAGAAGAAAGAAGAAGAAAGAAGAAGAAAGAAGAAGAAAGAAGAAGAAAGGAGAAGAAAGAAGAAGAAAGAAGAAGAAAGAAGAAGAAAGAAGAAGAAGAAGAAGAAAGAAGAAGAAAGAAGAAGAAAGAAGAAGAAAGAAGAAGAAAGAAGAAGAAAGAAGAAGAAAGAAGAAGAAAGAAGAAGAAAGAAGAAGAAAGAAGAAGAAAGAAGAAGAAAGAAGAAGGAGGAGAAGAAGGAGGAGAAGAAGGAGGAGAAGAAGAAGAAGAAGAAGAAAAAGAAGAAATGTTCCCACGTTGTCGTTAAGTATGTCAGCTGGAGCATCTTGGATGAGAAAATACGCTAAGAGATTTTGAGAAATAATGGGAGTGTAGCAATTTTAAATTGTTCTGATATCAGCTAGCAGCTTGGAGTTTAGTAGTTGGAGACCTTACTACTTGTCCTTGCCCTATAATATGCCCTAGCGTCTTAGGCCCTTCGCCCTATGTCCTACGCACTACGCCTTCCAACCAGTTAATCTATTTAGTTTTACTGCTTTGCTATCGCCGAAGAACAAAGAAGAAGAAATTTCAGGAGAACTCGTCGCTTTAATGTCAAGAGTTTTCATTGCTTTCTTCTCTTCTATACTTTTTTATTTGCTCTCTTCGCTTCTCTTCTGTGATTCCTATTCTCCATTCTCTTTTCTTCTCTCCTGTTGTCATGTTTCCACTCTTTTGTGTGATTCTTTACTTTTGTTTTACCATTACGGTTTTCAACAACATCCTTTTCGCTCTACTCCTCTTCTACTACCATCATCATCATCTATTTCTCCTTATTCTGATCCATCACCTTCTTCTTGTTGTTCTTCTTCTTCTCCTTTTTTCTTCTTCTTCTTGTTCTTCTTCTTATTCTTCTCCATCTTGTTGTTGTTCTTCTTCTCCTTGGTTTTCTTGTACTTCTTCATGTTCTACTTGTTGTTGTTCTTGTTCTTCTTCTTCTCCTCCTTCTTCTTCTTTTTCTTTCTTTTCTTCTTCATTTTCTTGTTCTTCGTTTCTTCTTCTTTTTTCTTCTTCTTCTTCTTCTTCTTCTTGTTCATCTTTTTCTTGTTCTTTTTCTTCTTCTTCTTCTTCATGTTCTTCTTTTTTGAGTTCTTCTTCTTCTTTTTCTTTAGTTTCTTTTCCTCTTTCTTTTTCTTTTTCTTCTTCTTCTTGTACTTCTTCATCCTCTTTTTCTTCTTCTTCCCCTCCTTCTTTTTCTTTTCCTTTTTCTTCTTCTTGTTCTTCTTTTTATTTTTCTTGTTCTCCATGTTCTTCTTTTTCTTTTCCTTTTCCCTTTTCTTCTTAGTGTTCTTTTTCTTTTATTTCTTTTCCTCTTTCTTTTTCCTGTTTTCCTCCTTTTCTTCTTCTTGTTCTTCTTCTTCATCTTCTTCTTGTTCTGGTTCTTCTTCTTCATGTTATTCTTATTCTTCATTCTATTCTTCTTGTTATTCTTCTTTCTTTTCTTCTTGTTATTCTTATACTTGTTCATGTTATTGTTATTCTTCTTTTTGCTATTCTTATTCTTGTTAATCTTATTCTTGTTATTTTTGTTCTTGTTTTTGTTATTCTTGTTCTTTTTCTTCTTCCACTTTTTATTTTTCTTCACCATCTTCTGCTCCTTCTTCTTCTTTCCACCTTTTTCTTCTCCTTCTTCGCCACTCTCACTTTATCTTTCTTCCCCCTTCTCCCTTCTTCTGCTCATCAATTTTCCAATTGCTTTCCTCTTACGCTACAACTTTTCGAAATTTGTACACCACCACCAAATTTCGTTCGCCTTAACGGCATCAAGCCTTTATTATTCCTGAACATTATTCCTAAACACCACCAACCTCCTTGCATAATCAAGCATTCTGATGAATATTTTCGCATCCCCAAGTTCGTCGTATTTTAGTTGAAGATTCACTCACCTTCTGTAAGAGAAGCACTCTGTTATTGGTTCACCCCTCGTCATGCATGATGAAGTTCATGGAAAGTTACACGCATCATTTAATTTATTTATAAAGGTTGAACAACAGACTTTCAAGTATAATTCCACTTCTATTACTGGACTCCAAATTATGTACGTTCATAAATGTTTTTCTATATTCACGAATTTTCACACAAGAATAATAGAGTAGATTTTTGGTTTTGGAAATGACTGTCATGGAATTATCATCTTGTTCTACTTGGTCTTGGTCTTGGTCTTGGTCTTGGTCTTGGTCTTGGTCTCGGAACAAGGAATTCAATAGAAACTTGGAAATCTATTTTCTTTCATTAAAATAAATTTTGTTGTGATTCAGGTTAATAAAATTGTAGTAGTTACAGGGGACAATAGCTGGGAAATATCATTGTCAATGCTTATGAAGCATCATTTGAGGAGTAATATTTTCAGGAAATTATTCTGCCAACACGAAAACAAGGGAAAATAATAAAACTTTACCAATTAGGGAAACTAAGATAATTAATATAAATAAATAATTTTTTCTCCCTTTTGTACTGTATAAAAGTATTTTAACCAAGTGATTCAATATTTATATTACAGGCAATAATAAGAGAGATATATATATATATATATAATAAATATAACATATATTTGGGAAATCATCCTACCCCACTTTGGCATGCCATGTTCTAGTGTAGGTGTAAGAAGAGAAAAAAAGGAGGTTTAGTAAAATATAGGATATAGGATTAAGGATTGGCCAGTTTTCAAAATCACAGGTTTGCATCATAATCATTGTTTGAAAAAATCCTCTCTATATGCTGTCTGTCAATATTTAATAGCCAGTTATGAAGTTTTTGCTTGAATTTATTGATCTGTCCTATTGCTTTTATGTTTTCAGGAATTGTTATACTGTTGAACATCACTGTGAATGAATTAGGATTGAACTTTTCAAGTGATCCAGGAATTAGGATCTAGTTTTTCGTTGCTTAAGTGTTTACTCACCACCGTCTGAATGCTTGAAGTTATCAAGCTCCTCCATTTTACTCCTGGTGATGTCTTTATGGGAGGCCAGGAACAGTACCACTTCTCTCTTCTCATTTTTGATTGGAACAATGTCCAATAGGCACCAAAATGGCGTTCCTGAAACAATGACAAAATAAGATTATTATAAGAAACGTTCATGTAAATTCAAACTGGTTATTGATAGTCCATTAGTATATGTTTAATCAGGTATATTGTAATATTATATTGAAAAATCTATACAAAGTTAATCACATGGAAGAGAAGAAGAAGGTTGCCTAGTAACTTGGAATAAATAACGAATAGAAACATCAGTTGAAAAATGAGACTCAATGAGTGAAGACCTAGAAAGAATTAGGAAAAGAAAGAAAAAATATTTTCATATTTATTATTGTAAATGTGTGAATGAGAATATTAATGACCCTGAGATTAAGAGTGAAGTGATTAGTAACATTACAATATGTTTAATCAGGTATATGTTCAACACAGCAGTCATTTGAACTAATTTCTATAGTAGAATATTAAACAAGGAATAGTTTATAGTCATCTTCCAACTGAATTTCAGACTTTCAAACACTTGATACTCAGAAATTCCCTGCTAACAATATATTTGGTTTGGGGAAGTGTTGCAGGGGAAGTGATAGCCGAATACCATAGCCAAGGTTAGTATACAACCTGTATACTAACCTTGTACCATAGCAGGTATCTGTTCAGAGATAAGCTACGAAACTCCTGGGCGCTCTTTGTAAGGGTGACCGATTGGATTGGCCAGCAAAAAATACTCTGTTCTCTGCTGTAAAATCACTTCCCCGTGGTTCGGGACCCACCTAAAACTGTAGGTCCAACTCATCAATCACCATCATCCAATCCTCGCACAGGTCTCAGACCTATGTGGGCTTCATCCTCCGAAAAAATTTACATTTAATTATCAACAAATCTTCAGGAAATACATGTACTTTAATAAAGTCTTCTGCTATGATGTAGCCTCCGTGTGGCGAAAAAAGCCCATGAATATACTACATATTGAACTACAACAGCAATTTTATACGGTGTCTATTTGTTTTCATTTTTCTGTGTAACTGTATCTGAAAATTAAATTTTTTCAGCAGAAAAAATCCAATTTTCAAAAAGTTTCAAATTTTGCGAGTTTTATGAAACCTGATCAAGTACATGGTAAGGTAAGAAGTTTAATTACTCCCCTACACGTAAAAAGTTCGAAATCGTCCCCGAATAAACATTATTTTTATAATAACCAGGTTGGTAATTTTGAACGTAATCTACCACTGACTTTGTAACTTCTATTTTAATTTCACTGTTTCTGTCATCTGCAGATAATATATAGGCTACATTAAGTTCTATTACTGAAATATTTATAATTTAACACTTAAAATATACTCTTACAATATGACATACAATATGCGCACAGCGTAGGGATACAAATAGTATGCTAAGAATGCTTGTTATGCAAGACAGTTGTTTTGAGAATTTTTGAAAACATATATTTTGTATTGATTGAACTATGACATGAATATTGTTATAATTATATTATTTGGAAATAAATAGAAGACTTATGAATGGGATAAACTTCGTTTAATAATAATAAAAATCTGAGAACTATTTATCTCCCACTTTGACATGGATAATCAAATACAAGGTTTATCAAATACTAGGTTTTGATCATTCAACTAAAATATATATGTAGTTTTAAAGATTACCAGCAACTTTACTTCACTTTTATTGGAAATATGAAGCTTCTGCGTCTTTATTGATGGTTTTCACTACTCAGTGTCCTATACCTAATTTTTTCAAATGCAAATTCCCGATCTCCAACAAATATTATTCATAGGCTGGGTGTTTTCAATGTTCACTATTGTCAATAGCAATTACAGAAGAGCTACATCAAGGCGAAATATTTGTACCGATGGAAGCTGAATTCGTCCACCGTGTATCTGACCTCTTCAATTATATTGTGCTCACTGCTCAGTGAATAGAAGCCGTATCGGAAATAGCCTCAGGATATTGGTAACCAGTCCTATGATGACGTCACTGATGCAAAATTTTAAACCATTGTCGCTCTCTATCAATCATTACCATAGGCGTAACGAGGGGGGGGGTTTTGGGGGTCGTAACCCCCCCCCCATTGCTTGGAAGAAATTAAAAAAAAATGTTAAAAAACAATTGGAAAAAGTAAAAATTAGAAAGGTTATTTATTTAATTTGAAGCTAATGTAAAGGAACCTGTAGCTGACACCTCCTTACTAAATAAATTCATGAATATTATCTATTAACTTTGGAACTATTGTCTGGATTAATACAAACATTTTCAGAATATATCTTTTTTATCCCTTTTTTCTTCATAATTATATTTTTGCATAGTATATATAACTGTCATTAGTTCATAGCAGCAGTATTTTTGTTCTATTTTATAATATATTGTTATTGTCTTTTCTTATTTACTGTATAATTTCTAATGTTGAGAGACAAACCATTCCTCCACACAGGCTATAGCCTAATGAGGAATACACTTAAAAATTTAATTGTACGGTATTATATGTTTTTAATATTTTTATTCAAGTGAATAAAGTATTTGAATTTGAAAAAAATTCATTCAAGTCATTTTCATTACTAATTGCAACTGGAATAAATTTCGATACAAATTTAATTTTGATTTGATTTTAAAATCACTTGACATCTATACCAATAGCTGACACCCCTATTTTTGTCACCTCCAGTAGCTGATATACGTATCAGGTAAGGAATGAGCTAATTTGATTTCATATATATCAAATGGTAATCATACATATAAAACATAAGATATCAACAATAATTTAAAAAAAAATTCAGACATGGTCCCTAGTGGCTGACATACCATGTCAGCTACTTGTGTATGTGTTGAAAATATACTTAATACGTTGACATCCCCCCAATTAACATAAAATATGAAAATCATCCCCTAATAGGTGAACTCAGGGTATAATCAACATATATTCAAGCTCTAGCATTCTAAGCATTAGTTAATTTTAAATAATGATTATTTTGACAGTACTTTGAGATTTTCAAACACTCTTACTTCGATATTTCCTAAAGAATTCCACCTAGAAATAAAGGATTCTTGTCTGACAGCTTATACTCAAAGTATTTTTCCCCGTCAAAAATGATGCCTAGCACATGATTCAATGGTACCAGTTTATGCACAAAATACCAGTTTAATTCTCAATGGTTTGAATTTCAAAACTACCCACTATGGCCTTAATAAGAAAAAATATGAAGATATGTCAGCTGGGCGGGGGGGGGGGGGGGGGGTCGTCAGCTTCTGGTTCCTTTATTCTACATGATTATTGTATAATATATATTATATCTATATTCTGAGATTTTTTTGATGAGAGTAAGAGTGGTTGACCGGGGGGGGGGGGTAAACCCCCCCCCCATAAGTCGACTCTAGTTACGCCACTGATCATTACTGCCCAGAAATTCGAAAGTTGAAAGACATTTCTCAATAGCCTGATAAAACAGGATCAAGTTATGCTTTATTTCGGAAAAAATCATTAATACATCCTATATTATATACAAGATTATACAAAAATTAATGTACGTAATAATAAAGTGAAGAAATTCTTTAATCTCATAAATTTAAGTCATTTTTCCCTTTTCTACTTCATTCCTTTTTTCTTTACTTATTTTCCTTTCCATCTCTTTATCTTTTCATTATCCTTATCCTCAACAGTTTTTTTAAAACGTTAGACAAGGAAGCTGGAAGTCTTGTTCTATTTTATTTTATTTTTATTGTAACTCTATCCCACGCTCAGACTCAAGTCTTTGTGAAAGTCCACTATTTTTTTCCTAAATGCTTGTCTCATACTTAATAGTCTCTTATGAGAGAGAATCATAAACTATTGTGATGTGATTTGCGATTGGAACTATCTTGAACCTTTCAATAAATATTAGGCTATAGAAAAGCGATGAGTTAAACTTCAACTGTTTCAACCATTTGAGGTGATGATGTTCGATTATTGGGTCTTTTTTTATTTATTTTATAGGTTTTTAGTACTTTTTCATTCTCCATAGAAATGATGTAAGATAGAAGGTACCCCACACAGGAATACCTTTGGGGTTGCCATAAGTAGACAATAGATAGTTTATTGTATGGTCGACATAGTTGTAATTACTGTTTGTATATTAATATCCACACCGAAAATTGTTGTTATACTGTGGATGTTCTGTTGTTCGAATAAATTATTATTATTATTTATATGAAATAAAGGTTAATAGGCAAAGAAGTAATGAGATGTGATCATATATAGGTGGATAAACGGTACGTTTAAAACAACTATGTGATGAAAAGGAGCAATCCTTGAAATAGAGAAATTTTTGAACGTCTTTGTAACGATAGAACTTTCAGACAAAGAAACTGAAATTTCATGGCTGCGAAAATCATTTCTCCTTTAGAAACCTAATCAAACAGAAAGGATATAGGCGTTTGGGGGTCCCTTCCGAAATCAACTACTACTTTCTCCCATTCCACCAACGACTCCCAGATCTTTCGCTTATCCAGAATCAGAAAACACTTCTTTAGCATCACCAATTGCTAGAAAACGGAGAGAGACTTCTGCTCAGTAAACTTTTTATTCAGCTTTCCTCTAGTCTTGATTCTTTCTGCTATCATCCATCTTGTTTGCGCAAGAGTTATAACACAGAAAAAAGTAATAAGAAGGGAATGAAGATCACAGTCTACTCAAGTACAAGAAAGAAATGGTGAAAGAGTGGGAGGAATAGGACGAAGAAGAAATAAAGTGAGGAAGGAAGAATCAGAAAGAGAAAGCAACTGTTGAATTGAGAAAACTCAAAGATATGGAGTGCAGAGCGTTTTCATTATTTCCAGTCCGACCTCTCAAATTGCAAAGTTTCTAAAAGAAACGTTGCAATGGATTTGGGATTTCAATAACAGCACAGTTTTTATGTTCTGTTTGCCCACCTCTACCCCTGCTTTTTGGCATTCAGAGGTTCGAGACCTCAAGCTCAACCTCTTTATCTCATGATTCAGAAGTTGAAGCCTTTATCTTTTCGGAATGTTGATTCAAAAAGATTACGTAGAGAACGATGGAATTAATTTTGAATTGGGAGAAGGCGGGCGTTTGTTGCTATTGTGTAGGCTGATGGTCAAAGCACCGAAGAAAACTGCTCCAGAATTGAAAGAGCCGAGAAGATAAGGACAAATTCACAGAAAATGGACAAATTCAAACAAAATTTTGTTAATCGAGCCAAAACTCATGCTCATTGATCAGCTGTTGTCACGGCCACAGGCACAGTTATCCAATTCACATCTCCATAGGTATACATGACTAATATCTAATATTATTGGAGATTCTAAATATTTCAGTAGGAGGCAATTTTTGGGAAATTTGAAAACCCTCTTAGTACGTCTCCAGGCCCTCCTCAACTAGACATGATGTGCCCAACATTTTCAACTAGTTAGAAGAGGTTCTCGAGAAACGGTGATGAATGAGTCACTGAGTTTCTGGCTCATAAAGGTATAATTTGTAATAATAATAATCCAGAATAAATTTTTGAGAATGGTTATTAGTCACTTGCTATCATCGGGAGAAAGGGTTGTGAGCCGATTTGCCGAAACAGCCTCTCACAAAAGAGGATATGCCTATATCCTTTCATTGGAGGATTTTGCCGGCACGACCTGTGTGCTTTAATGAGTTGAATTACGATAATACAGAAGTACAAGAATAAATGTGTGAATAATGGTACAGGAAGAAGAAGAAGAAGAGGAAAAATAATAAGGAGAAGAAAGAGGAGGAGGAGGTGCAGAAAAAATAAGAAATAGAAGAAGAAAGAAAGGAGAAGGAGGAAGAGGAGGTGGAGACGTAGAAGGTGGAGGAGGTGAAGGAGGAGGAGGTGGAGGAATAAAAGGAGGAGGAGGACTATGAGAAAGAGGAAGAGAAAAAGGAAGAGGAAGAAAGAGGAAGAGGAAGAGGAGGAAAGAGAAAGAGAAGTGGGAAGAGGAAGAAAAAAAGGTAGAAGAACAAGTAACAGCATAATATAAATTGGAAACCAAGAATAAAAGTGTGAATAAAGGTACAGGAAGAAGAATAGGAAGGAGAATAAGAAGAAGAAAGAGGAAGAGGAGGAAAAGGAAGTGGAGGAGGTGGTGGAGGACGAAGAGGAAGAGGATGAGGAAAAGGAAGAGGAATAAGAAGAAGAAAGAGAAGGAGGAGGAGGAGGTGGTGGAGAAGGAGGAGGAGGTGCAGGAAGAATAAAATAAGAAGAAGAAAGAAAGGAGGAGTTAAAAGAGGAGGAGGAGGAGGAGGAGGAGGACTATGAGGAAGAGGAAAAGGAAAAGGAAGAAAGAGAAAGAGGAGGAGGAAGAGGGGGAAAGAAAAAGAGAAAGGGGACGAGGAAGAAAAAAAGGAAGAAGAACAAGTAACAGCATAATATCAAGTGGAAACCATATAGGCAGCCATTTCATGCCCGCTAAACACACTAAACACATATGCAACAAGTGACCGTACGGGAACCCCTTTTTATAGAAGGGGGGGGGAAGGGGTCTCGATAGCCCTCTCCCCTGACCCCTTCATACCACTTGACAGAAATTCCCATCCGGGGAAAATCCCTTCCCCCCCACCAACAGCCCAGCCACCCAGTTTTTCTTCATCGTGGAATCTGCAAGACTGTATCTTCAACTTACGCTCACCACCCACTTGCCTGTCTGACTCGAAATCCCACCTTTTTGCATATTGCATCCCATCCTTTTTTCATCTTCATAAACGAGTCTTCTCATATCTAGTCGATGATGAGTTCTACTTCAAATGGCTGACTGTCTAGCGTTTCTTATTACTGGATCATTTCCCATCAAGTCCGCTTGTAAAAGACTCTTTTAAAAAACTCGATAAGCCATTTTAACTTTTTTATATTTCTAGTTTTTTCCAAGGTGTATTGCTTAGAAGATGCACTTCCACTTCCATGCTTAACATTCTTCCAAGCATTTAACTGGAGTTTTTCATGAATTTTTCCACAGCCCAAAAGTTTTTGAAAGTAGCCTGCTTGAAAGGTTTACTTTCATTTTTGAATCTTTTCCATAATCTTGAAATGAAGTTCTAATACACATTCTTTATAGTTTTGAAATATCACTGGAGATGATGCAGGTTGAAAGATTTACCTAAGGTCTCTTTAGACCTAAAATCAAAATATGCGATCATAATTAATTAATCTATTCCACTCCAAGACACATTCATTGATTGATTAAAATAAATACACTACAACCTTTGGTCTTCTCTTCTTCCGACACAATTACAATGCTTTTTGACATCGCTAGAACATGAGTTTAAAACGAGTAAACTCGATGAGCAGTGTCCACAATTTCCGAGTAAATTAATAATCAGTAATTATAATTTGCATTCAACATGCATGCAACGCGCCTGTTGATTGAATCAACTATCGATTGACTCTAGCGCACGCAGATTGCTCATCATTTTCTAATCAATGATGATGCCTACACCATAGTGGAACATTATAAAATCGCTCGTCAGTCCTGTCAATAAATATTAGGTTATCTTTGGCGTAACTCGGTTGAAAAGGGTCAAATGACTGGAGGGTGAAGGGACTTGGAAGCTGGTTCAATGGGGAGTGAAGGGAATTAGGTTGATGGAAAATGATGCAATGTCCGTCTCGTACAAGGAAAATGGTTCCCAGGAAATCAATGCATAATAATAATTATGATTTTGTTAAGTGTCGCAACATCGGTCCATTATTGCATATAAAGGTTCTATCTTCTCTTCCCTTCTGATAATAATTGCATAATAATAATGAGTAATAATAAAGTATTAACGATAATACTCGATATTGAAAAGATATTATGTCCAAGATATTATGTCAACCAATAACTTTTTCTGATATTCAAATTATATTTGAAATTTTCGTATCACCAAAAGTTGCGTTTTGAAGGAAAAATCTTGATGGCTCTTATCCATCTAAGGCTACTTCTTGAGTATTTCAAAAGATAATAATTCTAATGTAATGAAAAATAAATGTATTTTCAATACAAACTTATTCTAAATACCTTTTCAAGATATTTTATTTGGAATATTTCTTCAACTATATTTAATGAATAATAAGACAAAATTGTCACAACCACATTTATTAAAAATAATGACATACTAGTTTCAGATGCTTCATACTAGTTTCCATTATCAATCTCAAACAAACTAAAACTAAAGTACAGAGTAGCTCAATATATATTAAACATGGAATGATACTATTGGCTAAGGGATAGGCTAACCTTCATTGACGGTTTGTGATTGGCTGAAGGCCATAACAGGTCACGCCCTCTGGTGGGAGGAGCAACAAGCAAAATTAAGAATCAATTCAAGACTAAAAACCTTGAACATGTAGAAAGTAACAAAATACAAGTAAATTAAGAAAGAATTGAATCATTTTTAACTGGGAAAATTGAAGCTCACTGAAATGCAGACAAGGTCAACCTAGAAAGACACGGAAATGCCGTTATCAAAATGTAGGTCAAAATTATGATGAAACCAAGTTAGTTGTATTGGATTGGTTAAAATAAATTTGATCATCTATATTTGTTATTTTAGTTTTGTAATATTTGTAGTTTGTAATTCAATATTTTATAATATTTGTAATTTAATATTATATGTTACTCTATATTTTTTATTTTATTGTAAGCTCATTTGTTACTTTAATCTTATACATCAAAACGTTGAAATTTTGGCAACATTTTCGTCAAAATGAGCATCAGATTCCTTCACGAAAAAACTAAATCATTCCAACATCGTTTTAACGTTTTGTGAAACTCAATGCAATCCATCAATTGTTTTCGTGTCCAAATTCCGAAATTCAAACTCAGAATAGAGAACTTGGAATTTCGTCCGGGAAAATGGATTTCGACATGGTTTCAGGTCTTCAGATTCAAGAGAGTATTACGGATTCATAAAAAGTGGTCAAAACTTCTTCACTTCTCAAGTTTGACAACTCTCAGTAGCTGATCTTCTTCTGCTCTCTCTTTCTTCTACTCACTCTGTCATTTGTTTTCTCTTTTTGAATGAAAAAACTTCCCCTTTACTCTCTCCAAAAACGGAAAACTTTTGAAACGGCATCAGCCTTTCGTCACGTCTGGTGTGAAAGTTTATGAAAGGATTTGTCACCCGATCTGAAGTTATTTCTAAAGCAGTTATAGTTGAGCGTCTCAAACCTTTTACCATCACGTCTTGAAAGTATAAACAACCAAAAAATGGTAGAAAGTAAGAAAAAGGATAATAAGAGGGAGAATGGTGACAATGAGAAAATAGACAGTCTGATATAAGAATTCAAAAAGAACAAAAACTATCAGTAGGATTGGATGGTTATGAACGAATAGTAGAGGTTATATACATGAAAACCTAAATGAGGTCTCTAAAGGAATTATTGTTACTCTGGAAAAATGTCCAAGTGGCCCTGAAAATTGTTTGTTGCGAAAACTCTCCGTTGAGAGTTTTGACAGATGATTGACATTCTCACAGATATCGCACCTGATTTTTTGTAAAACTTCTCTATACTACCAACTAGATCAGGAGTCTCCAAACTTTCCAGCCTCAGGGCCAAAACTATTACTTCAGCAAATTGCGAGGGCAAGAAACTTTTTATTTTTCTACCATAGGATTATTAGTGGCGTAGCTCGATGTTTAGTCTTTAGGAAGGGGGAGAATCATATCGTGTAGTCGGAGGGTAGACTCTAAGTACTATGAATGGTAAATTAAAGTTAAAGTGGGAAAGCCCTCTGAAATTTCATGAAGATGATAATGATAATATAGGTTGACATAGCTTCTTTTCAGAAGTGAGATGAATTCCTCCAGTATCTCCAGTAAAAGTGAGTTAAAATCATATATTTAATTGAAATACAGATAAAAACTATCTGTCAGTTTTCATATTAGATAGATAATATAGGCTATGATCAATTCGGGGGTCCTTCCCCGGAAAGCTTGAAAAAATAATCTTTAGAAACCACATTTTAAGCGAACCTAGTCATGAATTCATCCATTTCAAAAATTCAACCCAAGTTATGAAAGAAAATAAATTTCATATAGCTCTTGCATCATTGTCAATCAATGGGAGAACTGAATTCTCATGCTTTTACTAAACACTCTTGAAGCTATTATCACTGTGCTATTTGTGATTCCCCTCTTGAACTGATTGAGGTACCGTGAATTTTACTTGAAAAATTCTTTTAAAAGGTAGGCGTTCCGGGGACCATGAACTTTTGATGAAATAATACCACTAAAACCACATTTTTAGCAAATACAGACATTTTTCTTGACTTCTTATCAAAAAAATTCTTTCAAGGCCTGTTAAAACTCCAAAAATTACTTTGCCTTGGGGGGAGATCTGTCCCGCTGATAACCACATAGTCACGCCACGATATCAACCACAATATTTCTGGAACAATCGCTGAGTATGCACCCTTAGCAATCTTGCTAAATTTGATAATTGAATTACGCATTAATGCTAACGTGACATTACTGAACAATAGTAGAAATAATAACTGGTAAAACACTATTTATGAAGGAGCCTTAAGCTGGGCATTCACGTTCCAACTTGTAGTACGACTTGCAGTACTGCTAATAGTACTGCTAGATGGATAGTCGACTCCACTCACGCTCCTACTTGCATTCCAACTTTATTCCTAGTCAGCTGTGAACATCACTCTCGAGACGAAAAATGTAACCGAAGTTGCCCGAAGGTCAAGCACTGACTGAGATAAGTTGGACGACTTTGATCCGACTCCCCCACACACGCTCCAACACCGTCGACAGTCGGAAGTCGTCCATCTACAATTCCAACTATCCAACAAGCCCATTCACGGCGCGTTTTCGGATCCAACCTTAGAGTTGGACTGCAAGTAGTACTGCAAATCGGAACGTGAATGCCCAGCTTTAGCTGTCGTGGGCCGAATTGATCATACTTGATGGATTTGACTCGCGGCCCGTACTTTGGAAACTCCTGATCTAGATCAATGACTATAGATTAATGAATGTAGGTTAGTTGGTTAGTTAGTTAGTTCTGAACGTTTACTGTGACAGCAGATAGGAAGCACAGGCTTCTCTGATGACAATCCAATTCAATCGAAATACTCTACTGTAGCATATTAATCACTTCTTTATTATTTCATTTCATGTAAATTGTAAATAGCTCGTCTATAGAAAGGTGGAAGTCGGAGCATGAAAAGCTGGCTATTTGAATAAACGTAATAAATTGAAGAGATAATATTTTAAGAGCAATAGTAGCGCTTTATAGCACAGTAATGTCACTCACAGACATACTGTAATGCTAATACCGTATGAATACCGTGAACAGCAATGCCAACGGAGATATACAGAAATATGGTAGTTTATTATGTACGTTTCACGATGTGGTGCAAATGAATAAATTAAAATGAAGTCGCGGGTGAGCTGGACTCTTACACTTTCTCTCTCTCTCACAAACACACTCTCTCTCACACACAAACATACACTCTCTCTCTCACACATTTCCTCCCTCACATGCTCAGTCTCACACATTCACTCTCTTTCACACCCTCTTTTACTCCCTCACTCGATCTTTTTCTTACTCTCTTACTCATTATCTCACTCTCTCCCTCTCCCTCTATGTATTTCTCTGTATTATTCTCTCTCCCTTCACAAGGGACAGTGGTAGGGCTCAGGACTAATTATTATTAGGTGACTTGATTAAATATGTTGCACTCGGTGTGTTGAAATTATCAAGCTGTGAGTCCCAGCGGTTTGCCTAGTCAGCATATTTGTTGAGGCACGTATTTTAAGCGTTACTAATGTGTTGAAATTTAATCCCTTCGCCTCATTTTTCGAACACTGATGCGAATTGTTTGTACTATGAATGTCTACTAATTGTACCAACTAGTGCACATTGTTTGTTTCTAAAGACTTGAAGATTTATTTGAAGAATAAATTGTTATTTATTGATTTTCAGCAGAGGGAACTATTTAAAAATAAATTTATATAACATGGAACATGATATCATTCAAAGGTTCCAAAACAAGTTTTGCGACATTCTGTTAATGCTGCATGTTACATTAGAAACTCTGATCTACATACAGACTTGCAAGTGGAGTCAGTCATGGAAATGATTGAAAGATCAGCGAAATCCTATGAAGAGGCTCTGCATCACCACCAAAATGTTGAGCAATCCAGCTCCTGGACAATTCAACATCAGTGAGGAGACTGAGAAGAGGCCTGGTGTGACAGTGTTCAGTAGTGCTCAGTGGACGTGTTCATTGAATTTATTAGTTGAAGAAATGTGAAATATGTGAATTAAATTTAAATAAGAAAAATCTATTAAGGTTCTTCCGACAATAACTTCAAATTTAATAATTTAGGCTAGAAAAAACTGATTGTTAGTCCTAGTACTAGTAAGAGTTATATTAGATAAAAAATGCTGGAACATGACAATGACGTCATCAATAATTGAATTGAACCTCATTCATTTTCAAATAATAACTTTTTAAATTTTGGTGTTCTGTTATCTCATCAACTAAAGATATCCCCATGGAAGGGTGGTGATTGGTCATGCGGTGAGCGTGGTGTTCAAGTGGTCGTGATGTTCAGTCACGACCGCTCAAGACTGCGCTTGGATGGGCGACCGTGCTTCAATGACTTGATGTTACAAGCTTTATTGTCACTTACCCGGTGGTTCGGAACCCACCTAAAATAGTAGGTCCACCATGTTCCCCGTAACATGGCACAAACGGCGAGGTGGAACTACCCGTAAGGGTCTCCCCACCATTAAAAGCCATACGCTTATTATTATTATTATCCCCATGGATTTACAGCAAGTTTTATATTCTTGTGTCGTCTCTTTCCCCTCTGTTTGATTTTCTTCCTAGTGAAAGGAGATAATTATTCGGCTCAGTCACTGCTTTACTCCGTTTACTTTTTTCTGCTTCTTTTTCAACTTTTCAGATTCCCTTCTCAACTTCTTTCTCTACATTGATGAAGCTTTCTCAATTATTTGTATGTTTCTTATGCCTTCCATATCATTGATCTCCTATTTCGATTATTAATATCGCTTTTCTAAACTGTTTCTCATTTTCCCACAAAATTAATCTCATTCAAAAGTAGAAAAACACATAACATAGAAAAATAATATAGTACTGAACATTTTAAAGCCTCAATATAATGTGCATTATATTTGATAAGCTGATAAGTATTATATGATAACGAACAAAACAAAAAATAGTATTCTGCTTGATGAATGAGATTCTATGTTGTCGTATTACACTTATCATAGCCACGACGTACAGGACTCGTTAATAACAACATTCTCTATTTAAATGAAAATGGAATACTAAAAATAAAAGGAGCTAACTATTTGAAGTTGAGAGTGATCATCTTTCTTTCAGGAGGAAGAGGAGATACTAAAGTAGAAACACATAAAAGGAAAAAGAGAGATAGAAACATGTATAAAAGAGGGAAGAGGATGAAGAAGAATATGAAAAAGGAGAAAAATAAGAAGCAAAGATGGAAGACCGAGGAATAAGAAAGGAGAAGGAGAAGAAAAAAAGAAGAAATTGAGGAATAAAGAGAATAAGGAACAGTGAATCATTATTAATATTGGAGAGCTGATCTAGTTCTTCTGGATTTTGAGGATGAGGCAGATTTGGGGCAAAATGACAGAATGGTGTTCACGAGAAAAAATGACAAATCAGAAAAACAGAGATTTTGGAGTTTCCACTGTTTGGATTTTGAGCGGAAGGCGGCTCCCCAATGAAAAACCTTCATCAGCTCACTCAATCAAGAAGATGCTGTCCACTCTACTCTTTCTAGGTATTCTCATTTTCTCTTTCCTTCTACTTCTATGTTTACTTTAGCTTTCTTCCTCACTGTGAAGATAAAAAATCTACTCTCTTTCTTCATGAGTCACTCTTCCAGTATCACAACTGCGTTCATTTGTACAGCATTATTTTTCACTCAATTCTAAAAACATTTCCTGTCCTCCCTTTATTAACTCTTATCCCTCTTAATATCTACTCAATGTTCATACTTTTATTTTTTTTTTCTTGTCATTATTGTCTGTCGCTTCTAAATACCATCCTTAAATTGTATTTACTCACATCTTCTTGTTCCGTCTAACTTATTTGCCCTATTATGTTCCTTTTCTGTTATTTTTCGCTCCCCTTACATGCTTCTTTTCCTTCTCACCCTCTCATCATCCTCACCTCTCTCTATCACACTATCAGCCCTCTCAACTGTTTTCACTCTTTATTTTTCATCCATTTTCCCCACAATATATTGTGAACTTCTAATAAAATCTGTTTTCTCTTTTCCTCCATTTTTCTTCCTATCCAATTTATTTATCTTTCTTCTCCTTTATCTTTCTTTCTTTTAAATTTTTTAATCTCTTTTTTGCTCCATTTATTTCTTCTCCATTCCTTCCTTTCTCTCCATTATTTGGTCCGATCACATTCTTTATCTTTCTTCCATTTTCCCCACAATATATTGTGAACTTCTAATAAAATCTATTTTCTCTGTTCCTCCATTTTTCTTCTTATCCGATTTATTTATCAGCCCTCTCAACTCTTTTTCTTTCTTTCTCTCTCTCTCTCTTGTCCCTAATTCTCTTACTCTCTCTTTGATGGTTTTATGGAAGAGGAGACAGGTTTTCGTCAACATGAAAGAGCCAATCTCTGCATCTATTTTTCTCTGTACCGCAAAATATATATTTTTCTCTTTCATTCTCTCTCACTACCTTTCCACTCGCATTCTCTCTTCCTCTCTCTTCTATTATCTCACTCACTCATTCTTATCACTTCCACACACAAGCACGACGTGTTATTTTCCTACACTCACATACATACCTTCTTCTATCAATTCCCTACGAAGTTTTCCACCCCTAACCAACTGTACCCCTCCCCTGCCCTACACATCACTCCTGCTACAGATTTTGATCCTCGATTTGACACATAGATCAGGATTAGTTTCAAAATCCCTGATGCCCCTTTTCTCTGTCGGGAACACTTTTCTGAATGAAGGGGGATTTCGGGGAAGGATGGAAAGAGCCTTTTTGGAGTGGATGAGGAAGGTAAGCTTGCAATATCTCCGAAGATTACCTTTTTTCCTAGTCAAGAGAGAACGCAGGCTAAAAATCTCTCCATAGTAGGGTGTTATTCTGTGTCACCTGTTATCGGAGTGAGGTAAAAACGAGACCTACAACTGGACATCTGTTCGTGTGATATTCGAGTGAACCAATCGTTTTTCAAGTCTCTTTTGGAGAGTTTGGCATGATAAGAACGGAGTGATTGACGTTTCTTAGTAGCTTGAAGGATTGATTGTTGCATGTCATAGGATACTTTGTGAATAATCACATTGTGAAATAATGATGAAATTCATTTTGATTACAGAGTATGGTAAGGATTTATCATGAAATAATGATAGGTTATTGAACATGATTATATTCAAAACAGATTTACTCATTGAAATGGTCTTAATCAGTTTTTTCCACTAAACTAATACATTCTGGTAAAATGGTTATTATGGAACTCTTGGGGTTATATGGAATTTTTGTTCTTGATTCAAAATTACCGCCTGCGGGTCTGCCAACAAGACTTTTCTACTGTTTTCAATTTGCTTATGTACTTCAATAATGTATAATCGTAGAATAATAAAACATATAATAGATTAGGGAGTAAGGTTAATGGTTCGTCTATGATCATAATGTAATCGAAAAACTTTTTTATCATTCTCCAATTGAAAGAGAAAATTTTTTTTTTGAAGTCCAAAATCGTTTTATAAAGTAAACATAATTATCATATGGAACTATAATAGTTCTCTATATAATAATAGTTCGCAATATGAGAATTTCTGTTTAATTGGAAACTGTTCCATGTAACCCAAAACTAAGGGTTATATGGAACAGCAATAAATGTTAAAAAAACATGTAAATATTATGAATTGATGTTTTTCCCCTATGATTCAAGCTAAATTGAGTATATCATTTTAAAATAACTTAATTTTAAATATTTTCTTTATTTAAAAATATTGTTCCATGTGACGGTTTCTGCCTGTGTACTATTAGTCTTCAGCTCAATCTCATACCTAACATTATCATTTTTTCGGGTTTGGAACCCGTGCGTGGGTTATGGAACAGCTTCCGATTCAACAGAAATTGGATGATGGTGTTTGATAAGTTGAGTCCACTGTTTTAGGTGGGTTCCAAATCATTTGGAAATGTTTTTACAACAGAGAAATGTTTCTTCTGGCCAAAGCAGACTGTCACACTCATATATTTCTTAGCGTTGCCATTGCTTCATCAATTCTCGCATTTGAAAATAGTTTTGGTTATTAATGTTTCAACTATAAACAATGTCTCGTTTCTGATACACTCCCGCAAGACATCAGATTTGGACCCCACCATTCCTTTGTGAAATCTTGTATAATAAACTATTGCTAGCCCATATGTGATCATTAATATGAACGTTTCTTGAAAATTGTATCATAATTCAAATTGGACTTCTGATCCATCTTAGAACATGTACATGTAACAATAAAAATTAATTTAAGATACTGTTACGGGTTCTATCACTGAAATAATGCTGCCACTCTTGAAATTAGCACTCGCACTTTATTTACACAAATTGATCACAACACGCATCACTAATAACAAATCACAAGAAAAACCAATAAGGGAAAAAACAGATAATAATATTCAGCTAATAATGTATTTTCTGTATCACTGTACAAAAATTATTTACTAACTATGAACAGGCCGATCAAAAATTTAATAAACACTCATCCAATGAACCGTTCAATGAAGTAGAAAGAACTGTCTAAAAACAGTTAAACATTCAATAAATAAATGGAACACTTACAGAGCACAGTGTCTGTTACAGTATTTGATAATCACAATAATAGCACTAAGTATGCTGTCACACGGAAGGAAGTCTACTGTCGTCAAAGAATTTACCACATTCACTGATCATGAGCACTTGAGATGCGTAATCAAATACTGACATTAAATCCAAATTTTGGGAAGAACAAACAACAACTGACTCCTGTTTACATGGACTCCTCCTTATATAGTGTTTGAAAGTATTCCAAGAAACTCTGGAACAATCTCGAACATTTTCCATTGTGCGTGAATGTGCCAGAGACGCACTTACCAAACAGGAGCGAGCGAGACATTATTGGAAGAAAGAAGAAAACATGTGTCAATTTACAATCTCTTTGAAGCACGTGTTGTCTGTAATGAATGGAAGTGATGTTTACAAAAACAGTAGTATCAAATATTGCTTTTCTTGCATTCATGACAATATAATCCATTGTAGCATTGGACTGATCCTTATGTTTATACCGATAAAATATGTATCTGAACACGCCAAGCGTGAAACTGAAAATAATTTGGCATTTAGGTCCGATTTTACAACAATCTCGCACTGTGGTGCCGCTTTACAGCGATTCTGACGCACTTTGATGCGGCTTTGTAGCGATTTTAACGCACTTTCGTGTAGGTTTACTGTATATTCAACGCGGGACTGTCAACACATACGTTGAAATTCATTCTTGGTATGACTGTACCCTTGCTACCCTCTGAGGTCTGGAGGAAGTCAAACTGCACTATAAACATCTCTGGAACATCTCTTAACACTAAAACATTTCTACATTTATCATATAAATATATATCCCTCATACTCTTACACTCTATCTTTTCTCACACTCTCTCTTATCGCTCTTTCTCTTACCTGCTCTTTCTTACACTTTCTTTCTTTCTTACGTCTTTTTAACACACTCTCTTTCTATCTCTCTCACACTATCTTATTCCTTAATCTTCTTTACATATTTTTAACACTCTTTCTTTCTCTCACTCTAACTCTCTCTGTCTTGCAGTAGAGCCATATACTTTTGTGACGCTATTCGTACGGCGTATTAACTTGCGTTAGGTCTTCTCGGTTTAATTCGGGATGGAACTGCGTAATAAAAGCCAGAAACAAGGGGCTCGTTCACTGATACCTTTGCTATACCGAAATTACTACACCTTACTCCTTGATACACCTTTATACCTCACTACATTTCATGCCGCAAATTAGCCATACTAAATTGCCATGCAGTCATCAAACATGAACTCATCGAACTTGTAGTCATAAATGTATAGTAGATAGCCAATATTAACTGTTAGACTTTAACAGTAACTATTAACTGTCTAGCTGGTATTGATTGCACTCTGTTTTAGCCGTTGTTAATGCCTCGATTCATCATGTTCTGCTATCATTTATCGTTTCAGAACGTAAACTATACATAAGTTATTTATTTATGAAGACATAAAACAATATTGATCGAAATGTTGAACTATCTGGTTACGGACCCCAACTGACATATTCCGAGAATATGCCTTTATCTTGGAGTAAATCGCGGACTGATACCAGGGTGCTTTCCCAGTAGAGCACACATCGATAACCATCGAATAATCAAAAGCATGCTATTGAATGGTTGTTTGTACTCACGCTCAACCAATCCGTGATACTCCATGACTCAGCATGTGCTTGATTTCGGATGATGATTATCATCAAGTATTGGATGCTTCAATGTGCAAATACCCGACAAATGTTTCCTCTATTCATTTACTTATTGATCAGTGAGTATTCAATAAGTTACTTCTTTTAGTACGAGTATAGTTATTACAGTTTAAGAGTAAAGAAGTGGTGGTGGATGAATTCATTTCAGAAGAAAAATTACTCTAAAAAATTGTAAATATTTTGGTGTTCGCAAAAATTAATTCATGACAAAGAATGTTGCTGGATTTTGTTGATTGGTTGCAACGGGTATTTTTTTTTTCAATTTCAATTCAATTCTTTATTTCTCACCAAAGTCATTACAACTGACAATATACATTTAAGAAAATACAATAAAATATAAAAATTCTAACACATTAACAAAATAACAGTAACATATGGAGTGAGAAATGACCTAACCAACTATGGTTACATGTACTAGGATAGGTCAAGTTAGGGAATTGGTAAGGATAAGGATGGGATCAAAAAGGTTGGATTGTATGGGAAAAACTTTTTCAGCAATTCTTCATAAAAATCTTCTTGAATTATATTTCAAAGCTATGGTTGCTTCATTCACCGGTACTTATTGATGCAAAATGCAACTCAGTGGTACGCGCAGCTAAGTAGTTTTTTATTTTAAGAGTAAGGCAAGAAAGTAAATTACAACACAAGATAGTTTTGAAACAGTTTTTATAAAATTGGCTGAAGAAGCTTCTCTTCAGAAGTGAAATGCATTCCTCCAGCATCTCCATCATAAGTGAGTGAGAAATAATATTTTAATAGGAATACAGTGTCAGTTTTGATATTAGATTTAAAAATTCCCTTCTACATTGAAAACCAACTACCGTAGAGTACCGATAATTTAAGTCTCGATCATCCGAGGCTCCGCTTAATAGCGGAGCTACCAAATGCGATATATGATTTAGAATGGCGTATTGTCTACGTCGTGTATTTAAATATTATAAATTATCCGAAACACTCTATCCAAAAACAAAACCATCTTGGATGGAGAAATCACAATGAATGAGTTTAATCACTTAGGTAATTAGTCATTTCATTCACATCATGTAGAATGCAGTTATTGTTGGAATATACAGTTTTATAGCATTTTAATTGATATAGAATACTTATTTAGTTTACATAGTTCTATAGTTCGTGCGAACTTGATGATGGAGTTCGGAGTCTTTAATGCTATGAATGCTATTTCATATTATTAGAATTTAAGCGTGCTGTTGCCATTTTTTCGTTTACAGTTTGTCACTCAATTACTGTTTCTTGAAAACATAACCGCTTGACTTGGTTTGCTAGGCTACCGTGTAACTTGTCCATACTCTACCACATGAGGGTAATTACCCAGAGATAGTAGAATTCTCTAATCTAAGGTTTGGACAAAGTACAGACAGTAAATGACCACAGGCGTAGAACGCAACCTGCTCAACATTTAGAATGAACTTGACCCAGTTTTAGATCCTTTTATTCAATAGATAGAAACCGCAGTTGTTTGTTGACACGGTCAAGCGTAGTGGAGTCGGCGTAGCCGAGTTGGCTTATCGCTGGTCTGATAAGCCAAAGTTCCTGGGTTCGATCCCAGTTGAGTACAAGATATTTTTCTCGAGCCACTCCCGTGTTTCGGAGGACACGTTAAGCCGTCGGTCCCGGTTGCATATAAAAAAAAAGCAGTCGTTAAAAAAAGCGGCGAGGTGGAACTACCCGTAAGGGTCTCCCCACCACGAAAAGCCATACGAATTTACTTTTTTTACAGTCAAGCTGTTAAGCGGGTAGTCTAGCTCAGCCTAATTTCTAATCTCGAATCTTTTATTCGTTTAAATTTCTATATCAATCTCTACCATAACTTAGTTTTTCTTCAAACTATAATAATTTATTCACTTTCCACAAAAGTATAATGAACATTATTGTTTCTTGTTTTCTAGTAACTTGAACATTCAGTAAAAGAAGCAGAAGAAGCATAAGAAACAGAAGAGAAAGAAAAAGAAAACTCTTGCAGGTAGTGCTGTAGCATGGTAGACCTATCGACCTTGTGAGCCTAACTGTTGGCTACTGAAACCCAGTAGTAGTTGAAGAATAAATGAGAAAAGTATATATGTGTGTGTGTGTGAGAGAGAGAGCGAGAAAGTGAAAGAGTGAGAGGGGTGAGAAAGATTGACAGGGCCAGTGAATTGGAGGAAGAGGAATAAAGAGGAGATATGATAGAGAGCGAGAGAAGATAGAGAGCGAGAGAGGATTGAGAGCGAGAGAGAGGGTTAGTGTGTGTTTATGTGATTAAGAGACTGAGTTAGAGAGAGATAAATATAGAGAACGAGAGAGATAGAGTGTGAGCAAGAGAGAAGAGGTGTTACAATGATTAGGTAAGGAAGGAAGGTAGAGGCTATTTGGAAATAGCAAGGTGGAATATTGTTTGGTGGTTATGTTTGTTCGGTTGAGTTGATAGGGTTGTGGTTCAAGTAATTACTCGATTAAATGGAAGCATAAGCTTTTAGAGCAGCACCTGCAGCTTGGTTTAACCATGCTCGTTCAAACACGTCGACATGTTGACTGTTATATTTGAAAATGAAATAGATCAGAACATTTTCAGCAGCAAGTCAGCAGTTATAAAGGAGAGTAATGGGAATAAAGAATAATGGGAAAAAAACAGTAAAGGAGAAGAACACATTGGAAAGTCTAAAAAACTGACTTCCCTATGTATTCCTTTCTTATGCTCTCCTGTCCTTTTAAACTTTATTCCTATTCCTTTCCCTCATACTGTTCAATTGCTGTTGCAAGTGTTCTGATCTATTTCATTCGCAAATAAAGTCTATAAATCTGCGGTAGTTTATCATTTCAAGAATTTTTCCTCTACAACACTTACTTCCTATGGACGCAAGTCCATAGTTTTTATAAAAAAGTTATATTCATGAAAAAACTTACTAGTGCAAAGTCTGAATAAAACGAGATAAGTTTTAATTTTTGTAATTTAATTCCTTCTTGTGCTCACCTGACCTTTTAAACTTTATTCCTATTACTTTCCTTTATACTGTTCAATTATTGCTGCTTCAATTGCTTCGCCTTAGGCTGGCTTACGGGATCTACGGGGGGGGGGGAGGGCTTTCGGGCTGAAGCCCCCCAAAACCTCCAAAATTGTTTTTGGAAGAATGTAAATTTTCAACCAATATAATCAGTTTGAAGATTGTAAAATATTCATCAGCAAGAATTACCCAATTCCACTACTAAGTCTACAATTCCGTTAACGTTATTTTCTTCAATGAAATCCGTTAACGTTTTAATACTGTAAATTACATTGTCTTAATTACATTTAAATTGCTTGCAACCAATCAACTCAAAGTGTTAATATTTTTGTCCTTGCTGAATAGAAAAAGAAGTGCAGCATGAAATTGCAGTAATTGAATCCAATTTTCTTTTAATGAAAAGTAATGAGGAACTACATTAACATATCAACCAATGTTTTTTTTAAAACATTCTTTCTACAGTGGTTGGCAAGCCAGTGATCACCAGCTTCTGATATAGGTTAAATCGCGGAAAGATTCCAGATACAACGCTTGCATTGGGTTTACTTATATATAATATGGATCTAATAACATTGTAAATGATTTATCAAAGAGATTGTACAAAAGTTTTCTGGGGGAGTAACTTCAGATCCCACATTTCTATAAGAGGAACTAATCGTCAGATAAAAACTTTAGAAAAACATCTCTCTTTACAGTGTGGAATTCACACCAAGTTTATCCATTAAAACTAGACGAAACATTAGTTAATTGAAAAATTTGTAACTAATTAAAGCTCTCATATTGATTCTCATTTTTTTAAATGGAGTAATATGACCGGAATACCGGAATAATACTATGCTTCTTGACAAACAGCTGAACACACAGATTCAGCCATAATTCAATTAAAATTTCCCAATACATTTTAAATTTAAATTAATTTTATCGCTGATACGGTTCAAAGCACTAGTAAAGAAATTTTTTATTTCCCAATAATATGAATAGTTATAGTTCGGGTATGATTGATTATAAAAAATTCAAAAGCTTTCACAATACTTGTATCCAGTACACCTCTATCATCAGTAGCCATCCCAGCCATCCCAAACATTTTTTTCTGGCTCCGTCACTGCTGCTGGCTTAGGCTACATATAAACATTTTTCAGCGGTGGTTTTCGATATTTATACCACAAAAAATGGCCCAAAAGACTCAAATAATAAAATTAGCGTTGGTGTAGCAGCAATTACATTCGCATTTGGGTCAGTTATTGATGACTCATTGTGATGCGGTGGCTAGCTATCTGTTATCAATCGGTCGATGCATACGGACCGAAATGGAAGCTAAAAGGGTGGTTTTGGGTGGGAGAGGGGGAGTTTCGTAAGCTCCCTTTTTGGACGCCGGTGTTGCCCTCTGCCATTAATCTTGGCAACAGGCTCACAGTCATTAGCACGTCTGACGATGAGATGGTGACGGTTATTTAATTACCGAAAGCCAGGAAGGGATCCCACGCCACCTCGTCTCATCATGTTGTCTTCATCACAATCTTTCTCCATCTCTTCTTTTTCTTTTCCTTCTTCTTTCACCCGAGATAATCCTAGCCACAACACCAGTCGCGCCAGCTTTAACAACGTAATCTGTTAATAATAATCGCGTTTTAAGTCAAGATTTATGGTTAGTCACACCCAACCACTGATAGATGCGATGTGCTAACCATTTTTCATGACCACTTCATCATCATTATCACCGTCTCATCATCATCACATTGAAATTCTAATTCGCCTCATCATGACTTTTTCATGGGTTGTTGACTTTAATATTTTCCACCCATTTTTAATTCAACCATTGATGGCCTTCTTCCCTTGGTAGTACACTTGCAGTAAGGGAATACTTGGTTCTTGAAATTATTTGAAACTGTAAGATGATTCCATATCAGAAGTGCCGTTGTTTCCAAAATGTAAATTTCCTTAATATATAAGATCTATTCTTGAATTCAACGGGATTAAGGTAATTTTTGAAAATTATTAAACATTTGATATATAGATTTCAACCGCTAACAATAAAAGTAATTAGGGCCTACATTTGATGGAGCAAATATATTGTTTTGGCTTGTGACTTGTAGATTATTTGCATCATAGTGACGTATCATATGTAGGCCCTATCAGCTGTTCTATGAGCTTCCTGTGATGTCTAAACACATTTTAAAGCCGTAATAAGTGAAATTTGATCATCAATTATGAAAAATGTAGAAAGAAAATAAGAATTCGGACTTTTAGGTGTACTGAAAGCTTTGCCTCAAATTTAGTGTTCCAAATAGTTTTATTTCTTTTGCGAAATTCGCAAGACTGACATACACACGGATACCAACTCCCTCTTAGTACATAGATATACTCTGACACTACTATTTCAAAAGGTTCAATCGCTTAACAACTAATGTTTTATCCATGACTTGTATGGATTTTTTTCGGTTATTACCCTGTTCCATGAAGTTAAAATGGGGATACGTTTGTTTCACTAATATCATGAGGCATATACTATACTACTTGTTAGAGTCTCCTGACCAATAAAAGCCATACATTTATTATTTACTAGCTATTGTACCCGTCCTTCGTACGGATTATGTTTAGAAATAAAACTAAATATGTTTCGGCTTTTTTGATAGCAACGATCATGAAATTGTTAGCAGCTTAGTAAACAACTTAGAACGTAAATAATTCAGTGACAGTTATCAGAGAGAATATTTGAGAACAGCTGATTGATATATCATGATAAATTACGTGATTTGTTCTTATGTGGTAATAAAAATTAAAAGAAATGTATCCAAAATCGCACAACACTTGGTTTTTAAACGTTTATTATTCTGTTAAAAAAAGTAAATTTAGTTTTTTATAGCTGAAGACATTGTCAAAAAGGTTTTCTCTACTGATAAATCACTTTAATCCCGATCGATGCTCTCGTTTTTCAGGAGAAGGCCGCGTAAAATGCCTTTAGGGCCGTGACAGACAGACAGACAGACAGCAATTGAGATAAGACTTGTTTCGGCTTCTTTAATGTATAAAACGTAAAAATAACCAAAAAATATATAATTCTGATAAATGTACAGACAAACCTCTAATTTTATTTATATAGATGAGTCATATCTTCTAGCCAGCTTATCACCATCTATTTACACATTTAGCTACTGAATAATCAATATTTTGATTATAATTATTATTATAAAATCTTCTCTTTTTTAACCTGAATGAAATCATTATAGTCATGCAGGTGTGTCTGTTGAGAAAGCAGCTAGAAAAGAAAGTGGATATTTACAACAAATGAAGCCAGATTTTCTTAGGAATCAATCCCAGACTCAACGAACTGGCAAATTTGCGAAGCACTACATGGATCTTTTTTAGTCTTTGCCCAACAATGTGTCCAATTGTTTATGGAAATCAAAACTTCTACGGCTACTTGCACAAACGTCGATCAGTGTTTGAACGCTGATCAAACTTTGATTAACGTGTGTGCAAATGACCAATAATATAGTAGAAGCATCAAGTAATCAAGTAGTAAAATAAAAGTGCAACACAATCGGATCATTCATGTAGTCAGAGCCCAAGTACTAGAGAATTCATCCTCTTTTATCACGTTTGATATGAGGATCTCAAAGCTTTTGACATCAATATCTAAACACTAATAATGCTGAGCACAATACCTGAAACATGTTTGCTCATACGTTTTTTATCCAGCACTGGAGAATGCACGTGAATGCTTCTACTTTTGAGTAGCACAAGCACATCTATCGGACGATCGACCCATATCGTTGTTGCTAGCACGGATAAGGAACGGATTAGGATGATATGAATATGTTTTATAAAAGGGGGGTTAGGGAGGGGGCACTTTGGAAAATTGCTGCTTTGCCTTTTTAAAAGTGCGTCCAGCGTTCAACCCCCCCCCCCCAATCCTCAAACTACCCCAACAACTCATATAGAAAAAGCAATCTTTCTTAGTGTTTCCTAACCCATAACCCACCTTTCTACCACACAACCAACCCCTAAAACTGTATTTTTCCACCCCTTGCTCCAACGTTACACACCTGAACACACAGTGTCCTAGCTCTCTTTCTATCTGCCATTTTCTTTGTTTTTCTATATCTCACTCACTATCTATTGGCCATCTTTCTGATAAAAGTGTGATAAGTGTGTGCTGAGTGCTTCAAGACACTTCTGAACTAAAAGCACCGCACATTTTGGAAAAGTGCAAGCCGTCACAACTCCCGAACAGACTAAGACGGTGTCATAAATTATTCATCGAAGGGTTACGTATTAGGTATGGAGTACAGTGACCCAGCTCTAGTATTTGCGGAAAAATGTTTCATAAGTTGAACCATAGTTACAAATATCCCTAAAAATCGCTTTATTCGTGAAATAAATAATAAAAATCGCTTTATAAATTTACAATGAATCATGAGAATTCAGTAAAAATTGTTGTGGAAGAATGTACAATGGTTAATTATTATAAATAATGGTTTATAACCAAATAAATAATTTGTGTAAATAGAGTGCGAGTGTTGATTTAAAGTGTTTCCAGCGTTATTTTAGAGATAGAACCCGTAGCAATATTATAAAAATTGCAACATTGGTCCAAGAATGATATCTAAATTCAGTCTGATTATTAAATTAGTGAGGACATATTATATTACTGCATTTATTTACTGAAATATGTATAGAATTGCACAATATATGCGTATAATATTTTTTCTTAATTTTATTAAAAGGTACAGTAGAAGTATTGTTAAAATGGATAATTAAGAATAATATTTACATTATGGATTGACCAGCGTTTTTTTTTTACTGCTGATGATGCCTAAATGACACCGAGACTTGTGCGTGAGTAATGAGGTCAATGATAACACATATAGATGCCAGACGGAGGAGCGGGATTCGAACTCACGACCGCTGAAACGACAGCAAGCTGAAGTTGTGACGCCCCAACCAACTGCGCTAAGCGGCCCGCCGTTTAACGTTGAACGTGATTGTACCAAATGTTAATAACAGCAATTACTATTGTGGATACAAAACTATTCATTCCTTCTATTTTCTTTCTAAAATTTCATAGGAAACCATGGTGGAAGGAGTATTTTAACTCATAATAATGACTTTACTACCTTAAAGTAAATAAGCAAACAAAATTTAAGATTTCTGGACAAACCAAGAGTAATTATTTTATTCAATGAATTTGACTATTCTATTTGCAGGGTAACATTTATTTCTGAGCTTTACAAAAAAAATCTGTGTATAGCTGCGTAGCACAAGCTGCGCTCTACTTGCGCCAGGCCGAAGAGGTGAATGCACTCAAATATTATTGAGCGTTGAATGATGTCACTCAGTGGAATTCAGCAACCCTTCCTTAACTCAATGTATTCGAATTCAGACTAGTTTCAAAACTTCAACGGTAGAGTAACAGCAAGATAAACTCACTCACTCTTTCTCTCCCACTGTCACCCTCTCTTTCTTTCAATGTCCGCCTCCGCCTCCACAAGCGTATTTGTCACGATGCGCCCTGCAGTGGGACGCCCGTCTAGTTTTGAGATGACGCCCAAAGTTTCTGTTGTAGATTCCAGAGGGATACAAATTCTAACTCAAAACTAACTCTGATTTTCTTTCCTTTTCTTTCTCATCCGCTATTCCTCTTTCTCTCTCTCACACATACACACTCTCTCTTACTCTCCTACTCTCACTTTTTCTCTCTCTCTATATCTTACTCACTCACTCTCTCAATCATTCTCTTTCTCCCACTCCCTCACTCACTCACACTCTCTCTCTGTCATACTCTATTTTGTCAGAATTCCAATCAGGATATAGGAGGTTACAAAGCACGCAAACATCTTTAATCAAAGTACTGGATGATGTTCGAAGAGGAATGGATAGCAGAAATGTAACAGTGCTAGTATTTGTCGATTTGAGCCGTGCTTTTGATACTGTTGCGCATGATATTCTACTCGCTATTTTGAAATCGATGAACTTCTCAGAATATGCTATTCTCTGGTTGAAGTCATACTTGTCAAATAGACAGCAGAAGATAAGACTTTCTAGTGGAAATGAGTACAATCTTGTTACAATAAACAACAAAAGGGTGCCTCAAGGATCGACGTTATCGGCTCTACTATTTTCTTTGCATGTGAATCAATTAGGTGCGTCACTTGATAATTGTAACTACATAATGTAAGCAGATGATGTGCAGATATATAAAAGTTGTGAAGCAAAGAACTTAAGAGGCACAATTGAACAAATAAATTACCAGCTTGAAAATCTAGTCAATCGGTGTGATAATCATAATCTCATCTTAAATCCAGCGAAATGTAGTTATATGTATATTGGAAATCCAAGGATATTGAATAATATTGATTTTTCAGACCTTCTGTCGATACAAATCCAAGCTCACGATTTACCTGTTGTGCAAGAGGTTAAAAATTTAGGCTTGTGGATAGACTCAGGCTTGACGTGGGAAAAGCAGGTGACACAAATAAGTAATAGAATATTTGCCGGATTGAATCAATTAAGGAAATTGACATATTCTCCACCAACAAGGATAAAAGCAAGGTTAGTAGAGGCATTAATGTTCCCTTTCATTGATTATGCATCAGCTGCCTATACTAATTTGACTTCGGGACAGATCGCCGTTCTTGGCGAGCGCAGAATGCGTGCAAGCGTTATATTTTCAACATCCCAAGAGATGCACATGTCACCGTGTACTACAGACAATTGAAGTGGCTCAAAGTAAAGGAGAGAAAAGAGCTGAGGTCTGCATAATTATTAAAAGAGAAGATTCCGATCTATTTATATAGGCAATACATAAGGATGAGTGACGTTCATGACTTTCAAACCAGAGCTGCTCATCGTTTGCTCCAAGTTCCAACACATACAACTTCAATGTTTGGTGCTTCGTTCCTTGCGATGTCCGTAAGAATAATTAATTAATGAAATGGATGAAAAAATTTTAAATGCAAATAGTGTAACGCAATTCAAGAAACTCTATAAAGAACTACTGTTAAGAAAATATTTAGTTTAATTTGAAATTTTATTCACAAGTGAACAGTTTATTTATTTTATTATTTCTTTTTTTTTGCTTCTCCAAGTGATTTTTACGATTCTAGTGAATTTAATATGAAACGTTTATAACTTTATGAACTTTCAATATGGACAGATTATTTTGAAAAGGAAATGACAAATTTTTTTCTTATATTGCAATATTATTTTTTATTTTAATTTTGATGAGACCACTAAATTATGCCATGTAACTTTGTTGGCCTGGTTAGGTGTGAGAGGGAACCAAATGGTTTCAACCTTGCCACGAGAAAAATAAAACAATCAATCAATCTCTATCTCACACCTCACACACGCACACACTCTTTCCCTATGTAAACGTAGTACTCGGCTTTGTGTAATACGTTCTTCAGGGTTGACAGTTTTGTAACAGACAAGAGAAATTCATACAATTCAAATAAACTGAACTCCCTACTCTCAACTCCCTCACACAACTAACTTATTGTAGTTGAAACTCGTTATTGAGTTAGTGTTGATGTTGCTTGTCAGTTGTTGTCAGTAGCTAGCTTACTTCGTATCAACTGAGCTACATAAATGTGATTGGGCCGGAACGTTGATTGACACCTAATATGAGTGATGACTTCAGTTTCCAATGTGCAAACAAACTTCGCTTGTTTGCTACGTTTAAGTGAATTCATGCTCAAGAGCAGTAGAGAGTTTGGGCAGAGCTACGTCAATAAAAACGCTGATACTAATTTTAATATTATATTGTCTTTGGAGCAGACAAATGCATATAGTGTTCAGATTAGAATTAGTTTTATTGTTATCCTAGTTTTATACAAACTTTAATATCAGCAATAGATTTCGAATAATCTGAATACAGTAGTTTGGGTCTGATGTTAACTAGATTAATTTATTTAAAAATACATCATGAATATCTGCTAGTAAAAGAGGCTTACAGCTTGACGTCATAACAAACCTTATTTACCTTCTAGAATTCTACAAATTCTTGAGACAAGTAATAGAAGGTAAAGAAAGATTTGGAAATAATATAAAATTAATATAAAAGATGAAATATGGATTAAATTTGAATAATGAATATATTATTATAAGAATTATAATAATGTAAATATTGCATGTCATGCTATACATTGAAAAGTCATGTCTCATGACTGGGAATCAAAGTTTCTTATGCTTACCAATTTAAAAAAAAGAAGATCAATTAATTGTTGTCAGTTGTTGACAACATTATTATTAATTCATTATAAATGAATTAATGAATGAAAATTACTATCATAGAATAATAATTCATATCAATTTTTCAATTTTTTCAATTTCAATGCTTTATTTTCAGAAACAAAAATACAAACAGCAATAATATATTTCTGAAAATTACTCCTCTGATATGGAGCAAGTCCGAGTTCAGAGGAGGAGCAATTCTCAACAGTACAGCATTACTAAGTGAGAAATATTATTAATAATATATTTAATGATAGAGAAAAATTCAAAACTACATCAAAAATATAGTTAAGAAACATCATGAAAAAAAAGAAAAAAGAAGTGTTACAATTGACTTAAGGATACCGATACACTAGAACATTCAAAAAAGGAAATTGATGGGTTACTCTCTACTCTGTCTACTCATAAGAACATGTGAGAAGTTCTCAATTATATTACCATCTCCATCTCTCAATTCCTTTCAACTTTTAAAAGGTAGCCCCTCAGTGAATATTAAATCCTCTCATGTAAGCCATATTTCTCAGCCATTCAGGTAGTTTGTTAAATAGCTTTGGGGCTAGGTAATAAAAATGCCTTTGTCCAGTATATCAAAGTTTCTGAAGTACTGTACAACAATTTAAAATTAATATATCACAAAGGATTGACAATCTTCTTCACGGATACGATCCTTTTATCAAATTTGGTATTTAAATAGATTTTACTATATTTCACGAAAACTAGGACTATCAGGACTCTAACTAGGACTAAAACTAGTACTCTAACGTTCATTGTAATTATAATCTGACCATCTTATGCTTTATATATCAAGATAATTTACTTGATGCTTCCTGGAGATGTAGGTCTAATATCCAGCTTCAAGCTAGACATTTTAATAACACATAATATCTTTTCATATTCAATTAACAATTTAAAAAAAAACTAGAAATTTGAAGCAATAACATTTTTGTATTCTGTTGAGTGGTTTATTCACATAATAATTGTGCACTTGACTTCGTCGAACATCACAAGCGGATTATGCCATACATGAGTATTAAATCTATAAAAATGTAATCATAATAAATTTATCTGAATAATCTTCACACCATTTTTATTAAAGTTTTTCGATAATATGTAGCTTACTTCAATACCATTCGCTATTAGTCTTCATCGCAATTTCCATTGCATCTCTATTGTGTTAATTAACAATGAAAAGTGCTAAACATGATTTTCAATTACTTGTTCCCTGTATTTCTATTTCACCCCTCTCCTCACTGCCCTGACGCTATCTCAATTATTGCAGGTGTGAACGCAACAAAACAATCATCAAAAAGTGCCTCCGGTTGTGTGTTCAATACTCTCAACAAAATGTATCGTACTTGTATATTCGTCTGTAACATTGAATATAGATTATATATATATATTTACATAATATATTACAATGAAAATTACATATATACATCTAGATACAGATACATGTCATCCCATGTAACAACTGCTGTTAATTCAACGAGCATTCAAAGCTTGGTTCAAGCCAAATGTGATCTATATCTATATATCCAAGCGTATAAAGGGATTACGGTGTATGGCAGATGTTCAAATACGGTATTCTTGCTTTTCTGCCTGTTTCCATATTAGTACCAGTCACTGTAACTTCCAGATAACAGCGTTATAGCTTTAGCGTTTCAACGTAAATTTTATCTGCATCACACCTGCTAGAGTTTGCTCCACCACTATTAACCGTATATGAATCGTTCAACTCAATTATGATAATTAGCCTTAACTCGCGA
The DNA here is from genome assembly GCA_948455865.1 of Conomelus anceps. Classification (NCBI taxonomy): domain Eukaryota; kingdom Metazoa; phylum Arthropoda; class Insecta; order Hemiptera; family Delphacidae; genus Conomelus; species Conomelus anceps. Next base: position 17,001,786 of record OX418221.1, read on the forward strand.
TCATCATTATTTGCATTTCCGAAACAGGAATTATCAAGGACCTACATTTTGCGGATTTAGTTGGGTTTTAAAATAGATCGATTGTTATTATTCGAGTTGAGCAAACATCTTCATTGCCTTTTTATTGGATGCGTTTTATGGTAACTTTGGTTGCAATATTATTTCATGCTTATTAATTCAAATTTATCGATAATCATGATTCCGATTCAGGTTGAATCAATCAATCAAATTTACAGTATCAATGCAACAAAGGTCCTCCTAAACCAGAAGGTTTTTTAGGAGGTGCCATAAATTGATTTGATACAATAAAAATATTTATTGTAATTCATGTACGTAGTTGAGTGGGAGAGCAGACTTTTCAGTCTAAACTTTGTGACGTTAAGGAAAAATAAATAAACAACTCTATTCTATTCTTCTTCTTCTTCCTCTTCTTCTTCTTCTTCTATCTCTTCTATATCTTCTTCCTCTCTTCTATCTTTTCCGTTGATTTTTTTTGTTTTTGTTCTGTATTCTGACCTTTTTCTCTTTCTCTTTCTTGATTCTCTTTTTCTTTTATTTCTTCTACATCTCTATTCTTTCTTCTTTCATTGATCAATTGAGTGGGAGAGCAGACTTTTCAGTCTAAACTTGTGACGTCAAGGAAAAATAAATAAACAATTCTATTCTATTCTATTCTTTTCTTTTCTTTTCTTTTCTATTCTATTCTATTCTATTCTATTCTATTCTATTCTATTCTATTCTATTCTATTCTATTCTATTCTATTCTATTCTATTCTATTCTATTCTATTCTATTCTATTCTATTCTATTCTATTCTATTCTATTCTATTCTATTCTATTCTATTCTATTCTATTCTATTCTATTCTATTCTATTCTATTCTATTCTATTCTATTCTATTCTATTCTATTCTATTCTATTCTATTCTATTCTATTCTATTCTATTCTATTCTATTCTATTCTATTCTATTCTATTCTATTCTATTCTATTCTTCTTCTTCTTCTTCTTCTTCTTCTTCTTCTTCTTCTTCTTCTTCTTCTTCTTCTTCTTCTTCTTCTTCTTCTTCTTCTTCTTCTTCTTCTTCTTATTCTTCTTCTTCTTCTTCTTCTATCTTTTCCGTTAATTTTTTTGTTTTTGTTCTGTATTCTGACCTCTTTCTCTTTCTTGATTCCCTTTTTCTTTTATTTATTCTACATCTCTATTCTTTCTTCTTTCCTCCTCCTCCTCATCCTCCTCATCTTACTAGACTGCGTCTTCCTCATCGCCTCTTCTTTTCCACCTTATTCCAATTTTTGTTCCTCTTGTTTTCCTTTTTCTTCTTCTTCTTCTTCTTCATCATCATCGTCTTCTTCTTCCTCCTCTTTGTTTTCTTCTTCAATTGATCAAGTGGCACCTTGAGGTAGAATGGTTTTTCTGAGAGCCATTTCTAGACTTCGTTTAAAGGTTGTGGTATTCCCAATAGAGCGATTACCGTTATGGCTTGCATACTATACGTATTTGAAAGCGTTTTGAACTTCCTCCACGGCTTACCACTGTTTTATAGTAATCGATTACAATCCAAATAGACTTCCTCTGACGAATAACCGTACGCTTAAGTTATTTAAAGGAACAAATCGATTACTTGAGAATTATTATCTGGTAGGTTGGAAACCCCTCTTTTAAGCGATTCTGTTCATGAATTCAATTTTTTTTCAATTCAATTGTTTGTTGCCAACTTTACAACAAAATAATTTAATGGTTACAAATTAACACAAAGGAGATGAAAGAAACCTGACTAACCAGAAATAAAAAAACTAAAATTTATGTTCAGGCACCACCAGCAAAAGAAAAGACTTTGACCACTGGTGGGAGTCGCAAAAAATCCGATTCAAATGACATTCAAGATAACAATTTCAACTTACAATTCTAACTGTTATCAATTGAGCTGATTATCTCTCAGCTCAGGGATGAGATTTATGAAAAATGAATTTTTTTAACAATTAAAGACCTAAATACAAGCCAAGAAGTAAATCAAAGTATATCAAGAAGTGTATCAAAGTATATCAAGAAGTGTATCAAATGGGGCCTTGGATCAAAATAATATCGATGAATAATTTATTGGTCGTATCACCAAATTGGTCATATCGACTGATTATAAACAATTGAACAATTTTTATATTCAGATATATGTACGTAATGGATAAATAATAATATTCGCATGTAATGAGTAAAGAAGTTCCAATAAAAAAGTCTCGAAAAAGAAAGATAACTTATATAGTGTCTCTTTATGAGTTCATGAAATGCTTATGTTGTGAAGAAGTATCTAAGCTACCCTAATTACAGAAATATAAGCTTGAGTGCTTGCTTTTTGATAGTAATTATCATCCTAGAAATCACTCTAGCGAGTGTTGACTGGCGGGAAACGTCGGCCATATTAGAAAAACAGCTGGCCGGGGAAAAAGCTAAGTGAAATATGGGCTCAGTAAATCAAACACTTGCGGAAAAACTTCGTTTCAGGGTCGGACAAGTCAACATTCCCAAGAGAAAATCTCACGAAATTGAAGACCGCAACGCCCAAAGTTTTTGACCATGATTTGTGCAGCTCTGGTGTCGGTTTATAAGTTGGGTCAAGGAATAATATTATTTCAAACAGATTAAAGAGTGAATTTCATACGATCGCAGGGCAATGATGTAAAAACGAAGCGACTCATTAATTTTTATTCAAGCGATGCTGTTTCATTAATTAAGAGAAGCTCATATGCTTTCGTGTACTGCTGTTGGGATTTTTACGCCCATCTTTCGGTATTTCACTTTTTCTTTTCCTAGTTTTTTTAATTTTTCTCTCCTTTTCTCTTTCACCTTTTTCTTCTTATTTTTATTTCTCCTCCTCCTCCTCCTCCTCCTCCTCCTCCCTATCCTCCTCCTCCTCCCCCACTCCCCCTCCTCCTTCTCCTCTTCCTCCTCCTTCTTCTCCTCCTCCTCCTCCTCCTCCTCCTCCTCCTTCTCATCCTCCTGCTCCTACTCCTGCTCCTGTTCCTCCTCCTCCTCCTCTGTTCATCCTCTTCCTCTTCCTCATCCTTATCCTCTTCCTCTTCCTCATCCTTATCCTCTTCCTCATCCTTATCCTCTTCCTCTTCCTCTTCCTCTTCCTCTTCCTCTTCCTCTTCCTCTTCCTCTTCCTCTTCCTCTTCCTCTTCCTCTTCCTCTTCCTCTTCCTCTTCCTCTTCCTCTTCCTCTTCCTCTTCCTCTTCCTCTTCCTCTTCCTCTTCCTCTTTCTCTTTCTCATTTTTATCGTATTTATCGAAAATTCTCTTCATTGTATTTATCGCGTCCTACCAATCCCCTGTGAATGGGGGTTGTGGGAATTCACAGTAACCCTGCTTGTCATAGAAGGCAAGTGAAAGGGAAACCCCATCTATCCTTGACTAATAAAAGGAGAACAAGTTCCTCAGAATTTTATTTTAATTCAGTCTTGTTCAAGTTCCAATCTTTTCAAGTTCCAATTGCTCCAATTGAGTAAGAAAGAATGACTTTTTATTTGTTGACGTGGCGAAGTTTGGATAGCAATGACCGCTCTACCACTTAACCACATCGAGAACAAAACAATACAACAGAGCAGAATATTCATAGATATGATAACAAATAAAAATGAATCTAATCAACCATATATAAAATGAAAGCCTAATGTTGAAAAAAATGAAATGTCTTTTAGAAATTTAATTTACTTCACTAAACCTGTAAGAAAAAGACAATTGAAAATTTAAAGAGAGGATGATATTAAGATATTAATGAATCTGTTCAGTAAAATATATTGGAGATGGAAAGATAAACTGGATGAATTATCTGAGCTTAAAGAAAGAAAAAAGAAAAATTTGAATATAATCGGATAAAAAATATATGAAAGAAGAGAGGTACGAGATCAATAGATGAAAATGAAAGAAGAAAGAGGATATCATTAGAGTGAATATTATTGCGAATTCATATAAAACAGAGGAACTTTCCAATGCAATGTTTTGAAATATAAAAGAGAAGGAAGATAATTTGATGAGAATGGAAAAATGTTGCAAGGCAAAAAATTTAGTAATTGTAAGTACTCTTAAAGTCTATAAACAGACGCGAACGCACATTTACAATCACTCACTAGCATACTCATAAACAATTGATGAGAATAAACCCTGGTTCTCAGACTTAAGTAAGCTCACCGCCACCCAACATCCAACTACTTTTTTTAATTGTCTACTTCAACTGGAATTACAAAAAATAATCTTTTTATGAGCATTACTTTACTTGATCATTTTCAACCCCACTATTCATTTCTCTATTATTATGAATATGAGGGTTTCTTTCCCTCAAGATTCATTCTGCATTGCCAAATAAAAGCATATGAATGAAAATTTTTAGTAATATTGTACCACAGTTTATGAATTAAACGTTCAAGAATAGAATACTGGATGTTTTGTTTTTCAGTCTACTTAGTTATACATTTTAAAATTTTGAATTTCGTGTATAAAAAGTTCTATATGAATAATGTAAAGCTTCGTTCCTGGATAATTGAGTAATATTATAAACGGAAGACTTTCAGATCACTGAAAAGAATTGATGTCGGTATGAAAATTCTCTAACACATTTATTTTATGGAAGTTAATAAACATCTTCCTGAATTATGACACCCTGGGCGGCAGCCAGGAGGTAATAAAAATTCAATTTTCAACTTGATTCTTACGGCACAAAATCAATATAGCGCTGGTATGAGTCCCCTCTCATCCATAAAATACCCTTTAACGGAGCAGTGTGAGTTTCCCCGGGTGTAAAGAGTCGTTTTTCTTCTTCGGAAAAATCTTTTTATCGCCAACCAGTGACGACGCGTCTGGTGGGGATTTGGAAAACAAATATTTGACAATGATTCGGAGCACGTCGGGCCGTTATTCTCGGAAAACGTTTGCCACTGTCTGCGGAAAAGTCACAACAAAACGATGAAAAGTCGCTGGGAAACTAGGAATGTTGCCTACTCTGGATTACATCTAAGAAGCGTTTCATAATTCTTCTTCCGACAAATAAAACTATATTACTGAACATCTGGTCTCGCCGAAAAACAAGGAAAAATAATAAATGAGCCTCTATGGAGTTTGGAAATATGGAGTTTAAATTACTATTCAATATTTCACCCACACTAGCCAATACAGTATTCCATATTAACAAACATCAAACATGGAAAAGGTTGTTATGTAAATATGGTACGTTACAGTTTCTTGTTCATGAATTTCTTGTTCCATAACGCTATTACATATATGCTACATGAATTATATAGTACATGAATTTCTTGTTCCATAACGCTATTACATATATGCTGTTGAAAATGAATCATCACGATTCGAATACGTTTCAGCTTACGTGAGGAAATATATTATTTATTCTCAATTAAAATTTACTTCAAGTCGTTAAGTTCATCATAAAAGTTTAACTCTTAAGTACAATATGGACTTAGGAACCATTTCCCATAAATTTAAATTTTGTTAGATACTTTGTTACTACAAACTGACGCTTCTTTTATATTTAATATTATCATACTTCAAGATGAAAATCCTACCATCCTACTTTACTCCATACATAAACCTACTTAAGTAGCTTACATCAAACTATAAGCTCTACCTATCTACCTTTATTCCTGCCAGGTTGCTCCATATAAATCAATAAATAATATTTGAATCACAATAAATATTATGCTCTCTCAAAAACTAAACTGAACCCAGTCTTGTTTCTCATGTCATGGAAATCCACGATAATCGATAAAAGCGATTTTGACCATTGCGCATCAGCTTTATCATTATACTTGATTTAGGATGTACGTAACTGAATCATTGTAAAACGTTTCTACATAAATAAAACAATAATCATCTCACCCCTGAGAAAAATTTGGGAAAGACAGTTCTTGGTTCACTGGATTGAATATTTCTTCTTTTCATGATATATGAATCAACTTGGTCCCACTTGACTGACAACTTATGAAAAGTCCGCAGAAAATCCCAAACTTCATCATTTTTTTACACACTAACATGATTCTAGAGAGATCAAAGCATTATTATGATTAATTGATGTTAATCAATACAAACAAAAAATATAAAGGCCATCATTAACACTATAAGTTTAACCCAGAAGTAAAACAACCAAATTGTACAAAGCCATTCCAACAAGTTGTTCTATACCAAATATTAGACATGATGTATTAATATTGTGCAGGGTACTCTCAAGCTTAAGTACATTAAGTGTAGTCACCTTATTTGTACGAAGCTCAGTAATATTAGAGGAGAAAATCCTAAATGACCACTCCAGACCCTTAATCCTAGACTCTAAGTGTTTAAACACTGCTAAAACAAGAGTTTCACTTCATAGAGTATCAGAGAAAGGGTGAACGCAAACATCAGGAATGCAAATAATTGTTCAAAGTTGGAATTTGCTTGCCAAAGGCTGGTAGGAGGTTAGAATGGTTGAGGAGTGTCTGTTATTGTGTTGCTCTTGTGTTGAATCCATTTTCAATGACTTAGTTGTTATTGGGATGGATTTAGAGAGCTTGAGAGTGTCAAATCATTGAACTGTTTCAACTGAATGATTGTCTTTGATTGATCGATTCATCCTGACTCGACTAGAGAATATTGTAGAAAAATTCTCATTTCATGAGTAAAGTGATGACTTGAATTAAATTTTCTCACCTACTCAACCCTTTCACCTGAACACGGGCTTCGACCTATATAAGATGAGATATTTGAGCTATATAAATAAATAAATAACTTTATTTCTCAATAAACAACAACGGTACAACAATCTTCAACATACACAAGTACATAAGAAATACATTGTGATATTCATTGAGAAAGTAGGCACTCCCAAGAATTTGGGAGTTGCCATCAAAATATTAAATATTTGATATTTTTAGTGATAACAATAATATACTCAATGAACATAATATACAAGCAACAGAACTCAGAAGTCAAAATAAAAAATAATCTATTATGAATTGAAAAGAAAAAATGAACTTAAATAATAAAATGTAATTATTAAATAGAAACTTATAATAAATAGAAAAAAATGAAGATACTTTAATAAAAATCATGATAATAATATGAATGAAGAAAGAGACAATATAATGAGACAATTCTTCAGACTATGAAGCTCCCAACGTTTCATAATGGTCTTTGAGGTTGAAAAGATTTAGTGAGAAATTTGTTTCACTCATATTACAAGAGTTGAACAAAATACTGTACTAAATTCCGGTGGTTCGGAACCCACCTAAAACTGTAGGTCAAACTCATCAATTACCATCAACCAATTCATTACCCAATCACAGGTCTCATACCTATGTGGGCTTCATCCTCAGAAAAAAATAGCACTTCAAAAAGTTTTTTATATATAATACATATTTTTAGATATTATTAGATGTTCGTTAACATCTCGTCCGCTAGGAATAGACAAAGCAAATGTAAACGTTATTGTGCAGGAGTACTGGCGCTCAATACAGTAATTAAAATTTTCTAGTATTTTTCCACATTTTATTATTTTTTCAATAGTTGGTAACGAATGAAGGTCTATTGTATTCTACTCTGCTGATTTTTATGAAAGGGTCTAAGAAGTTCCCAGCATACGTAGAGAATTTATGTGAACACTACTGTAAGTACGGTCTATTGGACGTTTTCGAGTTTTTTCCTCTTCATTTTCCCTTCCATCTTAGTAGAATAATTGGGTAAGAATGACAGAAAATGGGGAGTGATAGCCGTGAGCCGTGGCAGGTATCTGTTCAATCAGAGATAAGCTGCGGACTCCTAGGCACTCTTTGTGAGGGTGACCGATTAAATTTGCCAGCAACAAAGGATCTGTTCTCTGCTGTAAAATCACTTCCCGGTGGTTCAAAACCCACCTAAAACTGTAGGCCCAACTCATCTATCACCATCATCCAACTCATTACCCACGCACAGGTCTCAGACCTATGTGGGCTTCATCCTCGAAATTTTTTTTAAATAAATAAATTTTACTAACGACACAAATTGAATACTGTGCCGTGTGCACTAGACACTTCCCCTAGCAGAAAGAAAGAATAATATTGGCGAAACAAAAATATTGTCAATGTTTTTTGAAATAGGACTAAAAAGCCCATCTTTATGAATAATTCCCTGCACGAAACCCATACGGAGTCACGTTTGAGCGAAATCACGGTCTTTCAGTGTATGGGTCAAATATCATCAAATCTCATGAATATTCAAAAGGCGGTTGGTTACTTTCTACTTCTGAACGTAAAAAATGGGCGATTTTTTTCTCCATTTCAATTGAAATAAATAAATATTCATCGATGAGAATATTGTTCAATTGATTATTGTAGGTACTCAACATTTTGTATTCCAGAGAGTTGTTTATGCAGACTATTAGTATGAGAAGAGTGTACTAAAAGTTGTTTGAACTGAGTTATGAACTAGAATTTGAATTCTGGTGCGTTATCTATGCAGAAACATAAGATCCCATAAATGCATACAAATGAAAATTTACTCAGAACAAACTAACATGCAGCTATCAATTTTGCTTTATGTGGGACGAAAAAGCTGAAAATAATATTATTGAGTTCATAAGAACCTTACCGTTTATCAGTAAATAGATTTTTACCGAAAACCACGGCGTCTGATAGGTCTATTCAAAATCACAGATGTTCATCAATTTAAAAATACTAATCAGACGCCTTAGTTTTTGATAAAATTCGATTTACCGGTAAGCGGTAAGGCTCCCATAAACTCAACCATGTTTTTGAAATTTTGCCAATATCTTGAAAAGTACTTTAGTTACAGACTTTTTAAATTATTCAATTCCAAACTTCAGTCCATTTTGTAATTAAATAATGTTATATTCACAGCCTGGATAGAATAACATACTTTTAGAATGAAGGATATTGTAGGAAACTCTGAAATAGGAAATTCGGTGATGTACCTAATTCATCATGTGTCTAAGTAAGTAACATTATTCTTATTTCCTCTGCCAATCACCCTCCTTCTCGGAAGCCCCAACTCTTTTCTCAGTCTCTATCTCTTTTCAGTTTTATTCTTTTTGGTTCTATTTTAATTTTAAATTTATAAATTCAATTAAAGTTTTGCAAGAGCGTTTATAAATTCAATTAAAGTTTTGCAATTAGAGTTGTGATCAAGCGTTGGTGGAGAGCGGTTGTGTTTTTGCGAGGCTGTTCAGATAAGATAGTAGTTGGAAGTTGTCGTAGACTGTAGAATCTAACCTCTAAACTTAATTCAATATAAAGTTCATAATTCAATGTAATACAGCTTAACCTGGATTAGCCATAATTGTAGCTTAGTTAATTGTCATAGTTTAATAGTACTTGATATTTATATGTTCGTAATCTTACTCCTCCAATAAATACAACTAAACACTAAATAGAACAAGAAACTCATAACTTTATAGTAAACTCCAAAACTTATCTAAATATTTCAATCAACGTTTCTAATTTGCTGTTTCCTTAATGATTATCTTATCAATTTAATGATAATATACTGTTTTACTCAATATAATTACTCTACAATATAATTTTTCTTCACATTCACAACTCTGCTTTTAGCTGAAAGTTACAAGGATTGAGAAAGTGGAACAGATTTCCATATTGACATAGTTGAGATTTTTGTGGCAAAATAAATCTATCCTGGCTGCTCTTGTAAGCGTTGCACAGAGGTATGAAAGTATGAATTTGTAAACCCTTTGTAGCTTTGCTATGAGTAGTTTTCTCGGGCTTGTCCTGGAGCTGAACGGGATACGCCCGAATTTTTATGCAGGAACGTGAAACTGAGCCACCTTATTTCGGTTTTTTTTTTGTTTTTTCCACCTTGAATCGAAAAGCAGATCGATCTTTAATTTGGCATTTTTAATTTTTAATTAAAATCAAACTCTAATAGACTATTCTAGTACTCTTCCCGTAAACAGCCAATTTCTCCATATTAATATATTTTAATATTTTATTGTAGATCGTGGTTGTACTGGCACAAAGTATCACTTGGTGACACGTTCGATTTATCTGTTAGGCGAGATAATCTCTGGCCTGCGTTTCGAGGACGGCTTATCGCTTTTATGGGTTTAATCACTGGGTAATCTTCTTAGAACTGTCTATTGAATTTTGCTTTTCAGTGTTATCAGCTCCTTTTCGAGGCGTAGGATTCATTTAAATAGTAGAACAATTAACTGAGCTATTCCGAATAAATAATATAAATTTTATCAAGAGACAAATAATAATTCTTTTTCTTTACATCAATAAACTGTAAATTGCAATATCATTTTAATCTATAACAAATACCAATACTTATCAGCATAGAACAGTTAATATTTCAATTTTTGATTGATCTTTCCGTGTTCGTTATTGTACTTAATATGGATCTTATGGAGGTGAAAACGGCGAGAGGGAAATCGGGACTCCTTTACAATTCGTCTATTTTTCGTAAATCCAACACGTTGACCTCTGGTGTACATGCATGGAGATGTAGCAATAAGAACTGTCCGGTAACTTTAAAAACGTCACCTAACAAAACTAATCTGGTGGAGATAAACGGTGGTACTCACAATCATCCCAACAAAATGGGTAATATTTCTTTTATAAGTGATACTAATATTGATCATTTGGATGAGCAATTCCACCATGATAAAGCTATAGACATCTCTCGACAGGAGGGAGTTGAGGGGAACAATTTAAATGTTTCATTTCCTCTACCAACCTTCACTGACGTAAGTACAGAGCTGAGTTTTATACGATCGAAGTTTGTTGAGTTAGATCATATAAAGTCGAAACTAATTGGAAGATCCATCGAATTGGAGGCTACCGAGCTTCAACTAGGCACAACACCCGACACTTCCTTCTTTGGGGGTAATATTGACGTCACTCTGCAACGGAGTCCGGAAACTGATGCAAGGGGTACTAGTGTGACACATAATTCTACTATGACTTCTAATTCTCCTACAGTCCCTTATAGTTCTCTCATCGCACGAATTATTAAGGAACTAGAGTTAGCTCTTGAAAAGCACAATGATTTGAAACTCGAAAATCAACACCTCAAATCAGGCAGTACTGAAATGAAAACGACAATTGAAGTTCTGGAAATGAACAATAATTTTCTTAGAGCCAAAAACAAGTCATTAGAAATAGAGGTGGCAGACCTTAGAAATTTTTATTCACCGGGGGACACAATAATAGATACATCATTTGACTGTAATGAGGTGGTTACTAGAAATTCTTTTGATGATCTTACTCGAGTGGCTGATGCCTGATGTGCCAAGCAAATCTAACGCCTGTAATAAAAATACCAATCCTAAAACGCCGAAACACAGAAACAAATTGCGGAATGCAATACAGGATCAGAATAAAGGTAATGTTGGGATTGAAGTGAACAGGAATCCCAAGCTGAAATTGAAAACAAAGAATGATAAAAATAAAATCCTGATATTGACTGATAGTCATGGGCATGGTATTTGGGAAACTTTTAATACTAAATTTCCTGATTTTGACATACAGCTTTTTTGTAAACCTAATGCTACACTCAAACAGGTAACAGATGAGGCAAATAAACAAACTGCTAATTTTGGTCTAAAAGACTACTTGATTGTGATGGGAGGTACAAATGACACTGAAGCTCTAGAGTCTCAAAATTTTAATCAGTTTAGAGAGAGTTTGGATTTTTTGGTTCCTATCAGTCTTCAGACTAATCTGATAATCACCACCATTCCCAATCGCTTTGACAAACCCAAACTGAATTTTTCAATGAATAAGGCAAATGAGGTTATCCATAGGCATATAAACATGATAAAAAGGAAGGATGTCAAGAACATAAGAGTGTGTTTCATAAATGAGAGGTTAAGTAGGGAAAATTTTACCAAGCACGGACTACATTTGAACAAATCAGGGAAACATATTTTGTGCAACAGACTTGCAGAGTTGATTAGGGACAGGTTGCCATGCAGGAATATTGGTGCAAAGGAGACTTTTTTAGTGAAGTGGTTGAGAGGGAGTGGGAGGGCATGATCCCCCATAGAAGAGAACACCATAACAGCATTGACGAAAATTACTATCCAAGACAGCTTAATGACCAGAACCCTATTGGTTCAATCCTTGAAGATGGGTTATCGAATATGAAGGAGAATTCTTCATATCTGCTCCATCTCAATATCCGTGGTTTTAAAGTCAATAAAAATGATTTGCAAATTTTCCTCTCTGAATACCACTCACTCATTCCCATAATCTGCATCAATGAGCACTGGCTGAGCATGTCAAATGTTAACCTCCTAAACTCAATTCAGGGATACGTTTGTGCTGATAATTTTTCTAGGGTATCAGATGATCATGGGGGCTCTGCAATTCTTGTAAGAAATGGCATTAGACATAAAACTAGGAGTGATCTGAAAGTGTTCTGTAAGGAAAAAGTGTTTGAGGCATCGTTCACTGAGCTAATCAAACCTAAGATACTCATCATCTCTCTCTATAGGGTCCCTAGTTATGAGTATGTGGGAGAGTTTTTTTTGAAACTCTAGATACATTTCTCCATCACATAGGTGTGAGAACCAAGTTTGAAAATATTTTTTTTTGCAGCAGACTTCAATGTAGATTTGCTTACCAACTCTGATAATGCCAAAAACCTTGTTGACATTTTTGCTTCATATGGCTTTTCTCCTAATTTCAGTACCCCAACTAGGGTAGCTCCTGTATCATCTACTTGTATCAATAATATTTTTTCTAAAGAGATTTTAAAAGAAAATACTGGGGGGATTGTTTTTAATATGGGGTTTTCTGACCATATGGGATTGCTCCTGCCAATGACAGAGAAAACCACTCTGGAATCAACTGTTCCAAGAATTCGGAGAACAAGAAGCTTCACTACCCAAAATCTGAAGGCATTTAGAGATAAGCTCTCCAATGTTGAATGGTATTTCAATGAATCTTGTACAGTCAATGAAAACTTCGATTGCTTTCTAGGTAAATTCCTGCCCATTTTCAATGAAACATTCCATATTATCTCAATGAAACATAAGGACAGGAAGGGTTGGCTAACTGCAGGAATTATTATATCAAGTAAAAAAAAGAGAACTCCATAAACTTTACTTGAGAACCTTGGATACAAACTTTAAAAATTATTACAAGTCATATAATAAAATATTCAAGAGTGTGGTGAAACTAGCCAAAAGAAAATTTCATGAACAGTACCTAGAGAAAGCCAGCAATAAAGTCAAGGCAGCATGGGATATAGTCAAGTTTGAACTGGGTAAGCAGACAAATAAAATGAATACACTCCCAGGAAGAGGCTCCAGTAATCCGGGTACAGTGGCTGAGGATTTTAATAATTTTTTCATTGATGCTCCCAATCGTGCCAGTCGTGTTTGTAACATGTCTCTCTCAATGAGTAATGTGGAAAGCAATCATCAGTCTAGGTTGAGATTCAGATGGATTACTGCCAAGCAAGTGGAAGCTCTAATAAAATCTCTGAAAAACAAGAACTCTGCTGGGTGGGATGAAATTCCTGTCAGAGTATTCAGGTTGGTGGCTGACATCTTATCGAAACCCTTATCAAGAATTCTTAATCAGTCATTTGTTTTTGGTGAGTTTCCAGAGAAAATGAAATTTGCTTTAGTGAGGCCCATTTTTAAGAAAAATGACAAGGACAACTTAGATAATTATAGACCCATTGCCATCCTCACTGCTTTCTCCAAACTATTTGAAAAGGCGGCAAATGAACAAATACTTCTCTTTCTGAAAATGAACAATATAATTTCAAAAACCCAATTTGGCTTTTTGAAGGGGCTAGACACAGAGGCTGCAATGACAAATTTCCTCAATCTGGTGTCAGCAGGCTTAGATGCTTCTCAGCGGGTGTGTGGTGTGCTATGCGATTTGTCAAAGGCATTTGATTGTGTTGATCACAATATTCTTGTTGGAAAGTAGGAAAAGTATGGCATCAGGGGTAGAGAGTTATCATGGTTCAATTCATTCTTGAGAGGGAGAAAGCAGGCCACCATTTTCCAGTCTGAATGGGCTCACATCAGAACAGGCGTTCCACAGGGTTCAATTTTGGGTCCCACACTATTCATTATCTATGTAAATGATTTGGCATCTTGCTCTAGAAACCCTTTAATACAATATGCTGATGACACATCGTTTATTATCTCAGATTCCAGTTTGAGAGCTGTAGCTAGCCACATAACAGATGAAATCAGTAACATCGAAGAATGGTTTGCAGCAAACGGTCTGGCTATGAATACCAGCAAAACAAAGTGTATCACCTTCCAACCCCCCATTTTGCAGGTGGAGACTATAGTGAGTTGGATAGTTTGAGTGTACCTCAGCAGAGCCTAACTGTTGATTTCCTTGGTGTAACTCTAGATAGGAAGTTGGAGTGGTCAGCACACCCTGATAAAATCTGTTCAAAAATCAATTCAGCTTCCTTTTCTTTACATGTGCTCAAAAATACATTAAGCTTCAAATCACTGCTGACCGTATATTATGGTTATCTCTTTCCTTACCTTAAATATGGAATTACGCTTTGGGGAAGATCTAAATTTTTTATTAAGGTCTTTAGATCTCAAAAAATGGCAATTAGAATTATTCATGGAAAACCCCCAAGATTTTCATGTCGTGAACTCTTCCACACAAGCCAGATACTCACTCTGCCATCACTTTACATTCTAGAAATCTGTACATACACCCACAAAAACTTGGCCAACTTCAGTCGTAATAATAAGTTTCACAGATATAATACAAGACACTCAGCATCTTTATCGGTAGCTGCCCACAGGACAACCTTGTTTGAGAAGTCTCCACAGTATATGGGCCCAAAAATCTATAACACACTCCCTCAATATTTGAGAAATTCAGTTAATATAAAACAATTCAGAGGGCTGTTGAAAAAATTGTTAGTTGAGGGGGCTTACTATTCGGTTGAGGAATTTTTACAGCAATAATATTGAGCGTTCTGATGGAAAGAGCGTATATTGCATTTCGAACCTTAACTTGGACCTATAACACTATAATATTTTATGACTCATCCTCTGTCTGAATTTTCAGATGTTCTAGGATGTATATATATTGATTGATTGATTGATTGATTGATTGATTGCAAATTGGTAATGTACGAGCTTTGCTGATTGGTTCCCAGTTGTTTTGTTCTTATCAACAGGCCCTAAATATGTGTGAAAAAATTATCGATTGGTTGAAGTGGATTACTATTAGTTTATTTTGTTATGATATGGTAATCCAGGCTGTTCAAGTAATTTATTATTTAATATAGCTGGAGAGTAATGTACAATATTCGTTCTGATCCTAAAACTTACTGAAGATTGAAATCTGAATCAGAGAAATTTCAATAATTATGCTGGGCTGTACCAACATAGATCAACTAAAACTTCCCAGATATCCTTTGAAAATTGAATTGGAAAGAATTTTCATTTTAAAGGCATTTTCATGAATCAGTAGGACTAAAAAATATTGTTGGACATTGAATCATGAGAATTAAAGTATGGTTTTTTGAGTTCTCAGATGAATTTTTGATATCATCATGTTGAGTCAAGACGCGAAACAAGAATAGAAAGTGAATCTCTTTCGACGGTGATCGAGTTGAGTGAAGCGCGAACGAAGAAAACCTTCTTTTATGGGTCAAATTTTGATTTTTGGCCCGGCTCCAGCAGCTTTAAAAGGAACAGAAAAGTTGCTGGATGTGAGCCAGAAGTCATTACTGCTCGGTGACAGGAAATACTTTCAATCATAGGCAAAATGCAGCAGCCTACAATAACCGTCAAATTTACAGCTAACTTGGATGCAAATTAATGTTGTTATTAATGTAAACTTGTTCAGGTGCGACCTGATAACTCTGACACCAGACTTGAGCCAGCCAAATCACACGATATTATTATCATCAATTTGCTATCAAAAGATGTAGTAAGACGAGGAGGGTCGATTCAATTTCTGTTACAATATAGTGACTGACGAAATGGCGATTTTAAGCCAGTTTTGGACGAGCCTGTAGAATTAACTTAATTATTTTTTTGCTGATAATGCTCACACGAGTTTGAGACTTATGTGTATGTAATGAGCTGAACTGAATTCAATTAGAGTCTCCTCATCGCTAAAACCTAACAAATTTATATAAGTTAAAATTTTTATTTTCCATTCGATGTCATTAGCCAAAACCTTTTTGCTGACGACGAGATCTATACAAATAGAAATGATTCAAATAATTAACTCAATATTTGACTGTAGGCCACATCATCAAAGTTGCACACGAACCCTTAACCAACCTCATAAACAGTTTGTGAAGAACAACCGGAAAACAATATATATTTTTATACTTAAACAGAATTTATTAATTTCGAATTCCTCAAAGTGCTATTAATTCATACTGAAGGCTTCCGTAATGGCGAATATTGACAACAACATTGAATAGCTGATGGAAATCGATGAATGCTATTTTACCAAAATATTAGTCACCGCCGGAAATCGAACGGCGGACCTCCCAATTGCCGGTCGGGCGCCTTAACCACCCACAGTCTAGTGACCCTTTTGCACAACAGGTCTCGTTTGCATTCCAAGTTCTGTTTCTGTATATTTATCAGTTTGTTAAATTGCCAGATACTACAAACTAGCTTGTGAGTTACCAGCCGATATGGCCAAGTTTAAAATGAGTGCTGCTGTGCAGAAGGGTCACTGTGGTCTAGTGGTTAAGGCGCCCGACCGGCAATTGGGAGGGCCGCGGCTCGATTCCCAGCGGTGACTGATATTTTTTTATAGGAGCATTCATCGATTTCCATCAGTTATTCAATCCTGTTGTCAATATCTGCCATTGCGGAAGTCTTCAGTATAAATTAATAGCACTTTGAGGAACTCGAAAATAATAAATTCTGTTTCTGTATATTTATCAGTTTGATAAATCGGCAGTTACTTCAAACTAACTTGGTACATATTTTTATTATATCATTGTGATTCGACTATTCACTATCGATATATCGGAGTCGATGTTCAACAATGCCAAATTGAAGGTATTTTGAACAAAGTAGGTGAGCGCCAAAAAATTAGTTTTGATTTGCTATTCAAAATAGCATGAAAAATCGATTAAAACCATAAATTTGAAGAAAAAAGGCCTGGCATTTGATGTAAACTTCCACCATAACTGCTTACACCACTGAGAATTCCTCTTCTTTTTGAATTAAGCACTTATTTATATATATTGATACTTTTACTAATATGATAAGACATAAATTCTTCATTATGTGTTATGACCATCTTGCACAGCTATAGCGCTTCATCAGACATTGTCGGTTGGAAACGTCAAATTTAACTTATTAAGATGATCACTTATTTATACTGTTAGAAGATTTCTACTGACCGTCCTTCTTGTAGAAGATGACCTCCAACTTGAGTTCGGTTTTCTGTTCGAGCGACTTGTCGATTTGCAGCGTGTGCTCGTCGCTGGTGTCTCTGCCGTAGAGAAATTTGCACGCGCAGCCTTTCTGCATGATCTGCGCGCGCGGAAACCCCGTGAGATCGCAAAAGCCATCCGAGCAGTAGACGATCGGATAGAGGGTCGGTACCTGGGCGTTGCCCAGGACAAAGTTGCTGTCTGTAACACACAAATCAAATAGAATTTGTTACACTAAAACGAAAGATGCAGAAAAGAAATTCTATGAAACACACTAAACAAGAAATACAGTCAAATCTCAATATATCGAGCCTCTAAGTAGCGGAAGCCTCTACAATCTACATAGAGAATGCTCATGGTTTTCCTGGGCACTGAAATCTTGTCAAGATTACTTCTCGGAGGAGTTGACCTTGGAGGAATTTTTTACTCATACTTTTTAATTGTCTTTAATAATCATTTTGAAGTTGCCGATGTCCGATGGCAAAAAAATATATACAGTCAATCCTCTATATAAAGAACCTCCAAATAACGAAATTCTCTAGATAACATATAATAATAATATCGTGTGACCTGGCTGGCTCTAGATAATAGATATTATATCTGGCTCTAGATATTATATCTCTAGATAACAAAGTTTTGCCTTGTCCCATGACATTTTAGAATTTTTATTGCTTATTTACCTCTATGTAACGAATTTTGTACCTCTCATCAACGAAGTTTTCTCTTCACTTCAACTTAAAAAATGTAGTGTGCATAGGAAGCCCACAAAGTCATTTCCAAGGTATTGCTTATTTTCAGCAGGAAGGTCAATAAAATAAAAAATAATGGGAGATTCAGGTAGGTAGAAGATAGGGTAGACAGTTAGTAGAGGTTGAAACACAAACATTCCGGAAATTGAATGCAGGTTACTCAAAATAGAATTTTAAGAACTCGTCATTTATAGACTTGTAGAATTATGAACTCGTCATTTATAGATTATGTAGGTCTACTAGACTTTCCCATCCTTCGACCATTTGCTTTTGTCACACATTTGAATTCTTTAAACTGATTGTGATGAACCTAAAGAGAAGAATCCTACAGATCATGAAGTTTTCGAAGCTTTCAAAATCATCAGGCGAGGATTTTAACTGAAAGATGGTGTACCAGACAACATTTTTGACTGTCTGAATAGATGTGAATCGTTCATTGAATGTGATGTTTTATTCAACCAAATTACAGTGTAGCCAGATTGTGCCCGTTCTGTTAAAAAAAATTAACTAATGGATCTTTGTGCAAAGAAATAAACCCGCTACATTTACTACGGTTAATTAACTGACATTAAACTCCTTATTTAATTGGTTTTCGTGCAACCGGCAATTAGAGCCTACAGATCCATTGCAGTCGCGGTCGCGTGCTACAATTCAAGGCTAAATTACACCAGCTGGCAGTGTAACCGAGCTTCACGATTTCAAAGTACAGGAAGGCATACACTTTTTGAAGGCATCAGCTGATTTTTTAAATCAAATGTGATTTAGTCTGAAATTGTGGCGCGCTACTCCGCTTGATATGTTGTATAGATGACTAGCTGGCCCAACGCGCGTTGCTGCATTCTCATAAAAATTCTCCTTGATTTTATTATTCGCCACCTCCCGCTGAGGTTACATTTAAAATTAGGAAAGAAGTTAGTCCTAGGGCTCTTCCAGCTGATCATAGAGGCTCCGTTGTTTTCTTAATCACCACCACTGAATGAAGAAGCATTTCAAATTTAAACCTCCTATGACTATAAGGGTAGAAGCTAGGTTTTTTATTTTATTCGCCACCTCCCGCTGAGGCTGCATTTCAAATTTCTAGCTGCATTGGTTAACAGACTTCATCAACCTGGCATATTACATTTCATCATACCCCGTCGTATGTTTCCTACATATTGCAAGGCTCCAACTGCACGGTAGCCTACATGCAAAGTGCAAAGTCTTTTGCTGTTCAAAGACAGCGTAAATAACGCCACTAAAAGGGGCCTGCCATATGATTAAAAACTGTTGACTTATATCAGCTGTTCCTTTAAGCTGTTTGGCTGGCAAGTTCAGTAGGTTAGGTCTATAAAATGGTTTAATTAATTATAATTATTAGCTCCCCTATTGAAATTTATGGTCAGAAACCATCCCCAATATTCACACAACATATTCCCAAAGTTTCATGCCGATCTGTCAAGTAGTTTTGGAGTCTATAGGGAACACACATACATACATACATACATACAGACAGACAGACATTCATTTTTATATATAGAGATGGAAGCTGTCAGGGCCAACTCTAGATAGAGTCGGCCATGAAGCAAGCTATCAATCCAAAACTGTGAAGCCTCTTTCATTTATTAATTTTTCTAGTATTCCCTTGTCCCTTTTACATTATTCCGTCTAAAATTATAATTATTTATTTATCATTCCACATATACCTGTGAAAAGGTATATTTGTTCATTTTGATTTGATTTTGTGGCCTATCTTTGAGTATTATGAATGCTATTCTAGCTTTCCGTGATGCAGTAGTGTAAATTGAAACAACAATAGTTCTCCTGTTCTAGTGATAGGGGTGTTTTGCACGACGTTGCCATACTTTAAAACGTATACTATTGCTCACATTTCAATACATATGATTGTGTGCAGAGCATACGACATATAATAAATAAATAAAAATATTATTTGCCAAATATGAAGTAATATTTACATAAAATCAAACGAAATTCAGTGAATAGTTATTTGGCGTGGCTAGAATAAGTGACTAGAAGAGTCTTTGAGCTCTAGCCACGAGTTCTATCAAGAAAAAGTCAAATGTTATATTTTTACGCTAATATGAGATAATAATACTGTAGTATGTCCAATTTATTAGCATCAATTAACCTTACTTTATCCGAAGTAAAAAGTTAGCTCTGTTAAATTGATGAAAGATTTATTCTACAAAAAATCAGAACCCCTAATTCAACATATGAACGTAGAGGGCTGAACAAAACAATTCATCACAATTAATATATCACGGCGAGGAATTATCAGTGAATTAGTATTTCAAGCTATTGTGAGAGGTGTGTGTGTGTGTGTGTGTGTGTGTGTGTGTGTGTGTGTGTGTGTGTGTGTGTGTGTGTGTGTGTGTGTGTGTGTGTGTGTGTGTGTGTGTGTGTGTGTGTGTGTGTGTGTGTGTGTGTGTGTGTGTGTGTGTGTGTGTGTGTGTGTGTGTGTGTGTGTGTGTGTGTGTGTGTGTGTGTGTGTGTGTGTGTGTGTGTGTGTGTGTGTGTGTGTGTGTGTGTGTGTGTGTGTGTGTGTGTGTGTGTGTGTGTGTGTGTGTGTGTGTGTGTGTGTGTGTGTGTGTGTGTGTGTGTGTGTGTGTGTGTGTGTGTGTGTGCTTTTCCATTCATCTAACAGCACACATGCGCTACTCAAATAATGACAGGAGCTGAACAAAATGACAAACGCACACACATATATTGTACTGTGCATCATCTTTTGTCATGTACGTTAAGTGCACGAGAGAGAGAGAGAGAGAGAAAAAAAGAGAGAGAGAGGGAGAGAGAGTGAGAGTGATGGAGAAATGAGTGACAGCGGGAGGAAGATAGAGTGGAAGTCGGAGAAAGAAGAACAAGAACAGAAAGAAGTTGGAAAGAAGAGAAAAAGAAGATGGAAAATAATACGGAAGAAGAAGAAAAGGAGAAAAAGAAGAAAAAGAACAATTAGGAAAAGAAGAAGGAGATGTTGGAGGAGGAGAATGTGCAAGAGGGAGTGGAGAGGAAAGAAGAGGGGGATAGGGTTATGGAAGAGGTGACGAAGAGATAGCAAGAAGAAGAAGAAAACGGAGGAGGAGAAGGAGGAGAAGGAGGAGAAGGAAAAGAAGGAGGAGAAGGAGGAGAAGGAGGAGAAGGAGGAGAAGGAGGAGAAGGAGGAGAAGGAGGAGAAGGAGGAGAAGGAGGAGAAGGAGGAGAAGGAGGAGAAGGAAAAGAAGGAGGAGAAGGAGGAGAAAGAGGAAAAGAAGGAAGAGGAGGAAAAGGAGGAAAAGGAGGAAAAGGAGGAGGAGAAGTAGGAGATGAAGGAGGAGAAGGAGGAGGAGAAGGAGGAGGAGGAGGAGAAGAAGAATAAGAAATATAATAAGTTTAATAAGAAGAAAAAGAAGAAGAAGGAGGAGGAGGAGAAGTAGGAGGAGGAGGAGGATGATGAGGAGGAGGAGGAGGAGGAGGAGAAGAAGGAGAAGGAGGAGAAGGAGGAGAAGGAGGAGAAGGAGGAGAAGGAGGAGAAGGAGGAGAAGGAGGAGAAGGAGGAGAAGGAGGAGAAGGAGGAGAAGGAGGAGAAGGAGGAGAAGGAGGAGAAGGAGGAGAAGGAGGAGAAGGAGGAGAAGGAGGAGAAGGAGGAGAAGGAGGAGAAGGAGGAGAAAGAGGAAAAGAAGGAAGAGGAGGAAAAGGAGGAGGAGAAGTAGGAGATGAAGGAGGAGAAGGAGGAGGAGAAGGAGGAGGAGGAGAAGAAGAATAAGAAATATAATAAGTTTAATAAGAAGAAAAAGAAGAAGAAGGAGGAGGAGAAGTAGGAGGAGGAGGAGGATGAGGAGGAGGAGGAGGAGGAGGAGGAGGAGGAGAAGGAGGAGGAGGAGGAGGAGGAGGAGAAGAAAAAGAAGAAGGTGTTATAGGAGTTTAGAAGGGGGAAAAGAGTAATGAAGATTGTGAGCGAAAGTGAAAGAAATAATAATAGAAGGCTGAGTATGAGTGATATGCATTGAAGGAGCATCCAGTATGTGCCAGTTATATTTAATTCGCTGAAGATGGATGTGCTGTAGCTATTTGTCACCTGCACGATACTAGAATCTTCCATTGTTACGGTTTGGCGTAGTAGTGTTGTTTGGGGGGGTCTTGGGGCTGCTAGGGGGGGGGGTCTAGAGGAGGCGAAGAGTGGGGACGGCAATGCTGAGAGGACCGTACCAGGTCCCGCTGAAAGCTGAAACGTATTGTCGTAACTACAAATCCCGCGGCATGGCATAGCTAGGGTGCCATCCCATATACACGATGAGATTATCGCACACTCACACACCAGTGCGTTGAATTTGATTCATCCACGCACGCCAGCGCACCGACAATATCGCCTCTGAGAGGGAGGAGGGAAGATATTCCATTCATTCTCCATTACCCACAATCCCCCTTTCAGTTTCTCGCGCAAATCCTGCCGTCGTAATAGTCGCAATCATGATCAACGAGCAACCAACACCTGTCTGCCTGTCTCTTTGCTATCTGCTATCTCTCTCTTTCGCGTACTTTGCTTTCTAGTTATCTTTCTCATCCACATTCTCTTCATCACACCATTTCTTATTTTTCGTTTGTGATGGAAGTTCACGAATTCAACTGAACTCACTGCTCATTGAATCGATAAAGTTGTTTTTTGGCTAGATTTATTTATTTTAACTTATTGTATACCTAGATTGAGATAGAGAACTATTCAAATTCAAACAGATTGACTATAATATAAGACCGTTAAGAAATCTGGTTTTGATTCCAAATCTCAATAAACGCATTTGCAGACATCAAACTCTCTATATTTGCTGTAAACTTCTCAACGTGATACCCATAGAGCTGATACCATTCACGAATAAAACTAAAACTCTTGGAATAGATACTTGGGTGGAGGCTAATGTTTATTTTAAAATAGGCTCTGTATTCTTATAATGTTAGATATAAGTTATTTTTAAGTTATTGTTGTTTATAAGTGTCATTGCTTTGATTTTCATCCAGCGCATAAGCTTGGCTTTGCTGATGGAAATCTTGAAGTATATATTTTTTTAATATGTAACTCACTGTACGATCACATACCGTAGTTTAATATAATGTATCTGATTGTGATGTACTATTACATTTGTTTTTTGGTGTTTTTTAATAAAAATAAAAAAAATGTAGCACAAATGGAAGCAACAGGTAAATACCTATATTCTTTTTTTTTTGTATTACGTCTTGGAGACTCCAGTTAAGGAGTATAAGACAAGTTAGATTAACAACTATACTTTCTCATACACTAATTACCATAATTACTATAACAATTAGTTGAGGTGAGGTTTAATTTTGATATGATAGGAACTCTTGTACTCTATAAAAAGGTTTATCAACTAAATATTAATTGCCAATACAATAATATTAACAAAAATCACATATAATATCCAATATACATTGGTGTGACTAGAATAAGGGAATGAGTTTATTAGATATATATTGATCAATATGGATCATGAAAAGTTCTGTACAATTGACTCATCAAATGATAAAATTTATTAACTGCTCTAGCCACGAGTTCTAATAATAAATAATATGCAGTGCATTAGTAGTCTACACGTAATGATACAATAACATTACATGATGATACTTGAAGCTACAAATCAAAACATAAATTTCATATCTTTCAAAACAGTCAAGACTTCAACTCTAAATATGCCTCCTGACAAGTAACAATTAACAAAAGAAACTGAAAAGACACTAAACACTATTTGAAATAAAACTAAATTAATACTGGTTGTAATAAAATAAAATAACAGTTGAAGTTAAATTAAATGCCAATGAAGTAAGATTATTTAGTGATTTTAGTAAAGTTGTGAAGAAAAAAGAATACAATTAAAAATGAGTCATGAATCATTCATTATAGGAAACAAACCACGTATCGGAAACTAATAATCATGAGGATCTGGATTTTATGACTTTACTACTATATAATTAGAACTTGATTGTAGACACTATTATCAGTTTGTTGTATTTAAAAAGACTTCTGCTACCTGAAAGATACTATGCATGTTCCAGTTTCTGAATTGGATTAAAATATATAAAGATAAACTAACGTGTGAGTTATCATTTGAATATTTTTCAATGACTATTATGAAACTAGCGTCATTTTCAGTGTCAGAGCCGTGAATTTCAGTGAGTAATAAAACTCAGATATTTGATTTTCCTATATCCTTATCCTATAACCTCATGACAAATAGAAATTCCAGATCAAGAAATGAGTCGTAGATAAAATATATTGTAATGGCAAGCCGGAAATGATTTCCGTCATGGCAGCGCCTTATCTGAAAAGAGGAATGAATAATAAGACGAAATTGTCACAATCACATTTATTAAAAATATAGAGATACTAGTTACTCATGATTTTTGTTACTCAAACAATTGATAATGATATAACAACCAAAACTAGTATCTCTGTATTTTTAATAAATGCGGTTGTGACAATTCCGTCCTATTATTCATTAACATTTTTCTCCTCTCTTTGTCTCTTTTCCTCTTATTTATGTGAAATCCGTTTCTAGGATGTTCAAGCATTATCAGAGAATGTTCGAGATCATTATCTGTTTTGATAGAAAAATAAAGAACTACCTGGAATGGTAAAACCTTATATAAGGGACTGTACTTGCGAGCAGTCAGACAGTTGTTTTTCAGACATTCAAATATGATAATCGACATTTGTGGCAGTATACTCAGTGCTATTATTGTGATTGATGAAAGCCTGTGACAAACCTTGTGCTTCATAAGTGTTTAGTTTGTTATTGAGTGTTTTAGCCGTTTATTGGACATTTCTTTTCAATTCATTGGACAGATTATGTGACACTTATTATTATTAAATTATTGATCTTGATTGTGTAAATAAAGTTCAAATGTTACTTTCAAGTGTTGCCAGCATTATTTTAGTGATAGAACACATAACAGTATAATAACTATTATATTATGTTACATGACATATTCAGCAATCAGATAATAAATAACCGGATATATAATGAGAAAGCTGCGGTTTTGTTATGCTCTTTTGCCCACTGTTTAACTGAAGCGCCACGTTCCTCGCCTGTTTCTAAATATGAGTCGATTTTCAAAACTTTGATAGAAGTTAACAAAGATTTGTTGACAATGTGGGGAAGTACAGTATAGTAGTAAAATTCTTTGATAACTCGAATGATTTTCTAATAGATTCTATTTGGCATTGTAAGGGAAGTGATAGCCGTGAGCCGTAGCAGGTATCTGTTCAATCAGATAGAGATAAGCTGTTTTCTCCTGGGCACTCTTTGTAAGGGCGACCGATTAGATTGGCCAGCAAAAACGACACTGCTCTCTGCTGTAAAATCACTTCCCGGTGGTTCGGAACCCACCTAAAACTGTAGGTCCAGCTCATCAATCACCATCATCCAACTCATTACTCACGCACAGGTCTCAGACCAATGTGGGATTCAGAAATCTTTTTTTATTTATTATGAACAACATGGAATTTTTCAAATTACACTACTAATTTTTCTTATTTATTTTAAAGTACTGGGGTGAATCCGAATTGAATTTTAAAAGAATCAATGTAACACGATTCATTCATTGTAGAAAATATTTTGCAGTATACGAAATTTCTGACAGCAGGAAAAAAACGGAGATTTAATTGAAAAATGTTCTATAAAAGACAATTTTTTTGTCATACATGATATGAAAATAGTGAGCGCACCAAGCTTTTACGGGACAGTCCCGTAAGTTGAAAAAGCACAGGTGTGAAAAGAAAATGAGATCAATAGTGTCCATTGACTCCAAAAAACGCACGCATCCATTCTGATATACAGAAGCCTATATCGTTCCCAGTGCACTTTGAATGAGGAAGCTGGAGAAATTCAAGTGACGGCTAAAAGGATAGTGCTGAAAAGATGATCAAGAGATCAAAGAGAGTGAGAAAGATATGAATGAGTGGGAATAAGAGAAAGGGAAGAGGCGATGAATGTGGAAAACAAAATGAGTCAGGTGGCTTGAATTACGGGTGTATTCTCTCACAGACAGTCTGTTTTAATTTAATTAGTGAAAAGCTTGCGAAGAATTTTCCTAGCGCCGGAAAATTGAGGCGAATACCCGACAGAGACGGGGTCTGCCATTTTCCCTCCTTTTTCATCGCAGTTTGCACGTTTTATTAATTTCGCAAATTAGTGTGTCGACAGAAGGAAATAAAAGCAGCACTGAAGAATAGCAGAGAATGTTATGCTAGCTTTGCAAATAAAAGCTCCACACGGCGAAAGGTTGAATTTGAAAATGACCACGAAATCCAGTTAGGGCTGTTCTTGACGAGTATTTCAAATCCTATAGCATCAAAGTGTATGCATATTTTTCTCTCAGAAATAAAATCCTAGTATAATTTATTATAATTACGCGATTTGAATAGTAAGTTTATAATGAGTCCCATCTTATCAAAATAGCTTTAAAAACACCCAAATGGATTCCACATTAACGGCTTGAAGTTAATTCTATTATGAACAGAAATGAAATTCCGGTATATTTATACGACTGGAATAATTTTGTAAACAATAATGTTTATTAAAAGTGACTGAAATCAAATGATTTGGAGGTTTTATTCTATTCATTAGAATTCGTAAAGTGATTATTTCAGATTGAAGACTAATTAAACCTTATGACATGGGTCTCAGAGTCATGTCATATTATAAAAAATTTAAAAAAATGTAAATGGAGATATGAATCTGATCATGTGTTGGTCATTGATGCATTTTAATTAATATGAGAGAAAATTTACAGCTTCTTTATTCCTTAAAAGCTTTATTATTCATTTTCCAAAATTCATATTTATTATTCTGTAAGCTATTATATTATTGCATAATTTGCAATAATGGAAAAGTCAGGGAATTTCCTACAAATCAATTTTAAAGTTGTGATAGATTCATTTAAAAAACGTTTAAGCGCTAAGTAATAAAATAGGAGAAATTTGAAGGCCAATAAAAATGAAATGCTTGAAATGAATCGTAGGAAACTGTAGCATAAAAAACGAGACATTGGCAATGTCATTGTCAAGGCCTTGAAAGTCGACTGCGACTGCTGAAGAGGTGGGCATCTATAGACAGGAATGTTTCGTAAATTGGTTTATTGATAGGAAGCTCAATAGATGAAAAACATTGGTAAAGACTCTAATGACGAATAGAGAGATACAGTGAGTTAGCAATTAACTTATTTCTTAATGTTGTGTCAGATCAAAATTAATGCTAGTCAGTCACTATCACGACTAAATTGTGGTAGTACCAGTAGAATTAAATTCCATAGAGGAATTATGTCAAATTTCTGAAATGTATTACTATTTTTAATTTAATAAAATGCATTTGATTTTCATACATTACAGTTACATTCTCTAAATTTAATGAGTGAATTTCATGAAAAATCTATAAAATATATGTTGAATTGGATGAATAATGCATAATGGAATCGATTGACAATTAAATGAAATGGAACAAATAAGATTTGGTTTGTCAATTCAGTGACATCAAATGGATTAAACAAGTATAATTGAGTTATCTACTTTAATTTATTTGATGGTAATCAATGAATTTATTTGATGATGGTTCTTTAATTATTCCCACATAGTAGCACAAAAAACATATTCAATTTTCTCTTCCATACTATTATGGATACTGGGTTCGATCCCAGTTGAGTACAAGATATTTTTCTCGAGCCACTCCCGTGTTTCGGAGGACACGTTAAGCCGTCGGTCCCGGTTGCATATAAAAAAAGCAGTCGTTAAAAAAAAACGGCGAGGTGGAACTACCCGTAAGGGTCTCCCCACCACTAAAAGCCATACGAATTTACTTTACTTATGGATACTGTAATTTTAGGTACAGTTTAAGGATAAAAATATGATGTTTTACTTATTCCAAGATATCTGAGGTTTTCAAAATATGAAACTAACGAGATCAATTCATTATTTTAAATAAGTTCAATTTTGGATGGGAATTTCCCACTTTATTCTCAAAATTGTCACTTAGATGCTGCTCAATTTAGGTTGTTTATTTTGAAGTCGGTTTTATTCTTGAGTATTTTTTTATTTGAAAAGTTTATTTATTTCTTACGTTATCTATTCTAGAACAAGACGGTGCATAGCCAAGTTTAAATAAGGTTATCTTACGGCCGGCTGCTCGAAATTAAATTTAATCCCCGTGGATTGTCTTTCTACGGAAATCAGACTTATATAATTACAATTTTATAATGCCCAATCAATTTCCAATGATCAATTTTTGAACTTATGTTTTTTCTTGAGATCAAGCTTATTTTAGGACAGTCACAAAGGACAATTACAAGCCAATTAGGTTAATCGGCGTAAACTATATTTAACCGCCCGATCACCGATGATTAAATCTCACTAATGTCCGTTAATGTAAGTTACATTCAGGTTATGTTTATTGCACCAGAACACGAAACTGCAAATTATATGTAAAAACCTTTCATTCTTTCAAAATGAATAAAATCTATTAAGAATATAATAATATTGAGACAATTGAATAATGATTCAAATAATGCACAATGAAATGATTCTAATTCATCTTTTTTCTTAACTTCAGAATCAGCTGTTGATCAAATTACATTGTAGCCAGATTGTGCCCGTTCGGTTATCGAAACTTAAACTAATGGATCTTTGTGCAACAGAAATAAACCCGTTACACTAACCGTCGGTTAGTCAACTGACATTAAACTCCTTATTTAATTGACTTACATGCAACCGGCCGTTAGAGTGACATAATTAATTATTGTTTTTAAAAAAAAATTGTAGTTCCACATTGAGCTCTACTGTTTGCTAAAAAAATTGCGATGTTCATCATATTTGTATGAAAAGTAGATTCAAGATCAAAAAACTAAACTGATCTTATGTTTTTTTCTTGAGATCTAGCTTATTTAAAACTATTCTAATACCTGAAAAATGATTCTGGGATGTTCATAGTTTCTGTAGTGGTCTTCATATTAATTGAAATTCAACAAATTGAAAATTTAATGGAAATCGGAACTTCTCAACTGTCTCATTCTCGACAGAAAGTATTGGTGAATCTTGGGAAAACCTCGCCAGCTCCGTCCATCGAAATTGAGGAAGTCCAGAGCCGCTACGCCGCAACTCAAGTACCGAGCTCTATGCTAATTGTGGGCAAATATTGGCGCAAAAACCATTATCTGGTTGAGCCGTTCTTCTCAGCCTGCCTTCCAGTCGAGATTTGTTTGCACGAATTTTGCCTGCGGCTGGGAGCTCCCAACCACAACCCCAATCCCCTCACCACCCAGCAACCTTCTGAAACTCTTTCACCATAAAATTGACAGACTATAGCTATATAGCTTTAGACTATAGCTACCAGCTCTATAACGTTGATTGATCTTAAATGGCACTGAATTGAAGCATCATTATTATAGAGAAAGATACTTTGTGGAAGTGATAGCCGAGTGCCGTAGCAGGTATCTGTTCAATCAGAGATAAGCTACGAACCCCTGGGCGCTCTTTGTAAGGGTGACCGATTGGGATGGCCAGCAAAAAGACTCGGTTCTCTGCTGTAAAATTACTTCCCGGTGGTTCGGAACCCACCTAAAACGGTAGGTCCAACTCATCAATCACCATCATCCAATTCATTACCCACGCACAGCTCTCAGACCTATGTGGGCTTCATCCTCCTAAAAAAATACTTTTCTGTTTTAAAAAAAATTGTAGATGCTATGGATACTCTTTTCTATCACCTTTTTGTCCTAAAATTTTCACTCAACTGTTAACAATTTAATCGACAAATTGCAAAAAAGGCTTGTTCATTGTTTGAAACTATAAAATAAAAAGTAAATTCGTATGGCTTTTAGTGGTGGGGAGAGCCTTACGGGTAGTTCCACCTCGCCGTTTTTTAACGACTGCTTTTTTTATATGCAACCGGGACCGTCGGCTTAACGTGTCCTCCGAAACACGGGAGTGGCTCGAGAAAAATATCTTGGACTCAACTGGGATCGAACCCAGAACCTTTGGCTTATCAGACCAGCGATAAGCCAACTCGGCTACGCCGACTCCTGTTTGAAACTGTAGGGGTTAGGCACTTGATATTGAAAATTGGGCATTGGAAAAAAGCAAAACTAGGCACTTGAAGTCACTATTTTTTCATTGCTTTTTGATCCTGAATTCTTCCATTTAACAATTATGGAAGAGGCTTTTACGGGGAGAGGTTTGTACATAGTTTAAAATTAACGGGCACCAAAAACCCAGAAGCCCAATAACAACAAGTTTAACAACGCACTAGGACTTTATAGGCTGAGCGAAATCCTATTATCTGTTTCATTTAGATAGCTTCATTCTACAATTATGATGAAATTTTGCATTATAAATTTATAATAATACGAATTTAATCATGCCGCCCTTATAATACTAAACTACCTTACGTTCACAATACAAATCACCTCATCAATCAATAAATCAGTCAAATAATAATCGTTACGTAATCAATCAAATAATAATCTAGACAAAGCGTTTTTGCTGTTTCGTTAGATTTTAAAACCGAGTACACACCGTTCTTCTAACGAAAGCCGGTTAGGGCGTAACATAATGTACCTGGCATGAAAACAAAGTGACTAAACTCATTATCCAGAATCCCTTATACATTAAAAACTTTCAAAACTTTTCTCCATACAAGTTGTGGACTCACAATTCGTGGCAAGACAAATGGATATTCTAATCTGGAAGGGATGTTTACAAAGCCAACTCATACATTCTCTATGGACTTCCCAAGTGACCAGCACTGTGGGCTCCAAACTAATACCGGCTTTCACACTTTCCTGCAAAACCGAACTCCAGACCACAGCTGGTGACTTCCCGGTGTATTCAAGTTGACTGTAACTACAATAGGGAAGCCACAAAAACAAACCCCTTTTCGGGTTCTCTTTAGTCCCCATGTTCACCTCCCCTTTGACTTTATGTCCTCTTTGGTCCCCTCTCCGTGTTCTCTTTGGTACCTCATTTCGTCTCTTCTCCTATGTCACCCTTGGTCCCTTTTCTGTTCCCTTTACTTCTCATCCTCTGATTCTCGTCCCCTGTTCTTCGTGATATATCCTCAAATAGTTTCCATACCTAGTAAAGTCACATTTGGTGGAGCAGCTCATGTACTTATGGAATCTGGTGGTGGTTGCAAACCACTCTCCACCAACTCGTGTCTGGGTCATCAATTGCACCACCACCACCACCATCACCTGAGGCTCTTGCGGCAATTACTCTAATCGCTCTAATAATAAACTAAATAGCGAGTAGATGTTTGTGTTGGTACAAACTCAAACATGAATTATGTTCCGAGTTGTTTGGGAAACTTTTGAAATATTTACTGTGAATGCTTTAAATGGTGTTTCCCCCCAAAATTCTTCTTCTTTCTCTTCTTCGTTTTCTTATTCATCTTCTTATTTTTCTTCAAAGCAAGATGCTACAAATCCTTGAAGGTTTCAAACAACTTATTATTAATGGTACACTAATAAGATGATAATCAATGGTTGGCTTATTTAGGTTACTGTGATTTGATAAAATTTAAAGTATCAATTTCATTAATTGAAAAATTTATGGTATCATTTTTATTCATTCAAAACCACAAAAAACGACATGATAGAATATCTAGCCATGGGTTAATTGAAATTAAACGTCTTGAGTATGGCCACAGAGAAAAAAGAGATATTCTCTATTTTATAAGATATATACCCAGACTTTTTTCTGTGGTATGGCGTTAAATAGGGAAGCCCTATTCGGGCTCTCTTTAGTCCGCACGTTCAACTCTTTTTTGAATTCATGTCCTCTTTGGTACCCGCTTCATGTTCTCTTTGGTCCCTTCTTCACAGCACTTCTGTCCCCCTTCTCCCCTAGTCTCTTCTTCCATGTCACCGACTGTCCCCTCTGCTTCTCTTTCCGCCCCTTGTTCTTCATGAAACCTTCACACTCCTATGCCTGGAAATATAGTAATTTTTCAACCTTTAAAAAAAAAATAGTTGTTGATTCATTGACGTTTCATATTCATTGATCGAAGCATTCACATTAATGACACTGATAGTTTCTAATAATAAGTGAATTTCATAAAAGTTCTTCTAAACAATTTATATAGCTTACCGTACCTTTTTATGTATATACTCGCTTATTACCTTTTAATTCTACATTTATAATTGAAGCCCTCAATTTTTTTCGGAGGATGAAGCCCACATAGGTCTGATACCTGTGCGTGGGTAATGAGTTGGATGATGGTGATTGATGGGCTGGACCTACAGTTTTAGGTGGGTTCCGAACCACTAGGAAGTGATTTAACAGCAAGAACAGTGTCTTTTTTGCTGGCCAATCCAATCGGTCACCCTTACAAAGAGTGCCCATGAGAACGCAGCTTATCTCTATCTGATTGAACAGATACCTGCTATCACAACTCAATTTCTTTATCGAATAAATGGAATCCTGAAATTTCCTTCCAATCCAAGAAAACCTACGCCATAGAATTGAACATCAACATGAAGAAACTGAGATTAAAGTAGTAGAGAATCTTCTAGATGAGTTATAATTACATCATTACAACACACTGTAAGAATTCAAGTCTCAGTGAAAAAAGAATAATAATCTGATTGTTAACTTAGCTTACAGCATACAGGTCTATCAAGAGGTATATGTCTCAGTAAAATACTTGAAAGTAGTCTTCAGATTGTGAATTATAAAGTTCATCAAAAGTACTATTCCAGGAAACTTATAAAACTCTTAGATCAGTATTCAAGAAACCTGAATATGGAAAGCATTTCATACTATTAGATTACATCATAACCCTTTTAAAATCTTGAAGCGCATTCACAGCAGCAAAACTTTTCCAATATTATACGTCACAGTACTTTCATTGTACTTCACAAAAGTCTAATACTTTTGACAGAGTAGTATTGGACTACTTTAAAAGTCTAATACAGTGGTGACAGACCACTGACTTTTAATCCCATCCGAATTTTCATTGAACTTGATTCGAGACGAACTTTACCAATAAAGTTTTCAAGTGTGTCAAGTCTTATGAAATTTACGCAGTGAACTTACTCGATGTCTCAATCATCACTTACGTAATAGATGTCCACAATAGGGGCAAATCCAGAATTTTTTACAGGGGAATATTAAGGTAGGAAATATTCCAAGGTGGGCTTTCACCTAAAGATCATCCCCATCCTCACAACATTTTCCAGTGTCGGTTGAGAATATTTCGGGAAGGATACATCCCTAAATCCCCTCCTTGGATTCGCCCCTAATTCACAGAGGTTGAGAGTGGAAATATTTATTCGTTCAGTTTTCGATTTTTCTACTAATATAAACTTGAAAATCAATTATATCGAAAATATTTGTCAATTTAACTATCTCAGTAATTTCTTCCCCCCCCCCCCCTTAAAATAGATTGCAAAATATCTCGCATTTATAGCTTGACCGTTTCTATCTCATTCGTATGATTTTCCATAACCATAAATTTCTAAGTGGGATTTCAATGGTGATTCTGTTGAAACAAAAATTAAGATCATTTGCAAAAAATGGAAAAGTCTGAAGCGAGAATCACAAATCATCACATGATGCATAACAGTTACATCACTAATTGTTTATAAGTGTTATTGCTTTGATTTTCATCCGGCGCACAAGCTTGGCTTTGCTGATGGAAATCTTGAAGTATATATTTTTTTCTTATATGTACTGTAAAAAAACATAGCTTAATACAGTGTATCTGATTGTGATGTACTAATACATTTTTTTGTGTGTTTTAAATAAATAATATAACTGTCAATAATACTAACATCTGTGCTAAAATTGATTAATTATTATTTCATTTCATATATTATAATATATCACCTCATTTCATCTCTATATATAAAAATGAATGTCTGTCTGTATGTATGTATGTATGTATGTATGTATGTATGTTCCCTATAGACTTCAAAACTACTTGACAGATTGGCATGAAACTTTGGGAATATGTTGTGTGAATATTGGGGATGGTTTCTGACCATACATTTTAATAGGGAAGCTAATAATTATTATTAATTAATCCATTTTATAGGCCTAACCTACTGAACTTGCCGGCCAAACAGCTTAAAGGAACAGCTGATAAAAGTCAACAGTTTTTAATCTTAAAAAGAATAAAAAAAATCATATGGCAGGCCCCTTAGCGGCGTTATTTACGCTGTCTTTGAACAGCAAAAGACTTTGCACTTTGCATGTAGGCTACCGTGCAGTCGGAGCCTTGCAATATAGGAAACATACGACTGGGTATGATGAAATGTAATTATGCCAAGTTGATGACATCTGTTAACCAATGCAGCTAGAAATTTGAAATGCAGCCTCAGCGGGAGGTGGCAAATAATAAAATCAAAAACCTAGCTTCTACCCTTATAGTCGTAGGAGGTTTAAATTTGAAATGCTTCTTCATTCAGAGGTGGTGATTAAGAAAACAACGAAGCCGCTATGATCAGCTGGAAGAGCCTTAGGACTAACTTCTTTCCTAATTTGAAATGTAACCTCAGCGGGAGGTGGCGAATAATAAAATGAAGGAGAATTTCTATGAGAACGCAGCAACGCGTGTTGGGCCAGCTAGTTATATATATATCACATTATTATCGTATAGATTCAAAGAAGATAGATTGTTTCTCATGAGAAATTACAAAGAATTATTGTCTACTAAAATTCTATTGAAATTGAATAACAATAAACCGAAATTAATTCATGAAACAATAGTTTCTGTGGATAAGTTTTAAAGGAGAAACTCCTGAACACATCTTTAACGTTGCAGCAGCTCCGAAGGTACAGCAGCAGATCCAGATTGCAAACAAAACCCCGAAACGTTGCCCCATCGCGTAACATCACTCCTTATCAAAATAAGCGGTTCGTAACATCGTCGCGTAACATCGGATCATTATGTATTTATAATGTTGCAACATTTTATGTTATGCGACAATGCTACGAAGTGATGTTACGCGAAGGGGTTACATTACGGGGTTTTGTTCGCAGTCTAGACCCGGCTTTAGAGAAGCATAACAGTCTCTACTTTTGATAATTATATAGAAACGTTACTTTGTGTATTTTGTGGCGATTTTTTGTGACATCTACATTTTTTGTGACATTACTGAGTCAGCTAATTCTTAAACCTGAAGGACGTCACAATTTTTACACTGCGGCTTTTCACAAATGGAAATGTGATCTTCCGCCTAAGAAAAATAGTACCATTGGAAAACTTAAATTTTAATGTCAAATAGTCATTGCCCCAATAAAATTACAGGGTATTATTATTCAGTGAGATGTTAGGTTGAAAAAGGGGAAAGTTTTGCTAGTAAATTCAACAAGTAAAGTTTCTATTTATAAATAACATTATTTTGAAATAAGATTTTTACATTAGCATGATGTGCAGGTCTTTCTTAGTAATGGCGAAGGTGATATTGTGGAAGGTATCCATAATGAATAATAAGACGAAATTGTCACAACCACATTTATTAAAACTTCGAGAAACTAGTTTCGGTTGTTACACCATTATCAATCTCAATCAAACTGAGTTTGATTCTAGTTTCTCGAAGTTTTAATAAATGTGGTTGTGACAATTTCGTCTTATTATTCATGATGTGCAGGTATTTGAGATGATTTTTGATGCCTTTCATTTGAAATAATTATAAAAATAATGAATAATTATAGTCCTGTGTTATTGGTTAAAAATGAAAAATACTAGGCCTAATTATTGGAAAAATTTATAATTAATAGCTGATGTAGAATTCCCTCGAAAAAAATGTCTTGTTGAAAGGAACATTTCAACCCTACATTTTTCAAATGAATTTCAATGAAATTCAGTGAACAGTTGCTCAAAACTGAAACCTTTAAAGTGGCCTCATGAGAAATAAAAAAAATTCATAGAACGGTTTCATTGTACAATCGCTGATACCGGAAATCAATACAGTTTGCTATAAATACATCAGTAATTAACTCTCCCATTGATTTTGTGTGATTAAGCCATTGATCACTCAATAACCACCAAACTCTGGTAAACAATTGTACAAATACCGCGCATGGAGGCAAATACTGTTGGTCAACAGATTTCAATTTCAATTTGATCCATAACATGAATTGGAGAGAAATCCAATCAAATCCCAGGGCAATTCCATGGAAAATCACTCTGACATAACTGTTGGAGTCTGAAAATTTTGTTTTGTGAAGTTTGGTTAATCAATGAAATGCAATAGATTGAAGAATTTTATTATGCATTCAAAAAAAAATACATTGTATCAGATAATGTTTATTTTAGAGTGAATTATGCAAACTATATACAGAATAATAATGTTACATTTGTCATTTGTTACATTTTTATGTAGCAGTTGTCCTACATTTTTATTCATTAGAAAAACTCTTCTTCTTCTTTCCTTTCTCGTTTTTCGTCTTCTACTTCTCCTTTCTTCTCCATCTTCTTTTTCATGCTCTTATTCTCCTCCTTCTCCTCCTCTTCCTCCTCTTCCTCCTCTTCCTCCTCTTCCTCCTCTTCCTCCTTCTCCTCCTCCTCCTCCTCTTCCTCCTCTTCCTCTTCCTTGCCAACCCATCCTCCCTTATCTTCTTCTTCTTTTACTTTTACATTTACTTTTACATTTACTTTTACATTTACTTTTACTTTTACATTTCCTTTTACTTTTACTTTTACTTTTACATTTCCTTTTACTTTTACTTTTACTTTTACATTTCCTTTTACTTTTACTTTTACTTTTACATTTCCTTTTACTTTTACTTTTACTTTTACCTTTACCTTTACCTTTACCTTTATCTTTATCTTTATCTTTATCTTTATCTTTACCTTTACCTTTACCTTTACCTTTACCTTTACCTTTACCTTTACCTTTACCTTTACCTTTACCTTTACCTTTACCTTTACCTTTACCTTTACCTTTACCTTTACCTTTACCTTTTCTTTTTCTTTTTTCTTCTTCTTTTCAGCCGATTATTATACGACGTTTTGCACATAGAACAGACAAAATCACCCCAAAAGTCACACTAGTGTTCATTTAGCTTCAATTCTTGCTGTCTCTTCTTTACATTTCATATTGACAGTAGGATATATGGGATATTTGGACTACTGATATTTGTTCTCATGAGACGTTTCATAATATTACAAAAACTAGTTAACTATTACAGCTCAGGACCAAGATTCAACTTAAACAGGATAAAGCTATGATGGAAAACGTGAAATAAGACGCAGTAGGTGGCCCGGTATTTTTCAAAGCGTAGAATGAAAAAAAAAATGATGAATAACACCAGGGAAAGATTATGAGGTGTAAGCAAAACAGTGACTCTTCGTAAGCAGTCTGCAAGACACAGTTAATGCTTGGAGAACTCTGTCATCTGACATAAATCTTCTTATCCTTATCCTTTGTTCTTATCCTTATCTTCAACCTATCCTTATCCTTGTACAATATTGGACTCCCAGCACAGAGAAATGTCTCACAGTATCAGTTTGTGTAGAAAGCTGGCCTGAGCATCAGCAGCTTATCTTCTCCCACAGGCACTATGACTTATTCATGAGAGCCGGTCACTAAAGAACTAACCCTTCCTCCAGGTTTTCCACCCATCACACATCTGAAACTTTTCATTCAACAAGTTGCTGTACATCAGATAACTTTGCTCTACTCTAAACACCTCAAAACAAGTTGTTATCAATAACCTCTACAACATGTTGTTATTAATAAATCGCCATCCCAACAACATTGTGAACATGTTTTCAATTATCCTGTTATCTAGTGTTCAGCCAAATTGGAAAACATGCTCCAAACAATGGCGAAATTCGAGAACATGTTGTTATTATCATAAATATAATTAATAACAGCAAACTACTCTCTCATCTAAATTCAAAAACATGATGTTAACTAAATGAAGCTTTATAATTTTATTCACTGCTTATCAGGTACAGTGTTCACTGTATATTTATAACCTCAGAGTGGACATCATCAACATATAAAATGTATTTATAATTTTTATCTAGTATTTCCCTGACTTACGTTGGCAATTACCGGTATTAAATTATTATTATTATCTGTGATGTTTTCCATGACGAAATACTTAATGAACAATCTATTATCAAAACTGACACTGTATTTCACTTTTAAATAATGTTTTACTCACATATATTGGAGATGCTTGAGGAATGCATTTCACTTCTGAAAAGAAGCTTCGTCAGCCTGCCGCCAGGGGTCATGCTTTGTTGGGGTTAGGATGAGCAGCCATTATGTAGTTAAAAATTGCGTTTGATTTGAATTGTATTTGGTCATTGAGTACGTTGGTTCTATCTTGTTTATGGTGTTTGAATATTTCATATTGCTCTAGTGTATTTAGTTTGTGACACACAATAACATCCAAACTGACCTAGAAATTCTACACACATTCCAAAAAAGCCACAAACTAAATACACTAGAGCAATATGAAATATTCAAACACCATAAACAAGATAGAACCAACGTACTCAATGACCAAATACAATTCAAATCAAACGCAATTTTTAACTACATAATGGCTGCTCATCCTAACCCCAACAAAGCATGACCCCTGGCGGCAGGCTGACGAAGCTTCTTTTCAGAAGTGAAATGCATTCCTCAGGCATCTCCAATATATGTGAGTAAAACATTATTTAAAAGTGAAATACAGTGTCAGTTTTGATAATAGATTATTATTATTAGACTAAAACTCCCAAAGTGGAAGACGCTGAGTGAAGATGGTTCATTTTTTGGACTTGTTCTTGCTTGCTCACTAGCTTCTTTCTTTGTAGTGGCGTAGGTGATATTTTGGAAGGTACCCATAATGAATCTACGAATTTGAGCGCATTCTACCTGGCTGAAGGTTGGTCATAAATCATTTTCGTAGGGGTACGAAGTTGGAGCAGTTGGAGCGCTGCACTCCACCTTCGCATCTCTAAATACACTTGGTTCTGGCCACGCCTTTTTCTACCTGTTACTTACCTGATCTGGTCAAATTATGAAAATATATATAAATATACATGCCACTTATTTTGTAGTGTTCTTCAATAAACTCCTTTAACAAAAATCAACGTGTTGAGGACCAAATGGTAAATATTGAAAGGTAATAGTATTGTAGATTTCTGTTAGTGTTCTACAGGTGTGTTGAAGTGATTAGATTTTAGCCGAATTTATTGATATGAATTCCAGTGAACTTTGATTTAGTACAACAGAGAAGTTGAATAACCTCAAAATAAATCTGTGTTATCAAGAATAGCAATTAAGGATGAATGTGTTTCAAAAGTTTCCTCAATCACCTAACCAAGCCTAACCTAACCTCGCTAGATGTGACTGAACCACCTCATACCTTTTATTGCGTTTTTATTATTATTATTATTATTACAGCTTTGACTGTTAAAGTCAAAGAGATCATTCATTTTAGTTTATTAGAATCATTGCTCAGATATGGAATGATTATGTATTCAAATTCACCAAACTATATCCTCAATCCAGTTAAAAACTTAGTAAGAAAAATCAAATTAATATTATTCCAAAGAAATATCAGTTCACAAATTTAACATTTGATCAACTCAAAGATTACATTGTGGCACTCAGGTATTGTTTTTCGAATGAATTCAATCGATATTGAGGAACTGGGATAGGTCAATATAATGTTAGAGAAGCAACTCAAAGATATGAAATGATATGATTCAGCAATAACTATGGGAAGCGAATTCCAGAATACTTTGTGCCAGAGACTTTTAATAGATTGCCCAGAGAAATAAGAAACACGAGGACTTTCAACAATTTAAAAAAGATACTCAAATTGCATTTCAGAGCAGAATAAATAGTTTTATTGAATCATTACCTTGAAACCAGTGTAACCCAAGCGAAAAAAATAAACATGAGCATTCAATAAAATATAAAATTAAATGAGGTTATGATATAGTTCGTCAATGGAATGTATTGATCATTAACAGTTAGATATTAGATTTAATTGAGGCGTTTGAATTGTTGAGTTGATGTTTTCTTTTGTTGGTCTGTGGAGAAAAACTATTATTACTGTATTGTTATTATTATATAAGTGTTTATAAAAACATCTCCAAAAAGCTTTTTATTATAATTATTATTATTATTATTGGGTGGGGATGGCTAGCTATATCATCACCACACGACAGACCAAGAAGAGAGATCTTGACGGAGCAGGGTAGCTTGAATAAGCGTAAGGAGTAAGAGCCCGTTCTGCGTACTCTAGATTTGGAGGTGGTTTTAGCCAATAGTTTATGCATGTACATGTCGGTCTGGCACAGCTCCTGAATAAATTGAAAATTATTATTATTATTATTATTATTATTATTATTATTATTATTATTATTATTATTATTATTATTATTATTATTATTGTTATTACTATAAGCAGAACAACTTCAACAAGCTCAAGTCAAATCCGAAATGAATCATTAATCTAATTTATAATTTGATGAGACAAGTGACTGAAATGACTTCAACAAGAAAGGTTATAATAGTGCTCAAAACAATAGGTCATTTTTATTCTTAAATCACAGTGTTTTCTCATTATTTCTAGCAAGATCATGGAAAGTATTCAGTGAAGATAACCTTCCTCATAGACTAGACTACTTACTTGTAACAAACATTCGTGAAAAACCACTAATGTAATTAATGAAGAAAATAGGGACAGCTTACCCAGCAGTTGAATGCTGGATTCCTCTCCAAAATTTTTAAAATGCGTGCTTTTCCATTATTTCCAGTGACAATTTGAGAAGAATTTGATCAAAATGGACTTTCCTATATATTACCATAACTTTTTTCTAGACGAAGTAGCTAGGATTTTTTTTAATAATAATTTTCCATCTTTGGTAAATTTCTAGATATTAATTTTAATACAAAATTTGTGAAAAGCCTGTAACGTAATAATGAAGATTAAACGCGACAGTTCACATGATGCAGTAAAGTACCGGATTCCTCTCTCAATTTTTGTGAAAAATATCCGGCGTAATTATTAACGAAGAGTAAGCGGGAG
Source organism: Conomelus anceps (assembly GCA_948455865.1). Taxonomy (NCBI): domain Eukaryota; kingdom Metazoa; phylum Arthropoda; class Insecta; order Hemiptera; family Delphacidae; genus Conomelus; species Conomelus anceps. Next base: position 17,042,947 of record OX418221.1, read on the forward strand.
CGCTCACACCATGCGGAAAAATACCGGATTCCTTCTTGATGCAGGTGTAAACTGGCCTCGTAACCCCGTCATTTTTCGCCTCCCAGCTCGTGACTGAAAGCATCTCGTATCACGTGACACTCCACTGCACTTTTATAGCCAAAACGATGTTAGCTCGTAAATTTCTATTGAAAGCGAATTTTGTGAACATTCTCTATCTTATACATTATCTTTTTATATACTTCATACAAATTTTAGTACTCCCACTCTCTTACAAGGGTACCGTACTTCGCAACCTAGATTAGATTAGATCGTAAAAACTTTGAGCACTTAAAAAAGGTTATTATAGTAGCCTACTTCTAGCAATAACATGGGTATATAAACTACAATAGATGAATGTTTTGCTATCAGGATTCTTTTTTAGTTATCAGAAATTGATATATAGGCTTATATAAATGTCTCAAATGAAATATCTAAGCAAAGATTCATAAATTAATACATTTGCAGTTTTTTTTCTCTTAATAGTTCATATATTTTTAGGTTCTAGTAGAAATATTCATAATAATATAACTTTGTCCGCTATATTGAAATTATATCCGAGAGCATACAATTTTTGAGGTGACAAAGTTGAAGGGTTCAGTCTCCCAAGCTCATAGAATATTATCCTAGTTCAATCGATGATCATTTTTTGGTTTTGTACTGATTGCAGTTTTTATGAAAAGATTTTTTTCTCTCACCAAATAGTTATTTGGAATTGAAGTTTATTAGGGTACCTCGTTAGAAGAAGTAAATATCTTTTTTATTTAATTTACTCTATCAATTTTATTCCAGTGTTCTTACTCATTGTTTAATTTTTGGATGCTTTTTTCCTTTCCTTGTACTGTTAAATTGTATAAATTTTATAGTATGAAAGATGCTAATGACGGTTTATTCAGCTACTTTGTCTTCATTAATGATATAATTACAACAGATCATTCATAATCTATCATTTGAATATCATTGGTCTGTACAAAAAATGAACATTCTTTCATGCATATATATTACTTTATGTTTGTGAAATATTGAGGGTACTTTTCAAAATATCAAGTTAGGTTAACGTTAGGTTAGGTTAGGTTAGGTTAGGTTAGGTACGTTAAGTGATATTTTTCACTTAGAATGAGCATCATGATTGGCTGAATTTTAAAATATAAACTCTTTATTTATATGAACCCTACCTTCTTTTATGTCACTAACTAAACTAAAGACCCGTTGTAGTGGAAAATAATCCCTAACCTTAAACGGTAGTAGGCGAGGCAAGTGAAAATACACATCAAACCATTAATCTCATATTGGACATTACTTGCTCGAAATGGAAATGTACGCGACAGGCATATTATGAATGAATGAATGAATGGATGAATGAATGAATGAAGCTCTTAGTCGTCCTTTGTGCAAACCAAAAAATATCTCACCATTGTTTTTGGCGCCATAACCATCCGCCCGCTTAATTTCAAATGACCGAGAAAAACTGATATTAATGACTCGGCAAGAGAACTACAACCGAGTAACTAACAATGCGATTGACAGATTAGAAGTAGGACACGCCTGCCTCACTTTCTGTAGCGAAAATAAATGGAAATGGAAAAAGACGAGAAAGAAGAAGGGGAAATGAAAGACGAAGAAGAAGAAGATGATGAAGAAGAAAAAGAAGAAATAGAGGCGGAGGAGTAGGAGGAGGAGGAGGAGGAGGAATAGGAGAGAAAGATAAAGAAGAGGAAGAGGAGGAGGAGGAGGAGGAGGAGGAGGAGGAGGAGGAGGAGGAGGAGGAGGAGGAGGAGGAGGAGAAGGATGATGAAGAAGGAAATGAAGAAGAAAAAGAAGAAGAAAGGGAAGAAGATGAAGAAGAAGAACAAAATGACGGAGGAGGAAAAGGAGAAAAATAAGAAGAGAGTGTAGAAGAAGCCAAACACGAGGAGGAGAAGGAAGAAGAACAGGAGGAGAAAGAAGAGGAGGAGGAGGAGAAAAAATAAGAGGGGTGAAATATGAAGAAGAGGAAAAAGAGGATGGAGAGTGAACAGAAGAGGGGGAGAAAGATGAAGAGGGGGAGAAAGATAAAGAGGGTGATAAGCAGACTTTTCTTCCTCCTCCTCCTCCTCCTCTTCCTCCTTCACCTACCCTCCTTCTTCCCTCCATCATTATTATCTTTTTCTTCTTCTCCTTCTCCTTATCCTTAATCTCATCTCTCTTCTTCTCCTTCTCCTTGTTCTTTTTCTTTTTCCTTTCCCTTTTCTTCTTCTTCTTTTTCTTCTTCTTCTTCTTGTTCTTCTTGTTCTTCTTCTCTTATTTTCTTCCTCTTCCTCTTCCACTTCCTCTTCCTCTTCCTCTTCCACTTCCTCTTCCTCTTCCTCTTCGTCTTCCTCTTACTCTTTCTCCTCCTCCTCCTCCTCCTTCGCCTCCTCCTCCTTCTCCTCCTCTTCCTCTTCTTCTAAGAAGAAAAAGAAGGGAAAACAATAACAGGAGAATAAGGGTGATTGAGAATGTGGGAGAGATTAGGACAGAGAGATCACATAAAAGCTTTGCTGCTTCAGATTGATGGTATTAGGACATTACCGGCCATTTCTGTTCGTGTATTGCGTTTGATTTGGACGTTATAAAAGTCAATCCCTGCCAGTTCACAGCTCCAAATTTGATGTGTGCACTCCACAGTATTTGCTAGCAGGTCGATTGTCTGACAGCCTCTAATCAGCCGGGGTGAATGTTCCTATTTATAGGTTGGACACTTGTTGATTAATGGTTGTTGCATACTGTCATAGACAACAAAATTATATTAAGCTCGTTACGTGTACTGTGGCACTATGGTACAGCGATAACTATCATGATTGTGACTTTTGTTCAAGGGCGGTCCAAAGGGGAACCGCCCTTGCCGCCCCGGGTAACAGCCCAAGGGGGTGACAGGTTAGATTAGGTCCAAACCAGATCCAATGTGGCTTTTAAGGTATTAAATAGTTATTCTTGAGAAAATGGAGATCGGTAGAATTCTTAAAGTAGTCATCTCTTACAAGCCAGAAGGTAAAATAAGTATCGGCAGGCCAAGAAAAAGATAGGGAAATGATTGAAGTCGGAACAGGTATTATTGCATAATCCTTGAAAGAAGACGATGGCGACGACGACGAATGGTTATTCTTTAAATAAAAAGTATTTTTTTAATGGATAAAACAAATTATTATGATTTTGAGTGACATGACAGGCTACTGTGTAATAGTTGAAGTGAAAAATTTAGATACAGCGGTGGTGATATCCTGTCAAAATTGTAAAAGGACACCTTAATACTTTTTAGTTATGATGTTGAAGATCCATCTTGTTTCCACTAATATGTAATATAAACTTGAAAAAACACTTTTAAATGGAAACTAACTCACGTTATGGCGTGACGGCCGTTTCGCTCTGTTGTCTAGAGCATCGTCAGACGACCCACAGTACACTGACTTAAGGTATGAGTTTGAGGGTTATGTATGTTGGAATGGTGATGGGGTGGGGGAATGAGTAGGTGGGAGGTTTGAAATTGGGATTATTTTGTCAAATAGAGTATGTGAGAAGAAGTTAAGTTGATCATTTAAAATGTTGTCAGGTTGCTGCTTTGCATGTTTGTAAATTTCATATTGTTCTAAAACATTGAGTTTCTGGCTTTTGTGAGTGAAGTGTAGTGTGTCTAAATTAGTGTCAATGTCTGTATAACTGTGGCCTGTTGAAATGATGTGTTCAGCAAAAGTGGAATGTGTGTTTGGGTGTGAGATGGCTCTTGTGTGTTCTTTGAATCTAGTGGTGAATGTCCTGCCAGTTTGTCCTATGTAGAACTTTTTAGTTATCTTCCTACTATGAAGGTAGCTTATAGAGTTCACCTATTACAATAATTATTAAGGGTAGGCTTGTCGAGAACTGTCTTTCAATTGTTGTAGGCTTACTGTAAACTGTATTAGAATTTGCTCCATTCATAATTTTCGTAATACATCCACATATATATTTACAATATAATAAATTATGAAAGTTTTACAAATTATGGGTTTGGTTCGTAATAAACAAATTCTAAAACAAAAAAAACCGACGTCAGTGGAATGATACTCAAAAATTGCGTGCTAAGAAGTTTGAAATAGAGTATTTACTTTAAACTGGGAAAATTTTAAATTTCATACAAGTTTGAAGCCGGCGCCAAATATTTTATGAAATCACTTCCCGGTGGTTCGGAACCCACCTTAAACTGTAGGTCCAACTCATCAATCACCATCATCCAACCATTACCCACGCACAGTTCTCAGACCTATGTGGGCTTCATCCTCAAAAAAAAAAATTGATAAGAGATTCTATCTAATATAAAAACTAACACTGTATTCCAATTAAATATATTATTTTCACTCGCTTTTACTGAAATTCAGTATCAGTTTTATATTAGATTGTTTATCAAGTATTTCGTAATGAAAAACATCACAGAGAAATTCTATGTTATGTTTTAGAAGTTTATGGGAAATTGGCGCCGACTTCAAAAGATTACCTGTATGAGATTTAAAATTTTCTCAGTTTAAAGTAAATACCGTACTTTATTTAAAATTTTTTAGTACGCGAGTACTTAACTTTTAAATGACTTAATATCATTTCATTGGAGTCGGTTTCTTTTTTTGTTTAAAAATTTGTTTTATTTTAAGCATTTTAGTTGATGTTTCAAACTTTGAAAACATGAGAATTTTCCCTACATTATGAAATAATTATCAAATTAGCAAACCAATATAACATCGAAATTGAAGTAACTAAAAATCTACCTACCGTATAAGAAAAGATAAACTCAGAGAAATTCGGGTGTTTTGCATATAACCCCGCATTTCTAAAAATTGCCATTGAACAGTAGATTGGTTTATTGGAAAGCCAACCTAACCTTACCCCTAAATAATCAAAGCCAACCTAACCTAGCTAGGATATGGATAAGGTGTCATTTCTCAGCTATGAGTAAGTTGGAGGGCGAGTGACAAGTTGAAATACCGTCCCGGGTGCCGCAAGACCTTGCTACGCCACTGGTTATATGAGCGGACAGACCAATCGCTGTAGAGTTTAGAGTGATTTAATTGCTCTACTACGTTCCCAAGATCATACTGGATTATTCTATTGAGCCTCGTAGAGAAATCTAGTTACTTGCTACATGTGTGTGTCAAGAGTTGCACTAGGAGACTGATCTATGGCAATGATACACTGGATATTATTAGAGTTTATTTTAATAATTTTATTTGTTTACACTCCAATTCTATAGTTTAAATCTAAGCCTCTTGCAAAAAAAGGAATTTATTCAATCAGACCATCATTAATCAAAAACTCAGGGATAATAGTCAAGTTATTTTTAGTGCTGTATTTCACAATGCGATACTGTAATTGTTTTTAAATTGGTCAATATTTTAGTTTTTTTGCCTTAAGGCCCTCGAATCTTTAAAACGAGAGCTCAGACAAAGTGAAAGTTCTTGTCTACGATGCACGTGCAACATACACATTCTAGTGTTCCGACATATATGTATGTTAATTTTTTAAATTTCACATGAAAAGTTAATACTAAGTTGAAGTTGTTAACAGGTTTGCAACGCGTTACATGCTCAGTTGAGAGTTAATTCGAGTATTTTATAACTTTTGCGTCGTTTTCACTCTAATTTGTCTAGCGGGTTTTATTCAGTGCACACATTTTCCCATTAATTCACCATAGACCACTTTTGCATTCAAGCTACCATCATTCTGCTTCCTGAAGAAAAAACCTTGTGAAACTTTCATCATTTTTAAAAATCACTCCTCTTACTTTTCTCGACTAACTTTTTCTTTCAAACCAAACTTCTAGGAAAAAGTTAGATGATGATATAAACTGAACTGGTGAAATTTTCGCTTCCAATAAGAAGTTTTCCATTCGAGGTTAGGATTCTGTGGTTTAAGGTTTCTGACAACTTAATCAAGCACCTGTAAACGGAACGGACAAAACCAAAAATAATGATACAAGCCTTGAATTCATATTGTGATAATATAGATCCAAATATTGGTAATATTGTGGCTAGAGATCACTGTAATAAATTAACAACTCTAAAAAGTGAAACTCACTATAGAGTCGCTAGCTCTACAGATCTAATATAAGAATGCGCAGAACTCATTTTACTGAAGGAATACCGATTTTTAGTGATAGCATACAAAAAAATACGTAAGTGTTGATAAAACTTTCCAATAACCAGTGTTGTATATTATATTTTAAAAAATATATTGTTGTGGAGATACAAAGAAAGAACAGTGATTTTCAGCATTAACTGCTGTGTCAATATTGATTTTCGGAAGCAATTAATTACTCTTCTCCACGCCTTGTAGTTTATTTTTTGACACTTTTATGATATTTACTTACAATTTTGTAGAATATTTAATTAGAACCTTAAAGAAATTTATCGACTAAATCGAATATTGTGGAAAATGCGAGAATTTCTCATCTGTTTATTTAGGAAGTTTATCGAACATTTTAGAAAAATCTCCGTCCTTCTAGATCTAGATCAAATAAAACCTATTTAAAGCGAGCGCATAGGTAAAAGTCAGTTTCATTCTTGTTTGAAATTTGTCGAGACAACAAGTGACAATACTGTTCTGTAGTGATAATTAATCACCGTATATTGTGCCTTTAGTGAGAATTATTTTTTAAATTTATACGAGTGAACTGTACTCATAGCTATTATAGTATTACGGGCTTGTGCTACGTAAGTTTAATTGTTCAGTTTAGACGTTTCTTCTTGAATTATTGGACAGTTTATTGAACAGTTATGATTTAATATAAGATCGGCCTTTTAACATTTTTTTTTTAGGATGAAGCCCACATAGGTCTGAGACCTGTGCGTGGGTAATGAGTTGAATGATGGTCATTTTTGAGTTGGACCTACAGTTTTAGGTGGGTTCCGAACCACCTAAATTTAGTTATTGATTTTTGTACAGAAATATTGAAAACTCTTTATTAGTTGAACAATATCGATTTATCTGTTTTGGATTGCTTATTCTGTGTAAAAAATTACTGATCAGTGAGAGTTTTGGATTATTTGTGTAAATAAAGTGCGAGTGATAAATTTAAGTGTTGCCAGCGTTATTTTAGAGATAGAACCCGTAATGGCGCGCATTAGGCTACTGAGGTACATTTATCATGCGGTGCAATTGTGTGTTACGTTAACATAGAAAACAGAGTACTAGTCACATTTACTCTCTAAACATTAATAGATTAAAATAATTTCAATAAAAACATAATCAAAGTATTTTTCACATCTTTGGCCACGTTTTTATTCATTTCTACATTTCACCATGACAGAGTCCCTGTTATCCTGTATCCTGAGACCCTGTTATGAATTTTATATTATCTGAGGTACCTCTGGTCCTCATTATCTCGCTTCATTGTATCTCTTTTATTAGTAAGGATAACTGATACGGCATTTCATTTTTATATAGCGAAGGAAACAGTCGAAATAATTACATCATTACAAGTCAGTCAGGTCGATAACAAGAAAATGAAGATAAATATTTTGGAAATAAAAATATAACACATCACAGCATAAACATGAAAATAAACATAAGACCATAGACTTTTAGTAATTCCGCTACATATGAAACTTATCTTTATTTCAGTTTAAGTTCAATTGAGATTGTGAATGGCGTCAATCTTATCGTACTATATCCATTTTTCACATGAAATAAATGCGATAGTATTGCATGATGATGTTTTTCTTGCGGATGTTACCCAGATGAGTCCGGATACTTATGCGTGGTTAATGAGGAGAATAATGAGAAATATCCATGGACGAATGAAATTCGAACCCAAGGCTGCAGGAAACGAAGCCAGCCAGAGCCTTATCTTATCAGACAAGCGTTCCAACCAACTGCGCTACTTCTAAAGTTTGGATAATTGTAATATTAATTTTCAACACGAGAATTTGGATCTCTCACTGATGATAATGAAAAACTAAATAAAAATTTGACAGAATAATGTTAGAATGGATGAACTTGTGTCTAAAAATAAAAAATTTCATCCAATGTGTGGAATCATGAATTGCTCCAGCCCGTACCAGAGCCTTCTTCGTAGTTTTACGACATTCAGGTTATCACCTGTTCAATTTCGATTCGAAATTAGTATTGAATACATCAGCTTGCATAACATTATTCGATTATTATTCTATTGGTTGAAATATTGGACAACAGTATCCAGCCACAATGCATTGTATTGCATGGGATGAGTACAATGTAATCGATACTCTCTGTTTACTTCATGAATTTCAATTCCGGGCGTTGTTAAATTATCATGAGTCCACTGAAAACAGGAGAACGATCGCTGAATTCTGAACTATGATGATGAGTAAATGGTATGGGAGGATGAAAAGCGTGAGAAGGTGGGGGAGAAGGAGGTGGATGATGGTGTTGAAATGAACAACATTAACCGTTAGAACAATGCCATTTCCACTCGATATTCAGCCATCAACTATACTCTCCACTTGAGTGGAGGTTTTTCACAGCCACAGAAAAAGAGTGCTTCCAATATACGCTATGCACTTATCAATGGCTATTGAAACTGGCTCTTATCAACTTTGTGTTATCGATGCAAAAGCAATATGTCGGGCTTAGAGACGTTATTGCGCTCCAAAATTGATAGAAGAGTGTGCTTACTCTATAACTTTGACAATAGTGTTATGTTGTAAATAACTTTATTAAATTTATTGATGGCCGGCTGCACAAGCGCCATCAATATCAAATTTTATATCCCATTAGTGGCCAAACTGATCTTAGATCAGGAGAATTTGGTTGTACGAAGAACAATCAAGAAGTTATCCCCAATCAGAACTAACCGCGGTCAGTTTTTACCGGATTGATAATCAAACCACTGCCCGATAAAATGCTACGCTTTAGCACTGAGTATTGCAACATGGCTTTTGAAACATTTGACTCAAACGCGAGTTTACATTTGAGCTCAACCAATATACAGTACTTTATTACGATTTTTCATTATAATTTCAACCTAAAACTTAATTATTTAACTTACTATTATAATATGAAAAAAAAATGTTTCCTATAAAAAGAGGCCAATTCAACTTGCTCAAGAACTGTTCTGCCTTTTTGCAACGCAGATCTCGAATCATACTGATCTCGAGTCAGGCAATCGTGGATCACTGCTTCATTTTATTTGCGTTTCTGCAACCTGCCATGAACTTTGATTGTCGTTGACTGTTACAAGTTACGATTACAAATACATGTAACATGCCATGTAACTTACTTGTACTAGATCTTGATAGTAACAGTAATGTGATAGAGGTCCATCCATCTATACTGTATAATAAGAGAGCGATGGGGTGTATTTCTGAAATAAATTTATTCATCAATTTTGTCCAATTAAACTATTGTTTCGGCTATTTAAGGTTAAAATAATTGTTACAAACATGTTTCAATGTACAATGTAACATGCATTATGCTATGTGAGATCAAATCAAATTTGTAATCTACAAATTTTAAGATTTAAATGAGAGCCTCTATTGTTGGCTTTTATCTGCTTTTTACATTCTGAATATTTTTTATTTCAAGTCCATTTTGTTGTATAATTGACTTGAGTTTTCTAGTTTTTTTCAGTTATGGCTTTTCAAAATCACTTTCCATCGGTTCGGAATCTGAACCCACTTGAAACTGTAAGCACATTCATACCTCATCATCGTCATCCCCCATTACCGATGCACATGTTTTGTTTGTATGTTTTTTTATACAGTAGTATTGTATAGTCAATTGGTTAAATAAAAATTCATTTATTATCATGTCGAATCATTAGCTGCATCGAAATATCGCTAAAAATCGTTAACAATACAATATAGGGGGAAATCAGTCCTTCTTGTATGAGATTGCCGCGAGTTGGCGAGTTGTCCTAGACCCAGTACACCTCGAAGCTCCATTTTTTATTTTACTTTCAGTCTCTTCTTCTTCTTTCGTTCAAGGATTAGGCTTTTGCCTGTTCTGACTCACAAGCACCTTATTAATTTATTTATAGTGATATTTCACACGTATATGCCTAATCATGTTTTATTATATAAAAATGATTATTGCCATCTTTTGCGTGGTCTACCAACGTCTCTTTTGCCTTCTGGCTGGTAGTTGAAAATTTTGAGTGGGAACCTTTCTGCTCGCATTCTCTTGATGAGCTCTTTCCATTGATTCCTATATTCTGCAACTCTATCATTCATGCTATAGACATTTAGCTCGTTCTGAGTATCTTCATTCATGAAATGATCTCTTCGGTCACGACCCTTAGTAATGCGAAGGAATCTCAACTCTGCTACCTGCACTCTACTCTCAAGTGGTTTTGTTGTCACTCACGATTCACTACCATAGAGTAAAACAGAGCAACCAAAGACTTTCAGTCTTTTCAAAATTAATGTTCAAATTTCACTTATGAGTACTATTACTGTAAAAATGTGTTTATATGCAGGAATCTCATAGATCAGCTGATACATGATACATCACTATGATGCAAAAAAAGCTTAATGCCCCAAGCCAAAGCAACATATACGAGTTCTGTATCAATATTGCAGCTCCTGATTCCCTTCTTGGAATTGTATTGGCATTGATGGTTGAAATCCATAAATCACAGGTTTAACTTAAAACATGTTCTGTTACAAAGCATGAGCTGTTCACGCTGAACTCTATTCCATTGCCTGATTTCTCATTTCTTTTTACCTTTTTCAAAATGAATGGTGAATTTCAGAATTTTGTGAAATGGGTTAGAGGCAGGAAACTCATAGCAGCTGATACATGATAAGTCACCATGATGCTGATATAGATAACACGCCGACATGTAACAAGCCAACAGATTAACAAGCCAACAAGCCAAAGCAACAGATTAGTCCTATATCAATATTGCATCACAAATCACAAGCCAAAGCAGCAGATTAGTTCTGTATCACTATTGCAGCGTCGAAAACTCAGTTTATTTGTGCACTTCTCTTTCAAACAGCTGAACTATATGGCTAACAACAGTGCAATTTCCCAATTTTGAGATTTTGTGACGGCTACCATAAGTTATCTATCAAAAAAGTGAAACTCCAAACTGGAGTCACGGGTAAAATGCTAGTAAAGAATAAGACTCGATATTGCCACCATATTAACTATATTCAATATTGATAAACGAGACGCTGTAGATTTGGGAATTAGGAAATTCTCAAACCAGAACTTAAATGCAGAGCAGCTACATTTTTATAATATGCCCTACACAGAATGATACTAATGGTTAATCGATTCATCCTTACTTTTACTGTTAGTTGTTTATAATGTTAGTTACAGCAACGTGTTTGAACGTTTGCTGACAAAACCCAACTGTGTCAGAAATCTCAGTATGTTAATTCTCAACCTACTAGACAAAACAGATTGACACAAAAAGAGGCTTCCTCCATGCGTAAGCCTTACTCTGTTCAGCTAAGCGAGAGTTTAGATAGCCCAATACACATGTTTGTTTATACACCACTTTGGGCTTAACCAAATTTAATACTAATTAATCATCTCCAACCCACACATACACGAGAACGCTGAAGTTTTGAAGTTATGTCCGTTTTTATTGAATCATGATTTAGGCGTAACTACATGTAGTTAAACACAATCAGGTTGATCATCAATCTTGCCCGAACATCGAGGCTTTGGTTAGTTTATGGCTTAACAACTTCAGCTTCATGATTGGGTTGGGTGAAACTCCAAAAGACTAATAAACTTGTAATCTTCATAAATAGTACTACTTTTCCATAAAATATTGCACAGGGTTCGTACAATAATGGCAGTGAAGGTCACACAATTCATGAGTTTTACACAATTGTACCTCCGGGCTATAAAATAATTGAATCACCCACAACTGTGGTGTACATGCCAATCAATACAAACACAATAAATCAAATTTATATAAATATAATTGACTAGCTGGCCCGACGCGCGTTGCTGCGTTCTCATCAAGAATTCTTGATTTTATTATTTGGCTCCTCCCACTGAGGTTACATGTCAAATTTCAACCTTCTAGGACTATTAGGGAAGAAGTTAGTCCTAGGGCTCTTCCAGCTGATCAGCTAGGCCTCCTTCGTTGTTTTCTTACACAGTAAGACCTTAACTCACCACCTCTCAATGAATATTTCAAATTTAAACCTTCCACGACTATTAGGGTAGAAGCTAGGTTTGTTATTTTATTATTCGCCACCTCCCACTGAGAATACATTTCTAGCTGCATTGGTTAACAGATGGTCATCAACCCGGCATAATTACATTTCATCATACCCAGTCATATGTTTCCTACATACTGCAAGGCTCCGACTGCACGGTATCCTACATGCAAAGTTTTTGCGTTCCAGACAGCGTAAATAACGCCGCTAAGGGGCCTGCCATATGATTAAAAACTGTTGACTTCTATCAGCTGTTCCTTTAAGCTGTTTGGCTGGCAAGTTCAGTAGGTTAGGTGAATGATGATTTGCAAAACACACAAACAGCTTGTCCATCGAAACAGCAGATCGAAAAATTTCAAATTATTTTCCATATGATTAGAAGATCCCAGTAAGCTAGCTAGCCATGTACCCTTGCTTTGCATAGGCAAAACTTTAACCCCCTAAAAACACCCCTAAAATTGCGAATTTTGAAAAATCCTTTCTTATTGCACGGTGAAATCCTATAAGGATTGTTCATACGAAATTTCAAGTTCATAGGCCTAGTAGTTTTGGCTCTGCGTTGATGAGTGAGTCAGGGTATCATCCTTTTATAGATAGAGAAGATCAGGACGAGAATGTGGTAAACTTTCGTGGAGAAACAATAACAGTACGCTTACATTTATCATTCATGTTGCTGTCCATCTTCATCATCAATTTAATTGCATCAAAATTGTGATTTATACAAAAGAATAACATTATTATTTAAGTTACATTATTAATTAAAAGTAAATTATCATAAAGTACATTAGTAATCTTTATAAATAGTACTACTTTTCCATAAAATAATTAAAAATTCATAGGATTGCAGAATACCTACTATGCCTATAAATGCAATAATTATCAATACGTTTGTGAACCATTTATTCTCAAGCAACAGGCCGCTGCGCGAGGTTTCTCCCTATTTTATATGAAGTTTTTATCTTTCCAGGTCACATTATACTGTTCCGGGCGCTATTTTTCAACCAAAAAAGCCTTATAACCTTACAACCAACAAAGCCTTTTTTAGCCTTATAACGGCATATAAAGTCATATACATAATAACGTCAATGGAACAAACTATAAATAGCCTATATTATTTTTTTAGCTTCATGACGAACTCAATAAAGTGTCTGAATCTTTTCGAAACAACTTGAATGAAGCAGAACTTAACGATTAAATTCAGTTCTCAATTACTATGTTTAATGCAAGAGAGCCATATCAGTTTAACCGAGAGGGTTGTCAAACGGTAAAAATAGGTCAGATTTGTTAAAAAATCTAAAAATTTGACTCAATTATGTTCCTCGTTAATAAGTTAATGATTTTATATTCCGAATTTATTACTCTTTTACTCTTTTCAATGGATTCGAGTAAATGAATGATCCTTGAATCAGTGAATTCACTGATTTATTCAGTGAATCCTAACATTCACACCAATTGTTCCAGTATATTATTATATTCTGCCAGGAACTTGCCGATGAAAGTATTCAAACAGAACCTAGAGAGACTTCTTTTGAAACATCCATTATATTCACTCTCAGATTTCCTCCAGTTACCAGTAGAGAATTATTTTCCTAATTGTAATAGTACTCAATAGCTTCTATTCGATTTAATCCTGTATTGACTCTATCATGTTTATTGTGACATTTGCATTGTACTGTGTACTGTGTACACTTTGTGTATTGAGACGTTTCCAATAGCACGTATATGTGTATTGACGGAATAAAAGCATTCTTATTCTTATTCTTATTCATATCCTTAGTGTATATTATCCAGACCAATAAAAATATTTTGATGAATATATCATATTGCTTGTTATTAGGTTTTGGTTTTTGCAGAAACAATGATTTCTTATGACTAGAGCTAATGTGTCAAAAATTGGTTGTTCCTCTTTTTTGATTAGTCATGAGAACATGAGGGCGGGGCGGCAGCCCCGGGCGCCAAAATTAGAGGGGCGCCAAATAGGCAAAAAAGTGACATTTTACCATGTTCTCTAAAATATTATGACCGATTGAAAATTTCAATTAAAAGGAGCAATAACATAAATAAGGAATGCAATAGGCCTACAAGAAAGGACAAAGGCGATGGAAACGTTTGCCATGCGAGGAGCGAATTAGCCTTGAAACACCTTGAAACGTTCTCTGTGCTTGTCCATCTTCAGTCTATGCTTGCGCTTCTCATTCATTCTTCCCTTTCCTTTATCTTTCTCATCTTCTTTTTCAATCTTTTCTTGTTCCTTTTTTCTTCTGATATTTATTTTTATTTCTATTGTATGTTAAGTATGTGGTTTTTTCATATATTTACATACTATTTATATACACTAAAGCACAAATATGAGACTCATTCTCGCGCACAGGCTGTTTTTGCCGATGCGTGTCTTATTATTTCATTGTATTATTAAAAGATAATTTTGTGTCGTATGTACTAACGTTGAAATAGACGAATTTTGAATTTGAATTTGATTACTAAGTTATTAAGTTAATATGTTATTTCAGTTGAGAAAATGTGTTCAATATAATAATATTAATATTAATATACTAGTGTTTGTCATTTTTGACATATCTTGGGAGGGGGGTTCACGGCCCCCTGCCCTTTTCAAATGGTGGCCCTGGTTTAATGTACATGATACAATGTTCTTTCCATCATTGTATCCAATTATTGTCCTCGGTTTGGCCCTATTACTTCTTTATAATGCCCCCGCATATTCCTCAAACTCTTCATACTCTCCACCCACAATAACTTGACCTTTGATTGAAAAAGGGATCGGCGTTGCCAGACTTCTACACAAAGTACCTAATCAGTTGTTGGGAGTTTTTCGGATCCACCCAAGGGGCAACTGGAAGCCAAGCAAGAAGACCTCTCAAAATTTTGATCGATCTGTCGTCCTCCATCTCGAAGCTGCATTCAATCTCATCCCTTGTGAGTTGCCATGACAACTGAATTAAGAAATTCCTGTCTGAATTACTTGAAGAAGCTACTCAAGGTCTCTACTGTGTCTATGTTATTGAAATGATTCCGCCGAGTTGAATTTAAAATTACTGGGAGTCCCTTGACATAACGGATCGTTGAACGGTACTAATTGCATAACACTGGTGGATGATGTCTTAATAAAGGCTGGAAAGAAACTTTAACATTGTATAACCGGTAATGAGGATTCATGGAAGGAAGAAAATATTTTACCTTTATTTAACAACAAGGTCAAGGAGGACCAAAAGTCGTGAAAACAATGAAAATATATCAAACTGAGTATTTATTTCCTCTCTTGTTTTTGAGTAAATATTTTTGAATCATTTGGAATTTTGTTTATGTTGATAACTTATTACAAATTATTGGATTTATGATGATAATGCTAAAAGTTGTATAATGGTTGAGTTTTTCTTCAAATTAATAATACCAGTTAATAGATGACCTTTACTACTTCCGTAATATTTATTCTTGATAATTACCTTACATACTAGAAAACCAGTCAGTTTGCAACCAAGCACCAAAGAAGAACGACATAGTTCGAAACGCGTCCGCCGCGTCTCAAAAAAAAGGCAGTTCTGCACTGTTTATACATAGCCTAAATTAATAGTTCTACTGCAGTTCACGAGAAATGGATATCCACAACAATAATTAATTATAATTTTTATTCACCTTCAAGCATGATCACCTCTCCATTTGCCGTTCTTATTTCATTCACTAATACAACCACTTTAAATCAATTTCTCCTACACTAAGGACTAGTGGCGTAATTAGAAGGAGTTCAGTCTAGGGGTTGTGGGGAGGGGGTGGTATTATACAGTATATAATAAAGGAAAAAACCTCTAACAATTTATGAAATTAGTATATTTAGTATAGTTGGTTTTTTAAGATGGGTAGGGGATACTCTCCCGAGAAGTTTTGAAAAACAATTCCTCTAAAACCACATTTTAAGCGGTTTTAGACATGAAATCATCCATTTCAATTTGTGCCATGCTATGTTAGTAAATTTTATCTGTACTTTCTTCATGCCAACGAGAAATTTGGACTTTCATTGTGTGAGTAAAATAATTGTCAAGTGAGCCTTTTTGATACAATTTTCATTTCGCTTTTTTATCCCTCACCTGTCCTGATTGAGGTACCAATACAATTCAAACTAAAAAAATCTTTAAATGGGAGGTTTGGGGGTATTCCTTAAAAAGTTTTTGGAAAATACCGTATTCAAAACCACAGTTTGAACGATTGTAGCCATTAGTTCATCCATTTCAATCCACATTCTACTTTAAAGTAAATTTTATCTACTTCTTGCGTCATTGTCAGGGGGTGATCTCCTGATCTCGTCTGTCAAAAAAAATTAAAACAGGCCAATTGAAACTATTTACAACGACATTTTTAGTCTCTTAACTATTACGATTTTGGTATCAAACAGTACTGTCTTTGTAGTGGTGAAGGTGATATTGTGGAAGATATCCATAATGAATAATAAGTCGAAGTTGTCACAAACACATTTATTAAAAAATAGTGAGATACTAGTTTCGGTTTTTAAACCATTCAATCTCAAACAAACCCGTAGTATAGACTGTTGTATAGTATGTTTTGTAAGTAAAAGTTCAGCGACGCTATCTTGCATGTTAAAAATTTAAATAACTAAACGGGTTTGATCTTCAGTGCTATCTCTTACTGAATTCGACTTTCATACTTTCAACAGTGTCATAAATTACCATTGGTTTGATGTACAAATCGAGGAATATTTGGAATATTGATCATCGTTATTTATTCTTATGGTTTATTGCTTAGAATCTACTTGATTCATAAAAATTCAAAGTTGAACTAGTTCTACTAGAAACAATAATTGAATACCGCATTAAATTTGAAAACATTCATCCATTAAAACGGCTCGATTGAAATCAAAGCTGTAACAGGTGAAAATGTATCGTAAAAGTTGTTTATGACTGTAGTTTAGAATTTATAAAACGTGTAGGCCCAATTATTACACTGCTCATCAATTATCAATAGAAATATATCTTTATGACTTCTTCCAATGTTTTGTATGAATAGATTAAAAAAGTAATCAGTAATTTTAGCAACACAATCCTTTATATTGAAGTTCCACTGCAAAAGGCTAAATCATTCAGTAGCATACTTCAATTTCTGTTCGCAGTGCCTTTTTTTAATCACCCTTGTTCGAAATCCCTCTCATGAAAAACGCTTCCCTTTTGAACGTTTTTGTTCTCTCACAAAAAATATTCAATTTAATATCAATACGAATAAATTATTTTTGTTTGCACGACGCGAACAGTTGTAGCGAATCATGTTCCCCAATAAATTTCGCTTTGTGAAACTCATTTCGTTGGAAATACGGGTCAGATGGTAACAGCAGCCGGTATCTGTGGGATGCGCACAATAACATACCTGTTGCAATGGTGAACAATAATTTCGCTGGAGAGAAAAAAGGCAATACGGTAGGATTGGCTTGAACAAAGAGTGTTTTGAATATAAGAAGGCTCATTTGGTGGTTGGTTGGGTGTGGTAGTGGGGGAAAGCCAATACACGATTGTTCAAATCTGAGGTAATTCGAGGAAGATAGAAGAAAAAAAGAAAAATAGATGGAATGGTTGGCGAGGGGGTTAGTTTGGGGTAGATATTGTACTGGCTTCTGTGGAATGAATCTCCTTTCACAAAGTGTGTAACGAAGGATAAGTGAGTGGTGGAAGATGATGTGGAAGAGAAAAAGAAGAAAGAGAAAGAGAAGTAGTAGAAGGAGAAGGCAGAGTATTGGCGAAGTTTTCTTGAAAGAGGAAAGCAAGGAAGCAGAAGGAAATAGCTTCGGAATTTTTTGTATTGGATTTCACTGTGATAACATTTACTCAGTTGCCTTCTGCCGACTGTCTTTTACCGGGCACTTTTTTCACCTCCAGCTTCAGCTCGCTGACGACTGTTCGACATAATATTTTTTGTCTTCGCTCCCTATCCTTTTTCTTCTTCTCCTTCTCCTTCTCCTCCTTCTCCTCCTTCTCCTCCTTCTCCTCCTTCTCCTCCTTCTCCTCCTTCTCCTCCTTCTCCTCCTTCTCCTCCTTCTCCTCCTTCTCCTCCTTCTCCTCCTTCTCCTCCTTCTCCTCCTTCTCCTCCTTCTCCTCCTTCTCCTCCTTCTCCTCCTTCTCCTCCTTCTCCTCCTTCTCCTCCTTCTCCTCCTTCTCCTCCTTCTCCTCCTTCTCCTCCTTCTCCTCCTTCTCCTCCTTCTCCTCCTTCTCCTCCTTCTCCTCCTTCTCCTCCTTCTCCTCCTTCTCCTCCTTCTCCTCCTTCTCCTCCTTCTCCTCCTTCTCCTCCTTCTCCTCCTTCTCCTCCTAAAAAAAAATCTTTAATAACTTATTCTCCAAAATCACTCAAAATATTTTTTCTTACAACTCTCTCATTAAAACCCCTTTTCTGTCTCGTTCTTTGCCCTTATTTATTTATTTATCAATTAATTTGTACAAAGTTTTACCAACTATACAAATGAGTTGTGCTTTAAACAAGAAAAACAATGTTGAAAACCATCATAGATTACAACAATGAGCAAAACATCAAACACTACAATAACAATGCAAATGAAAAACTACATTATTTATACAAGTAATAATAACAAAACACTGTCAAAAGTGGGTCTACATACTAATCAAAAATATTGGCCGTCTGTAGCAACTTCTCTCTCTCTTCAAGTGACTTTATTGAATACAAATGAATACTATCAATTTTCTCCCTATTTAGGTTTGACAGCAATACTAAGATTTGGTTCGATGGATAAACTATGTTAATTATATATTTTTTCAGGTGCTGAGCTCTAAATTCTTTATATATTTGACATATGATGAAAAAGTGTTCAAGTGTTTCCAGAGCAGAATTGCAGGCTGGGCATATTTTATCCGAGTTAATGTGTGCTTTTTTATAATTGAAATACAAATGGGTGCCTGTTGCTGTCGGAATTCTAAGCTGTGTTAAGCAACGCATTTTTCTTATTGAAATAGGAAAAACCAACTGCTCAGCCATTTCCAAATTTGGATTCAGCTTTAAATAGTGTTTACAACTACGAGTGTTCAATGCCTTCAGCCTATCTGAATCCTTGAGAAGCGCGGAGTACCTATTCAAAACCTCGAAATAACTATTAGACAAGTCTACCGCGTCAAAGCCATCTGAACCCCATAAGCTGCTCAAGCCCATATCACCAAGTTGCCTCCTGATACAATGCACCCAATTATTATCTCTATCAAACTTAGCTTGACACAGTACCCGATAGCATACATAGGGCAATCTTGATTCGCTCATACTTAAGATTTTTAATAGCCACTGCAACTACTTTATGAAAAGTTGTAGCTTTAAACTGGAACGATTCGTCTCTATTCTAACCTCCCAGTTCGGCGCAGATCGGTTCAATAAAAGAGTTCGTTTTAAAAAGAACGACTGAATTCTTTCCACAGCTTCCTCGCAACCGAGCGCCCAAACTTCAGCACCATATAATGCAGAAGGCAAAATAATCGAATCAAAGAGTTTGATTTTCCCTTCCCAGTCATCTGATTTTACCTTTGACAGAACAGCCATAGTAGCACTTGTTTCAGCTTTAGCCTTATTAATTGAATTTTTACACATTTTTGTAAATTTGCCTGATGACTGGAAAGTGACTCCCAAATAATTATACTCTCTACAAGTTTCTATTTCATAACCATTTAGGGTGAAAGGTCTAAGTGTTCTTGATCTACCCCTGTGAAATGGCAACACCTTGGTTTTTTTATAATTAACTCTCAGCCCTAATTCCTCACTGTATTCAAACAAGCATTTCAATTTCTTCCTTACATACGGTACACTATCAGCTAGAATAACTACGTCGTCTGCATATTGAAGCATAATGATATCGTTATCACTCCCCATTCTTAGACCGTCTAAACCCTTTTGTCTAAAATAGTTCTCCATATCAGCAGTATAGAGAGAAAATAGGAGTGGGCTAGCCGGGTCCCCCTGAAGTACGCCCTTAGCGATTTTTACTAGCTCCGAAAAGGTACTGGTACGCCCAACCTCAACAACCACCGTTGCTCTAGAGTAGATATCTTTCAGAACTCGCAGACACTTGCCACTTAGCCCAATTCTACTTAATCTTGGCCACAATCTACAATGGGGAATAGAGTCAAAAGCGGCCTCAAAATCCACAAAAATTCCAAAAATGGGTCTATGTTTTAATTCCAGATAATAATATATAATGGCATTTAATGTAAATATATTATCCATACAGCCACGATTCTTGCGAAATCCTGATTCTTTGTTATTTGTCATGAAACAATTTACCTATCAGTACTTGATTCTTAATCATAATTCACTAGAAGCTGACGTTTGTTTCCTTCATAAAACAATCAAATATGTTATTTTTCCCATTTTCGAGTATTTCTGCGGAAATGCCAACCACTCTCAACGATTTATAAGGCCCTTCATTGAACCTGTTGTAGTTCTTTACATCTAATTTATAGCCTCAAGGGTCAAATGACGGGGTAGGCTACGTGGTTCCGGATACCCCACAGTGCTACGTAGTTTCGTGATCGCTCCCACCCCCATCTAACCACAAACCCCTTTATACTACCACTATCCACCTACTAACTCTTTTCCCAACAAAAATGGCTCCAAAAAACATGTGAGCACATATTGGCGGGGGGGGGGGGGGGGGGGAACGGGAGGCTGTTACGGTGGCAACACGCTCAGGAATTCACGACTGTGTTCATTCAAAAATATCAGGAAAGTGCGATAACGGTGATAGATGAGTTGGGGAGTCAGTGACATATTTCTGCGAGCCCCCAACCCCTCTCACGGTCTCATGTAAGCCTGAAATATGTGGATGCCGTATTTCTAGTGGGCCATTCTTAGTGTCTGAATTTCGGGATCTGTCTAGCTGTAGGCTTGGAAGATTTCTGACAAAGTATGGGAAATTATTCATGATAGTCGAGGTTGAAAAGATATTCATATATCACACACTAGATCTGTGGGCTTTGTTTCAGGAGGCGAAAGTTTGTGTGATAATTATTAATTGTTTAATCTGATTTTAATGATAATACAATTATTATTCTGAATAAAGATTTGATATCTTGGTATCTTGGTTAGCATGCCGGCATACAACTTTTAAACAGACGATTTATGGTCAAATTTTGATCAAAATCACAATCATTTAGGTATTAGAAAACAGCTTTTGAAGCAAAAGGTTTACATTGTACTTTGATAATTTACTTTGAAAATTTACCTTCAATTGCTCAACTTACTAGAGAAACTTCACATTCACATCTCGAGGACCAATTTATTTTATTCGCCAGAATAGTGTACCGTGTGAGGTAGGCTACTGTTTCCGTCAACATCTATATAAATAAAATAAGAGTTTTGTCTGTACATTTATAAGAATTTAATATTTTTTGGTTATTTTTACGTTTTACACATTAAATAAGCCGAAAATAGTCTTATCTCACTTTCTGTCTGTCTGTCTGTCTGTTACGGCCCCCCTTCTCCTCAAAAACGAGAGCATCGATCGGGACTTTAGTTATTGAAAGTAGGTAATAAGGCCGATTCTGCGTACCCTATGGGAGCAGGGGGGCGTGGCCACCCCCCTTACCCCTCCCCCAGGTCAGACATTTTGTAAACACCCACCCCTTCCCCCTGTCCGAGTCAGCCATTTTGTTTTTAAGGTCACATACCCCCTTCCCTATGTGCCCCCACTTTATTCCCAATAGATTAAAGGGGGACCCCCCGCAAGCACCAATGAGAGAGGACCTATCCCCCCTGACCCCACCTCTCACAGAAGGTTCCCAATAAATATAGAACATACAGCTTTATATCTATATATACATGCTTGCAATTGTATATCTATATATACCTGCTTGCAATTACTATATCTATATTTGCTCTTATCCGTAACCCCCCGCCCCCGCCCCCCCGCTTTAGCTATTAATTGCATCTGCACACTTGCCACCACCTGCTGTGATTCTCAAAGCCCTCTCTCTCTCTTTCGCACGTGCAGTGTTAATATACCCCCCTGCCCCCCAGCCCCGGACAGTGCTTCAGATATTAATAACACTTCCGCCCCCTGCTGTGAAAAAAAACTATTTCATAACGTTTAAAAGCAGAGCACGTGCACAAGTTTTATGTGTGTGTGTGTGTGTGTGTGTGTGCGTGTGAGAGAGACGTGCTCTCAGGTCATTAACCTTAGAATTTAACGGTCGCAACACGTGCCTAGCAGGTGGGGGGCTGTACACAGAAATAGAATGCTTCTACACTCCTCGATTCCTAGATTGATAGCGTTGTAATAGACGTTCTTGTTGGGGAGGTAAAAACAAACTACTATCATATTTTATCATTGGCTCATCCATTCCAATAATCCGAAGAAATTCGCTGACAGTATGTTCTGGCAATAGTCCTCGTCCCTCCAACTCTTTATAATCAAACGTTCTGGCAGCCATTACACATTTTTCTATCAAATAATAGGCATATCTATACATCAGATCATTTAAATGTCTCTTGAAATCTCGATTATTATGCACATAATCCATTAATAGGTCCTGTGATATTTTTACAGCTGTGTTAAGTTGTTCATATGAGATGAATCCTGCTTTTTCAATTATAAACTCTTTTTTAGTGAGTAAATTTTCCCTATTGAATTCATCTCGAGTGAGTAGTTTATCTCTTTCTGCCTTTGCCTCTTTGCTAATAATTTTCATCTCATTATTGAGGGTATGTCTACTCACCAGCACACTAGCCTTCTCCTGCTCAAATTCTCTCCTAGTTAAAACAACCTGTTCTAAATCATGCATGCGTTTTTCCAACACATTGTTAATTATACTTAATCCACTATTGAGATTTTCAAACGACACAAGTTGGCTTCTTTCATTGTTAAATTCTGTTCTAGTTAAAACAGCTTTCTTCAACTCACTCAATTCAAATTTCAACTTGTCAAAATTCGCTACTAATTTTTTTAACTCCTCTAATTGCTTCGCATGCGGACGATGCATTCGTCCGAATCGATCGGTGTTCATTGTTCGAATGTCGAAATTAATTATCAACACCTCGGTACATCCGCTCCAGCGAAGAGGTTCCAACGCTCCGATTTGTGTTGGTTGTCAAGAAGGAACAGCACTGACGTCACCACCCCAGCTCGTGTCTTTAGTCGGCTATTCTCACTTTACACGATGTTTCGCAGAGGGGTGAGGGGGCGCCCACTCCGCATTTCTTCTAACATACTCTTTCGCAACAGCAGGTTTCACCCAGCCTCATCTCTCTCATATTTCTTTCTCTCCTCTTTCGCTCTACCGAACAGCTTCCCGCCAACACGGCCTGTCCTCGCTTTTTTACTGTATAAAGTTAGCTTCTCGCAGTTCATGCAATATCGAATCGATTTCAATATCGTGAGCTGAATTTCCTGCATTTTTTGAACCCATTAAAATAAATAACCGTTCGACTAGTTCGTTAACATCATCCCAGAATATGTAGTTTCTATCACGTGATTTATTTCTAACAAAATTCAATAATCCCTTCCCATACTTTGAACGTTTTTTGGGTGGAAAAAGTTTCTGTATAATTTGAGATTTTTTACCAGAATTGCGAATTACGTAACCCTGGTTATTAATATGTACAGATGTCAGTGATAATATTTTTTTATATTTCGCCAAATCTTTGTTATTGTAGAGATTTGAATTTGGCCTACTGTTAAACAATAGCTCCAACAAACCATGAGTCATTCTAAACCTTTGTTCGCCGACAGTTATAAAAACATCATCAAAACTTACGGGCTCATCGCCGATAAAATATAAATTTTGTTTATGATCAAAACGTATGCCGTAAGGAATAGAATTATCTAATTTCTCGTTATGAAACACACCTAAATAGTTGTCTAAAATTTCTTCTATTCGAGTGCGACGGTTAGTAATATTCAAAGTCGAATCAAAGAAAGCAGATTTATCATTAGCAGAAATATTTACATCCTCCTCCCCATCCTCCTCCTTCTCCTCCACCTCCTCCTCCTCCTCCTTCTCCTTCTCCGTTACCAACGGTTCAACCTTGTGTTCTTTTTCGCGCTTTACTGTTTCATTGGCAGAGATTGTGCTCTTTTTGAGTTCAATTAATGGAGTAATTATTGGTTCCAACCTTTTACGATTAAATTCTTCACTCTGTGTTTGAAAACCCAATAAATTTCTGTGTTTTTCAATAATAGTTTTTCTCAATTTTTTTATTCTATCTATTAAACTGCTTCTCTCCCCAACAGATGATGCTGCGGTAGGAGCAGCACGATCGCGTTTCTTACGCATATTAACTTTCTCCATTAATGCCGCGACGTTGAATGACAAAAAATCGTGCAAACACCGAAGTTACCTCATTGCAAAGGAATCTTTATGAATTTATCCAATTGCTCTCTGTATCTTCCATTTTCAGCCTTACATTCAGTAAAAATAGAAACAAATTTGTGAGCACCTTTTGACCACACCTCCCAACATAGTTTTCTAAACTCACTGAAACTCATATCTTCCCCCACAAAATCCCTATAAATTAATTTCAAATTTAATTGATCAAGTTTAAAAATAATCAATACGTTACAATTATCTCGGATGTGATGTTTCATTATCGCACCGTAACTTTGTACCAAGTAGGCCGTATCAATTTCGCGATGTCTACCCATTGTAAAGTAATTACGAATTTGAGGTACATTGCTTAATTGTAAATCATCAAAAATGACAAGAGAGTTTCTCTCAACTTTGTTGGGATGCTTTATCATATCAGTATTGTCTGACATGTAAAAGCTTACACATTTTATCATTGAAAACACCTTTTTCAAAAACTTATATTTATCCTGGTACAAAGAATTACTAAATAAGTATAAATGTTTAAATTTCAATCCGTTTTTATTGAAAATCAAATTCAATAACGTATTTGTCTTACCACTGTTGGATCTTCCAATCAGGATAATGCGTGCATTATGCGGTAATAAACTACCATTTTTACTCTTGCCAATGTTCGGTTTACCTGTAATAACCTCATCAAAATTGATGATGGGTATGGTCGTATCCTTTACCATTGTATCACTATGATAGTCAATGGATAACTGAATAAAACACATGCTTCAACATATTATATCAATTTATTGATAATATTTTTCAGTTCTTTTCCAATATACAACATTTCGCTTATTTACAATATAATACATAGTATTTACAATATAATACATAGTATTTACAATACAGTTCTTAACCTAGTAAATTCTTTCTCTCGATCCATGTAGGTTCGCTGAAACCTAACCATTTAACCAATATTTTATCTTTATTTTTCCTTATAATTTTCTCTACTAAATAAACTTTCTGCTCCTCCTCATCCAGCTTTGTTTTTTTCATTTCTTCTTCGTAGAAACGGCCAGAAATTATTTCCCCTTTCAAATCACGCAAGATGTAAGTAGGTGGCTTAGTCGGATAGACTGAATGAATTATAAATAATTCCCCACTCCAATTAATATTATACGATTTGTCGAAAACCTGTCTGTACTTACTAATGCGTACAACATCACCCAATTTAAATTTCGGTTTTATTCGTTTAGATTTCAAACGCAAGTTCTCATTGGCCGCCTTATTAAGCGATGCTATTATATGATTTCGATGTTTTTTGCGAACATCAGATGGCCGCATTTGAATTGTTCTGTGGAAAGCATTATTATACTCTTTAACCATTGTTGGTAATGCTCCCACCCATCGTTTTGTTCCATGCTGCGTTAAATATTTATAGATTTTTGATTTAATAGTTCTAATAAAACGTTCGACTATTGCAGCTTTTTTCTCACTAAAAACATGGTAATGTTTAATATTATACCTATCCAATAATGCTTTTACTTTTGTATTAAAAAATTCGGTACCTTGGTCTGTCTGAAAAAATTTAACATTTTTATTTTTACGAATAATTGGTTCAAGTGCAGCATACACAGAGCCGGCACTTTTGGATTTTATTGGCACACAATAAGCATATTTTGAAAAACAGTTAATTACAGCTAAAATAAAAGTAAAATTTGAATTATCTCTCGCCAGCGAGCTCATATCAATTAAATCTGCCTGAAGCAGATCCACCTCACTTTTAATCTCATATTTTCTCCTATTAAAATGTACTCTTGGCACAGAATGCAATTCTTGTGCTAATCTATGTCTAAGTTCATTCATTTTTGTCGACATCACACACGTGTGATATATCTCAACTGCCTCGGCACGCGTCCACGCGTCGCGTGGGTAATCTATTTTTAGCCACCCTCTTTTTGTGAAGCAGCACGCCTCACTTCTCCTCTCCTCACTCACCGCCTCACACTTTGAGAGGAAGGTTCTTCTTCTACTACTTCTTCTTCTTCTTCTTCTCCTTTTTCTTCTCCTTCTTCAACTTGGGGGATTCTATAATGACCCCATGCCAAGGTGTCAACCGAATTGGGCATGATGTATCTTTTATCATCATAGCATGAGAGCGCTGTTTTTGCACATGCAATCTGATATACTTTATGACAATAGCTCCTTATCATATTGAACCTCTCGTAATGTGTGCTTCTTTCGAATAAACATTTTTTGTACAAATCATATGTTAGACAGCGATCTTTAACTGATTTCTTTACACCCTTAGCTACGTTTTTATACAATTCATTCTCATCATCTACATATTTAAAACTATACATTTTGGGCCGTAAGCCAGCAAAATGTGTGATAATTTTTGAATTTGTCTCATCTTTAAATTTCCCAACCACTTTTTTATTTACAAGACTATAACATTTGTGAGTGGTTGGGTAATCAGATGTGTCAAACCACGTCAAATTATTCCTAATATCCTGGTACACATCCTCAGTTTTTATTTCATAGAAAAGACTATCTGTATCCGACATTAATAGATTCACATTTTCAGGACGATATATGTTCAAAATTTTGTTGTAGTGGAAATCAAACATTAGGTGTTTACTCAATTCCAAAATGGTGAAACCCGCATAAATTGGTTTGTTCAAGCATATTTCAGATTTTCTTGAAAACACCCCAATTACATTTTCATCAAAAATCACCCAGCGTTTACACAATGGCCTGGAAACATATTTATCCAATTTTCTCTCATCTGTTATGAGATTTACGGTGCAATGGTGTCGATTACCCTGGAGAGATTTTCCGTATATTATATTCGATAAATTTTTAAAGTTCTGAACTTCAAATTTATTCCTGGCATTTCGCCTACATTCCGTATTGAATTGAATGTAAGGTTGTAGCCAACGGGACTGTGTAAAACTAATTACCCTATGAATCTTCGTTAAACGCATACCCAACTGAGTGTAAAGCTGGAGATTGCGATAATGAATTACATATTTTGTTCTATCATAAAGTGTTGCAAGGAGTTTTGTTGATGATTTTTGTGAATCGTGTTTTTGATATTCAGACATCAGGTGAAGGGGGGCTGCTTCTTTTGTGGGGGCAAGGGGAAACTGATTGTGAGAATCGTGTAAGTATTGTGGATACTGCATATCAACCTCCAGAATGTAGCCAATTTCTGAATCGGCACTCAAGTTTAAAAAATCTACTTGTGCGATTTCATTCTCATTCAAAAATTTAAAATTTCCGCTCGGGAGAGGTTCACACATTGCGTATCCATATAAATTGTTAGCATCCAGGTAAACAAGGTAATTAGTAGGTTTACTCTCATCATAATTCGACATATATGGGTTGTTCGCTTCAGCGAACCTATGCGGAATGACCGATAATCCACCTCTCACTGCACCCTCAATCATAAGATGAATATCAATGTCCCGAATCAAACCAAGCTCCACCTGTGTGTATTTTAGCATGCAATTCCATGAGAAATGTGCCAATGAGAGAAAGTGGATAGCATCCAATCCATATTTGTCGAATAATGATGAGCGCATATCCTCAAAAACATCGGCCAAAAGCAGAACATCCGTTAGAAGGTATAGATCGTGATATTCGCCAAGAGAGGAAATATTACACGCTTTCCACACCTTCTGTGCATGTTCATATTCAGCAGGATCCAATGGTGAATCGTTCAAATCATTGTGGAATGCTTCTATGGGAGGAAGACATGTTTCATTGAACTTTTCAGCACAATCAAAATAAGTGTATGGATACACACCCTTTTTGATTAAAAGCTGGTGCTGTTCAGGTGTTCTGAATACAGTGTACATCCTTTTAAATTTCGTTTCCAATTCAGTACTTTCTGACAAATTTTTTACAAGTGAATCTAATGAAGCATTCATGAACTTAAAACTATCTAAAAACCTAATTTTACCAATACTAATTGTCATAAATTTTTCAGAGGAATTGGCGATGCAATGTATTTTTCTTTTGCATTTCCCCAAAGCTTGCACAATAAAATGAGAATCGTACCCTGCGAAATTATGTATATAACATGGAATAAAATCGGGTGATTTAGCATTTAAATTACAGGCTTGGTGAGCTGCACAAATAAATTCGCCTGATTCGTGCGAGTGGTGTTTGCATCTCACCTCACCAATCAAGAAATCCTTCCCACATAAACCACATTGTTTTGCATCATCAAATACTTGTTGTTCACGCTCATTTAATGGAATCATCGGTATTTCGCGTTTCATATCATTATAAAGCATTTCACCCAAATCTGTTACATCATCAACGAATTTTTTAATAATTTTTTCACTTTCATTTCGCGCGCGATAAAGAATGGGTCCGTGACAAATTTCACCATGTATATTTAACACTACAAAGCAATACCCGCACGCAACATGCTCACGTGTCTTTTTTGTGAAGCTACTAGTAACAGGGTCTGAAGCATCAGCTTCTTCTTCCCCCTCTTCTCCGCTTTTAATTGGTAAAATAAACGATTCAAAATCGGCGTAAATTACATATTTAGGTTTAAGTGTATAAGTATAGTTTGTAAATTTGATTACATCACCTTCTTTGGGTAGCACCGTTCTTTGCGCCGCGAACTTTGAACAAAGCTCTTGATGCCTTTCCAAATTTTGTTTTCCATCTCTATTTACCATTTTGTCAGTTGTGAAACGATGGAAACAAAATTCGCATATGTGTACTTGATGCCCTCTTTTTGATAAATGACTCAAGAGCCGAGACAACCCGTTTTTCCCGTTCGCGGTATTGATCAAGCAAAAATGTGATTTATGTGGTGCGGTTTTAGTTGTTAAAAGCAAAAGATTCACCTGATGTCTGCGTTGCCTATATATACTACATCTGTAGGGATAGAATTTCTTTCCATCATCGTCGTACACAATTACATTAATCGATATGTTGGGATTCAAAATTTCAATTTTCCTAACATCTCTCATGGTGGCTGGGAAGTTAACACCGTTTGTGTTGAGTGTGTGAGCAAACTTGCTCAAATATTCAACACTCATGTTATCACGCCGGTAATGAAAATAAGCGAGAATTGACCACAAAAGGCATTTCTCGTCATTGAAATTTTTTATGTTAATCACACACTTTTTCCTTACAATAAAATCGGGAGTCTCTACAAAGGAAGATGAGGATGTGTACATAGGATTATACCGAATTATGTTTAAATCTAAAGAATGTATTCTACTCAAAACCCACCCACTACCAAATTTTGTAAAATTCTGGAAAGAATTTAAAATTTTCTTAATAGCTAATTCATAGTACTTGTTCAATTCATCTAAATTTTCACGAACATTCACACATATTGCCGAATAGCTGTGAAAGTTTACAGTACTCGAAATTTGTTCACTTTCCTCGGGCAAAACAATCAATTTTTGTAATATAATATTTAACACTAAAAACCATTTCACATTTCCGTGGAAACGGTCTGACTCCTCGACGATCTGGTTCAATACTATGGGTTTTGTAGCTTCCAAAGTCGATTCCACGTCCAGCTCCTCGTCTAGATAGGTTATACGGTGACGTATCGCGTTATTGTTCAATCCACGCAGATCCTTGATTGTATACCGCATTTTGACGAATTAGTGCTCTCTCTCTCTCTCTCTCTAAAACAAAAAAGTTAGTAGCAGATTAGAAGTTGATCACCACGGACTATTCTAAATTACGAAAGATTGACTTTCAAAGGAAGCGAATCCACTGTGTTCTCCAACTGAAAGGTTAAAAAAGATTATGAGTGTGAAACAGATTATATCTATGGATATAAACGTGGCGGTAGACGAGGAAGAAGAAAAGTTTATTAAAAATAAATCCTCGTTTGAAAAACAATTAATACATAAATTACGCTTCCACCGTTATGAGTGCTATGGAAGAGAATATGGACACTATTGCATGTGTATAAATCCTGCACTCAATGAACCATTACACCAATTTATTGGAGAATGTAATTCAGATACTTGTTTTTATCGATTAATGCAATTACATATTGCAGATAACCATCACGAATCGTGTAATGGCGTCTATCATACATTTAATATGTGTAACAACAAAATTGATAAATTTTTGTGTAATTCGTCCAGAAGATTTCGGTGTGGGAAAAATTGTAAATTATTTCAAACACTCAAGTGTGCTGGTAAAACTAAGTAGGAATACTGAACGTAAGTTTACTCCTCCAATGTACAACAATCGGCAGCAGAATTAGTTGAATGGAGATACTCGCATGCAGTGTGATTTCTGCAGAATAATAGTTTCTACCGAGAAAAATAATTCGAAATAATGCGCAGTCAATAATCGTTACTTACATTGTAAAAGGGTGATGGCAAATGATGAACTCTCTCTCTCTCTCAGATGTGTGCTCTCTCTCTCTCAGATGTGTGCTCTCTCTCAGATGTGCGCTCTCTCTCAGATGTATCCTCTCACTCAGATGTGTGCTCTCTTACACTCCGCTGGTACAACTGATCTAAAACAAACAAGTTAGTAGTGGATTAGAAGTTGATCGGCACACTATGGATCAATCACACGTTTTAATGTACGAAAGATTGAGGTTGTTGAGTTTTGATGAGAGATGGAAAAAATTCGAATCTCCCCTTTTATCGCCTAAACATTTAGCTAAACTGGGATTTGTATTCAAGACGCCACCAGACTCAGTGCAGTGCGTGTTTTGTTTAGTTGGTTTGGAAAAATGGCTAATAACAGATGATCCCGAAAAAGAACATGAAAAACATAGTCCGAATTGTGGGTGGAGGAGAATGCATAATATTTCTATCGAGAATGAAAATTTTAATAATCTTCGGGATTACGACCAGCGAATAAAGACATTTTATCAAAGATCAAAGCCTCACTGGTCAAACTCATTTAATAAGAGGATATTGGTTTTTAAAAGAAATGCTGAATATTTCGCGAGTAATGGATTTTTTCTACATAAAACGGGTTATTTGCAATGCGTATATTGTAAAGTAATTATTGCAGATTCGAAAAAACTGTGTCATGCATCGTTTTGTATATATAATAAGAACAGTCTTAAAGGGGAAGGAGGAGAAGGAGGAGGAGAAGGAGAAGGAGAAGGAGGAGGAGAAGGAGGAGGAGAAGGAGGAGAAGGAGAAGGAGGAGGAGAAGGAGGAGGAGAAGGAGAAGGAGAAGGAGAAGGAGGAGAAGGAGGAGAAGGAGGAGAAGGAGGAGGAGAAGGAGAAGGAGGAGGAGGAGGAGAATTAATTAAAAAAGTAAACAAACCTGCACGAGAAGGAAGCCGAGGAATCACTTGCGCTCTGTTGTAGACTTGAAACACCTCTAGTTGGAACTGAAACATACAAAATAGGGAAAATGGATCAGATTGATGTTTAAAAATTTGGATTATGCACACTTATTATCAGATTATGGAGATGTCGTCTGCATTAATCAGGTGTGAGAAGATTTATTGTAAATATTATTGAACAATTACTATTTCTATTACAATTGCTCCAATTTAATATGCAAGATTTTTTGCACTAACAGTATTTACCCAAAAACTTGTAAAAATGCGTGATTGGGTTGAAGATAATTTTTATGAGTTTGATTATTTTGTGGCTTTATTTCGAGTTTGTTATAATTGATTAATGTAAATAAAGATTTGAATTATTATTGCTCACCTTTGTTTCAAACTGATGTGATGCTTTCAAAATGATCACTCTTCTTGTTGTGCCGTTCAAAAACGCAAATGCTCTTTTATCGCTGTGCGTGGATAGCTAAAGTTCAAACTGTTGTGACGCTTTCAAACTGATAAAGATGATCGCACTTTTTTGATCCGATAACTATGACGTTCAAAACGCGAATGATCTTTTAGCGGTGTGCGCGGCTAGCTAAAAAAGGATTGCGGGATGCGATGAGCATTCCTCTTTGGAGTAGGTGAGCACCTAAAAGAAGGAAGCTCGCAGGAAGCTCTCGCTGGCACGCGCTCGCTTCTCCCCCTCAACACGGTGTTCTATTTTTATCAGTATGTTTGCATCTGTCAACATGGAATGTGCTTTGGCGATGCGGCACGTGTGGAAAACGATAGTACTATTTATATTTCTATTATGCTGTCTAAACACCGTACTACTTTTAAATAAAGATAAATCGTGCAATCTGCATGAGAAACGAAATGATACGCAATTTCTTTTCAATTCCTTTGGATCGTCAACTTCACTGAGAAACCATACTTTATTCAATATTAAATCTTGCGTTAATTCGTATTATAAAACACCAATTTCCTTTGAAATTGGGTTGATACATTGGTATAAATTTATGGTTGATGAGCGAGAAACAGTTTGTAATTTCTACAAATACTATAGCGTTCTTGCAAATTGTGCCGACACTTTTAATGAAAAATCGAATTTTCTTTTGAAGAAAACTAATCAATTATGTAGTAGTAGTAGTAATTACAGTTCAGTTTATGTTTAACCTTTAAAGGATGAACACTGTTAAGAAAAAGCACCGCACTGTTCGTAAGCGTGGTAGAGGTATTTTATCAAAAATTGGCAATGTATTGGGTACAGTGATAAATAAGGGGGTGGATAACCTCAATTTCGAGGCTCATCTACCTAATTATTCGTATTGCGGACCTGGTACAAGGTTAAGGTCAAGGTTAGCACGTGGAGACAAACCTATAAACCGTCTTGATGATTTATGTAAGACGCACGACATAGTTTACACCCGAGCGTCTGATAACAAGACACGGGCGGAGGCTGACAGGCACTTGGCAGATGGAGCTTGAGAAATTTTCAAGGACCCAAAAACGGGGTTATCTGAGAGGGCATATTCTTATCTTGTTACAAACATTATGAAAGCGAAATCCGCATTTGGTGGCGGTTTGAGAAAACGAAAAACGAGGGGAGTTAGAAAAACACATAGTGATAGTATTAGGCAAAAGGCGATCAATAGGTTAAAAAATCATATTGCTGGTCGCGGTTTTTATCTGAAACCATATCCAACAGGCGGAAGAATACTAGTACCCCCCACCCAATACGGTGTAACACTATTTCCAAAGGTTAAAAAGAAGCAAGGAGGAAAAAAGCAGAGGAAAAGACAGAGAAAAACGCAAAGATGAAGGGCCCGCTGTCAAACTATGACCTGATAAAATGGTGCAAAATATTAGATATACCACTAAGGGGCATATATATGATTGATACACTTCCGAGTAAAATTCGAAATAATGAGCTCGCAATTGTTAATTTAGACAAACAGATTGGAATGGGAACACATTGGACTGCATATATTAAACGAGGAAAAAATGTGTATTATTTTGATCCGATCGGTGACTTGCAACCACCACGCGAATTGGCAAAATATTGGGAAAAAGAAAATAATGTAAAAATATTCTATAATACCAACAAATTGCAGCGGGTAAACACAGACATTTGTGGGCACCTAGTGATTTTGTTTCTTGCTAACCAGTTGTAATTTTACGCTTGTGTTGAAAGCATTAGCTGAGTGAGGGATGGCTGTTATTACACTAACCTCAAAAACAAGTAATCTATATGAGAATTTAAACCATGCTCTGGAATTGGATAAAAATCGCGAATGGGAAATTGGATTGGTTAACTTGTGGACGTTTAATAGTATACCGAATATAATAAGGGGGAAAAATTCCAGTTTTAAATATGGAGATAAACTGGTGAATCTTGATACAGGATCGTACGAAATTGATAATATAATAAGCGCTATAAAGTTGAAATTGAACTTGGGCGATGAGAGTCTTGTTATACAACCGAATAATAACACTATGAAAGTTGGAATTTATTCCGATAAACCAGTAGATTTAACTTTTGACGATTCAATTGGTAAGACACTCGGGTTTGATAAACTTCTACTCGAAGCAAATACATGGCATTATTCAAATCATTTAGTCTCGATCAGTCATATTAATACAATCGTGGTGTCGTGTAATTTAGCATGTGGAAGCTTCGCTAACGGAGATGAAAAGCATATTATTTACGAATTTCTACCGAGGGTACCGCCCGGTTATTTGATTAATGAAACGCCCGCAGAAATTATATATGTACCTCTCAATACGCGCAGAATTCAGTTTATTAATGTGACGGTAACCGATCAAGACGGATCACTTATCGATTTTCGAGGGGATAGTATAACTGTGAGGTTACATATTCGTGAGAAAAGTTAGAAGATGGGTTTTATTGTATTCAATGCCGTACCTAAGCGTCGAGATGAGAACAGAGAAAGCGTCAGTAGGAGTTTAAGCTCAGTAGCGTTAACACCTATGTTAACGCCGAAAAACAGATTAACAGCTAAAAACGCGAGAATACTAGAAAAATTGGGATTTATAGTTAATTGGAAAAATGTCGGGAGCCGCAATAAGTGAAATTCTAGATGTCGATAGTCAAATTCAATTTTACTCGGATATTACTAAGTACGAATTTCACACGCACACAACATATTCTGGACAGAAACTAGGTAATTCGGATGAAGTAAGGCTTCCTGTAAATCAACAGGATATATACACACTGCCATGTAAATCGTTTCTATTTATTGAGGGGAGTGTTAAATGTACAAAGCCGGGTGCGAAACCCGAGGATCCACCGGTGCATGCCGAATATAAACTTGTCAGCAACGCTGTTGGACATCTGTTTGATGAGATTCGTTATGAATTGGCGGGACAGCAAGTAGCGAAATCGAGACTTGTCGGAATTACGTCTACAATTAAAGGATTGCTTTTGAAAAATGTTTTCGATACAAATACATACCAATTGGCAGGATTTGATAGAGATGGATATAAGTTGACGGATAATAAATTCATTTTTTGCGTACCGCTGAAACTTTTGTTACCATTTTTCGAAGATTTTCAACGAATAATTTTAAACTTGAAACAAGAGCTTGTATTATTGAGAAGTGCGTCGGATCTAAACTGCGTTGAATCGGCTACAGGAACAAATGTTTCTTTAACAATTGATAAACTACAGTGGAAAATTCCCTACATCCATTTGGAAGATCACGTAAGGTTGAAATTTTTGAAATTACTCGATTCTGATCGTCCTTTAAAACTTGCGTTTAGAAGATGGGAGATTCACGAATTTCCAAACATGGCGACATCGAGAATTCATTCGTGGGCAATAAAAACATCATCACATTTAGATGTTCCACGCTATGTAATTTTAGCCTTTCAAACGGCTCGGAAAAATGCTATTAATAAATCAATGTCTGATTTTGATTCGTGCGAGTTGTATAACGTTAAATTATTTCTAAACAGTCAATATTATCCCTACGATAATTTGTTGGGGAATAAGCAGATAATGTATCGCATGTTTTTAGATTTCGCGCCGAGTTACTATAATCGCACTATAAATGCAGAACATGGGAACGCTATTGATTTTAAAGCGTTTTGCGAAAAATCACCAATAATTGTGATTGACTGTTCACACCAATCTGATCATTTGAAAACATCCACAGATATAAGATTAGATATGGAATTTAGTAAAGAACTACCAAACTCGACTTCGGCATATTGTATTCTTATAAGCGATTCAATAATGGAATACACGCCTTTAACCTCATTAGTTAGAGAAGTACAATAAATTGCCGGTAGGGGGATGTTTAAAAGGTGAAATGTAAAAAATAATTTATCATTCGTGTGGGCGTGTGTGAGAGAGCAACATGTCGGCTTCTTCGCTGTTTCAAGAGGCGATTGGATATTTTGAGGCTAGTGAAGACGGAAAAACACGTACAGTGGGAATACAGTGTGACATGGAAGAAAAGAAGAAGAAGAATTTTGCCGTTGCGGATCTACACTGGTTTAAGGGAGATAATAATCAAATAATTTTAAAAGAATTCGCGCTGGTTGATCGGGCTGGTAATTATGTGGTACTACACTTTAAACCGCCTTTTCCGAAATCTACTTTGAGCTGGAAAATGTTTCGCGAGGCTACCTGGTTAGAACAACATTATCATAAAATATTATGGGATGAGGGGGAGACGGAGTTTACAGATTCATTGATAAGTGGATATCTCGGCGCGTATGATTGCATTTTTACAAAGGGAACAGAAAAAGCAACATTTTTGAAAAAGTATCATAATGATGTACGTTGCATACCGGAATATTACGCGAAACCGAATTTCACAAAGTTTAAAGATACGTGGTGTTTTGAGGTTTGTAACATACACAAAAATGTAGAAGGTGGGAGATGCGCTCTAATAAGTGCACAACATTATTTGCAACTATTAACATCTAACACGCTTCCAAAGATAGGAGAGGAGGGGGATTATACTTGTGAAAATAATCGAATGAAAAGTATGAGGAATTGTGCTTTTTATAGTAGAACAAGCAAAAGAAATTATGCGAGACAAGGATTTTACTATGATGGAAAAAAGGTCGTATGCGTTTACTGTGGTTATGAGTTGGAATCACACAAAGTGAGAATTTGTAGCGTGGGCGTTGGTAGGAAACCTATCAATTTTTCGGTATTAATCCCGCTGTATAAATAATTAGTTGTAGATAATGGATCCTCAGAAGTGGATGTGTGCGGATAAAGAATTAGAGAACAGATTTTAACAAGAGAAAATTCGTATTAATATGCGAACATGAGAACGGACAAGTAGAGTTGAAAGAAATGTAAATTTTTACAATGGGTTTTTCTCCATAGCACAGGTTTATGTGACCTAGCCCTGTGTGAACCTCTTTTTACCCAAAAAAAAAAAGAGTGACCTCCAATAAGGCGGTGAGGTTGACGTTCCTTTGGAGGCTTTTTCTAACTAACAAACTGCCGGTCATTCAGTATGTGTTTAACTATCATAGAGGAAGGATGCGATGCTACAGCTATACAAAATTTAAAAAACTATCCCGTTTACTGATGGCTATTTCAGTAAGCGAGTTTGATATTATTGCAAAGCATATTAAATTTTCAACTGAGGCAGATGATGGAACTTTGTCCGCAACAAAAACTGAGAATTTTTGCTATCCTATTTTATCTGAAATATATGATCTCCTAGATATAGTTATAAGTGAGGAGGGTCATTTACACTATGGGTGTTCTAACGATTCCCCAATACAAATTATTTCAGATACAAACGAACTTTGGGATGCTCTATATGATTTAGCGGATAAAAAATGTAAAAGGATTTGACTGTCGGCGTGAGATACTCACAAACAACATTGTAATAGGCATATGCATTCATGCAAAGGTTAATGACCTGAAAAGTACACCAGCATTCTACACCTATTTGTGTCTAACAACATTTAATGATGCTAAACGCGATTATGTGTGTTGGGTTTGCCTAGAAACCATGTTACTAATAGCAGGTGCCTATGAATCTATTGGAGGATCCAGTTTCACTTGCACACCTCACATCGAGAGTGCATGTGCACGAGATTCAAAAGGTAGTGCACGTGATTCAATAATGTCATGTTTTGGTCATTCAGTTTACTTATTGGTATAGCTATAGATGAGTTTAATATTATTGCAAAGCATATTTGAATTTTCAACCGAGGCTAATGAATGAGCTGAGAGAGTGAGAGAGAAAGCCTCTCTCTCACACACAGACAGGTTAAAACATGTTTGTGACCTTCAAATGAGCTGAGAGAGAGTGAGAGAGAAAGCCTCTCTCTCACACAGACAGGATTATTCATGCAAAGGTTAATGACCTGAGAGAGAAAGTGGGGGTCGGATTATTTGAGCAAACAGCATGGAGTATTGTAGAAATAGAAAGAAAGAGTGAGAGGATTATTATTCCACAGCTTAATGAGTCACATAAAAAAAAAAAAAAAAAAAAAATCTACATAAAACTTGTGCACGTGCTCTGCTTTTAAACGTTATGAAATAGTTTTTTTTCACAGCAGGGGGCGGAAGTGTTATTAATATCTGAAGCACTGTCCGGGGCTGGGGGGCAGGGGGGTATATTAACACTGCACGTGCGAAAGAGAGAGAGAGGGCTTTGAGAATCACAGCAGGAGGTAGCAGGTGTGCAGCCTCAATTAATAGCTAAATCTGGCGGCGGGGGCTGATGCTATTGCAAATATAGATATAGTAATTGCAAGCAGGTATATATAGATATATAATTGCAAGCATGTATATATAGATATAAAGCTGTATGTTCTATATTTATTGGGAACCTTCTGAGAGAGGTGGGGTCAGGGGGGATAGGTCCTCTCTCATTGGTGCTTGCGGGGGGTCCCCCTTTAATCTATTGGGAATAAAGTGGGGGCACATAGGGAAGGGGGTATGTGACCTTAAAAACAAAATGGCTGACTCGGACAGGGGGAAGGGGTGGGTGTTTACAAAATGTCTGACCTGGGGGAGGGGGAAGGGGGGTGGCCACGCCCCCCTGCTCCCATAGGGTACGCAGAATCGGCCTTATTACCTACTATTGAACAGTATTGAAAACATTATTGACAATGTCTTTAGCTATAAAAAACTAAATAAACTTTTTTTTAACAGAGTAATAAACGTTTAAAAATCAAGAATTGTGCGATTTTGGATACATTTTACGCGGCCTTCTCAAAAACGAGAGCATCGTTCGGGCTTTAAGTTATTTATCAGTATTGAAAACCTTTTTGAAAATGTCTTTAGCTATAAAAAACTAAATTAACTTTTTTTTAACAGAATAATAAACGTTTGAAACCCAAGTATTGTGCGATTTTGGATACATTTCTTCTAAGTTTTATTACCACATAAGAACAAATCACGTAATTTATCAATCAGCTGTTCTCAAATATAATCTGAATGGTGGGCCCTTCGCGGCGTTATTTACGCTGTCTTCAGACTTGTGTAGTCGGAGCATTGCAGTATTTTAGGAAACATATGACTGGTGAATCAAACCTCATCTTATGTTTCCTAAATTATTTCTTTGTTGAAAAAATAAATTTCTTATTTAAATTTATCAAAACAAAAATTAACATTTTAGGAAGGTGCGGTTTGTGCTAGGCTCTTGAGAATTCGCCAGGTAGCACTATTATTACCACAAAAGAACAAATCACGTAATTTATCATGATATATCAATCAGCTGTTCTCAAATATTCTCTCTGATAACTGTCACTGAATTGTTTACGTTCAAAGTTGTTTACTAAGCTGCTAACAACTTCATGATCGTTGCTATCAAAAAAGCCGAAACATATTTAGTCATATTTCTAAACATAATCCGTACGAAGGACGGGTAGCTGCTAGTCACCTCTAAACTAGTTTAAACAAAGACACTACTTATTATCATAGAGCGTTTTTGGAGAGCAATGTATAGAGAGGTTCGGATAGCATTTGCTACACAAGTTATATACACAGCTCCTCTCAAAGGCATTACCCGCACATGGCAGTCAAATTATTTTATCATCTCCCTATTACAATAATATTATTACTGCCAATCAACTATTAAAATCTAGACTAAAAGGCATATTGATAAGTGAAGCTATTTATTGTGTCAGTGACTATTTTACCATTGACTGGAAATTGTATCGGTAAAAATGTGTATGCTATAGTGTTTGTATGTCCTAGTGATGACTTGTAAATGATTATTATAAAATTTGACGTTGTGAGAAGCGTGCCACTTAGCGCAGTTGGTTGGGGCGTCGCAACTTCAGCTTGCTGTCGTTTAAGTGGTCGTGGGTTCGAATCCCACTCCACCGTCTGGCATTTATGTGTAATCATTCACCTTATTACCCACGCACAAGTCTCGGAATCATGTGGGCATCATCAACAATAAAAAAATCCTATCTTATCTAAGTAGTCTAAACACTGTATTGCAACAAAAGGCAAGAGTCAAGATTGCGCACTTTAGTGATGATAATGCCTGTATTCATATAAACACTTAGAAATTTCTCTATTTGAGCGCTCAATGATAAGAAGTTTTTTCGTTTCTACAACTTTTTAAAATATTAGAAAGTTTTCTAATTCGTTACATTGAGTTGAGTATGATCGTCATGCTTGATTTTAACAATTTTTAAGTTCAAGTACCTGCGGCCTAACAATTTAAAAACTATAATAATAGAATTGTTTGTGCTGGATCTGATAGAAACTTTCCCTTGTATCTAATTCATGAATTGTTGAGCAGCAAGTCCTATTCCTACACTTATAATTTATAATATGGTATGCGCTCCCAATTTTTACATACCATATGATCAACTATTGATGTTATTTATTTGCTCGTATTATTCATATAGGTAATATGAATAGTATACAATAATAGTTTACATAATTTACAATAATGTAGTATAATTTATTATTATTATTTTTGAATGATATATATCTCCATTTTATTTTTATTATTATTATTATTACGGTATTATTAGTATTCTCAAACTTCAATATCTACATGATTTTATGTGTCATGAATTTAGGGTCCCAAAACTCGCTCATAAATTTCAGGGGTCATTATTAAAATTATTACCAATTAATAAGCTTAACCCTGACCTAGTTGTATCTACTTAGGTTCACTTTCTCTCTTACACTCACAACATTAGAAACCCCTGGGATATAGTCGTCCTAATGAGTAAAACGAAGCTCGCAATTATCTTAGCGGGAGTAAATGAATGTTCCAGAGAGTAGAAGAGGATGATGAGGAAGGGATGATTGTAGAAAATAAGAGTGAAAAAGAGAGTGTGTGGAAGAAGGAAGAAGTATCATTCGGAGGCCGTGAGTATGGGAGGCCAGCGCTGCTCATAACCTTTTATTTGCACCATTATTCCGATAATGGCGGCAATTTCCACTCCTGGACGCCATTTTGGTCGTCATGACAACCGACAACAATCACCTCTCAACAAATGGGAAGAAAATTCCAAGATGAAACTATTTTCTCAGCAGACATCTCCTGTCTAGAAGGCTCTCTGCTACAAATAATAATTGATGTTCAGTGGCTGGAAGGTGATAAAAAAGTCGTGTATAGACGCTCAATATTATTTTAAAATAATGTACAATATAGGTTATACTCAAGTTTGAGATGGTTTCACGCGCTACTTGTTGAATACAATGCAGGGGCTATTCAACTCCAAAGTTCAACTCTAAATAAGGACCGCAGACATACCAGATTTTTTGTATTGAACATGTGATCATGATAATTATTATCAATATTATGTCAATTAAACAAGAACTGAACAAAGTATGCATTATCTTTTTATAGTTATTTTATGTTATAATATTGTTATGGACAAGGCAAATAAAAAAGAAGTATAATTATCTGCCTGTGTCAATAAGTCTTCCGGTTGAAGGTAATTAGCATGATTGTTTACTTTTCCCCGTACTCTCTTCGCCTTGTGGTTTATCTAAATATCTTTAGAATGTTTACTTAGAATTTTATGGAATGGACTAGAAAATGGGAAAATCCTTATTTGTTTACTTTAGAATTTGATAGAAAAAGGGAGAGCCGTCTAGTCCTCTCTGGAATGTTAAAAATGTATAGAAGGCAGAAGCTCTCGTAAAAGAGTCAGTTGTGATTCGAATGTTAATGTGATAAAGTGACAGTGACAGTTCCCGCTCATAGAAACCAGAGTATCAGTGAGCTCTAATACAAAGTGTGTTATATGAAAGTTTAATGTGTTAAGTGATAACGCAGTATATTGTGACAGATTATTATTCAGGCTTCTCTAACAGTTATACAGTGACTCGTAGATGCTTGTAGTGTTTCAATTGTTATGCTTTAGATTTGGACGTTTTTTCTCGAATTATTGGACAGTTTATTGAACAATTATTATTTAATATTCTATCGGCCTTTCAACAGTTAGTAATTGATTTTTGTACAGTAATATTGCAAATTCTTTATTAGCTGAACATTATCGATTTGTCTGTTCCTGATTGATTTCTTTTGTGAGATATAACTGATAGTGCGAGTTGTCGGTAATTTGTGTTAATAAAGTACAAGTGTTAATTTAAAGTGTTGCCAGCATTATTTTTTAGCGATAGAACCCGTAACAATATGTTATATGTTACTGGTTTGTAACATATCACTCCTTACGTAACATTTGGTTTGTATACAATCACTCCTTATGTAATATTTTCTCATACCACATGCGAGTGCATATGACTTCTTTTCAACAATTTGGTGTATGTTCCTATTCTCTTT
This sequence comes from Conomelus anceps, assembly GCA_948455865.1. Classification (NCBI taxonomy): domain Eukaryota; kingdom Metazoa; phylum Arthropoda; class Insecta; order Hemiptera; family Delphacidae; genus Conomelus; species Conomelus anceps. The sequence continues at coordinate 17,085,473 of OX418221.1, forward strand.
TTTTAAATTTAATGACGCATCCTCTGTTTCCAAAGAATTGTAGTAACTGATGAAATCAAATCAAGTTCTTTCATCCCAGAAAATAACATAAAATTCAGCCTTCAAACACTACTTCATTCTCAATAAAAAAAACCACTCCACCCATAACAGGAATTGTCAACATCCATAACTTTTTCATTTGGAAAATTCAAAATGAAAAGATGAATTCGGGAAATGATTAAATCATGAAGTTTTAAGGAGAATATCAGCTGAAAAGTATTACAAATGATGAAATTAGTAGAAGTATTATATTACTCACAGTCGGAATCAGCTAAAGAGACTATACACATTTTGATTGGGGAGAATGAGACAAATTAAATGATTTCATTATAACAGAATAGAGTGCCTGATTTCGTGCAAATTCACGTACTAGAGAGTGGAGTCGGGGCGCAGCCATGTTGTGGGGATTCATCCAAGGTCCCAGTTAATTAAGGTCCAGGTACAGTAAGTAGTTGAGGGATCAACTCCTATACCTGAACTGGTGGTGATTCATCCACCCGACTAAACTTTCCAGAAACATCATTGATGCTGGGAGGGGGGGGGGGGGGGAATGATGGTGCAGTCAGCGGTTTACTTAACGTTTTAAAGTTGACCACCACCACCCCCCTCCACAAATGATTTACGATAGTAAGGACTCATTTATAATCATGTTTTTCTGATGCTATTTACGGTTTATTTTATGATATTTATAATACAGTCATATCATTGAAATGTGGTATCACTAAGTGTGAACTGTACTAAATCAGAATAATCTAGAGCAATGAAATGATGTAAAGAACAGTTTACAATTGAGAAGTATTAGGCCGACTTTTATCATTATACCGTGATGCACTTTTATCATTATACTTCTTTTCTTTTTTTTTACTGCGGATGATGCTCACATGAGTTTGGAGACTTCAGACTGGAGTACGTGAGTAATGTGGTGAATGATGAGAAACATCCATGGCTGAGTGAGATTCTAATCCAAGGCTGCAGGGAATGAAGCAAGCCAGAGCCTTATCTTATCACATACAAGCGCTCCAACCAACTGTGCTACCAGTGCCGCCTTACTGTGATGACAGGCGTGATACCATTACAATAAATTATTCATTGTTTATATTTCAAAGTTTTACACATAGAATATTATTATTCACCGCGAATTATGATCAATGACTTACAAGATTGTTGATGCTGATAAACGTTATTTGCATAGCATGTATATCAATGACACAACAGCCCTAATGCAAATAAGTGTGATAAGGTCCATTGTTAGCGTCAGCCAGGACTTCAACTTATTGACTTGAAATTATTGCCATAACTGTGAAATCGATTTCCCACAATCTTCATGCGTTCTTTTCTTTGTACGGGAAATACATTTTCTTCTTCAATGACGATCACATCAGGTACACATGCATGGTCTTCTTTTCTGGTGACAACGTCATTTTTTACATATAGTTCTCCAGCTCATTGTCTGACAACACGGCACCATTTCACTTCACCACCCTTTATTTCGTTCAACAATATCCATCTGGTATCAAACTCGTCTTACCTCGCTTGCTTGTAATGAACTCCATTTCGAATCTCTTCAGCTTGGAGACACTTGTATAAAAGATGACAGCTTTGCTGGATGACACTTGCATTCTGATGATAGAGTGCCTTATTTGGGGGGTGAAATCACCAGGGTGGAAATACCAGGGTGGAAATACCAGGGTAGAAATACCAGGGTGGAAATACCTGGATGGAAATACCAGGGTAGAAATATCAGGGTAGAAATACCAGGATGGAAATACCCGATCAGTGAACTCAACAACTCAAGATGGCACTCAGGTAGCAAACCGAAGGTTGGATGAGTCCGCCCTACTATTTTCATATTACTGGAGTGTAAACTCTGTTGGACGAGCCGCCACTTTTTTCTAAGGAATTCGGGATTTGATGAATCCGCACTTTGACGAATCCGCACCAACCGGGCGCAGCCGGACATTTATTGGTACTTAAGCGAGGGTAATGATGTGAATGGGTGGATTATTGAATGCATGAATGATTACACCTGCCTTTTTGGTACAAAGGCAATGGAGATAGACATGAGAGAGGAAGAGCGAACTATTGAGCAAGTCATAAAAGGATTATAAAATATGGACAAATAGCCAGACAGAGATGAAAAAATGACCTCACGACCTTGTCATGCTCATTCATTCTAAACTCCTGTCAAAATTTAAATAATTCATTGTCATCTGAAATCTCACTCATACCCGTATTGTTCAATGAACTGTCGGTTCTGGAAAACTAAGTTTCAAACACAAACTAGAGTTGACCAGACGAAAACTGCGTCAGATGGTTTACATGCCGGCCCATCCTGGGGGACAGAAAATTAATTTCTTGCGGTTTTCCCACTCACTGCCTCACGGCCTCTCACCCTTACTGCCTTTTCCCTGATTCTCTCGCTGCCTCAGTTCCCCAGAGCCTCGGTGCGGTTAGCCAGTGATCAAAGGTTAGAGTTTCTGTCCTCTCTGTTGCACAGTAAACATTTATCGATAACCTCAAAACTGTGTAACTCACAGTAACCATCCAACCGATTTTATTTTCTATTGAAAATTTATTGTTGTTTCCTCGTACAGTGTACGTTTTTAGCTAAGAACAAACTTAGTTTGTAGTTCGTAAAAAATACTTTTTCCAATGCTTAAATAATCTCTAATAAATAATAATAAAATTATCATAATTTTGCCTGGCTGTTTGGTCATAAATAATGTATTGTTCTTATTTAACAGGCCCTGAAAATGTAATTAGAAATTACAAAACGTTGACCACAACAATGACACATACATACCCACCATCTTTATTATTATTATTATTATTATTATTTTTATTTTTATAACAATAAGTAGCCAAGCAAAGATCCTGTAGATGAACACAAGCCCAATATTAAACAAAAAAATGTTGTTACCTGTAGAAAAAAATATGGATTGTACAGGAACTATTAAAGCACGATCAGCCATAAACAAGACTTCAAAATCCTTTTGGATTTCCCAGTTTATGATCATAGAAATGTGTCGTTACCGTTTACGATTCCCAAACGGGAACAATAGGAAGGGTAAAGGGGATAAAACAGGGAGTGATAAAGGAATAAAACAGGAATTATTAAGCGTAGGCTGATGAACATCGCAATGATTTGGTCGAAAGCCATATCCAGTTATAAACGCCGATGTCCATCTCTATTTGTGGAGTAGTAGGCTGTTATAAAATATTTCGCCTTACGGCCAGATAATAAAACGCAGCCGGTGGAGATAGTAAACGGTTTACGACGCAAAATAATATTGGTGTTGTTACAGGTTTGGTAAAATCATAGCTTACAGTAAAATATAGCATCAAATAATACAGATATACGGTTTGCCTATGGATGTTGTGCGTCATGGTTTGGACATTAGATTAGATGAACAAGAAAGTCTGGGCTGCGTTCGGAGTGTAATAGTATGAATAATATTGTTTTTTTTTTTTATAACCCAAAGATTAAAATACAGAAAATTATTCATAGTTATTATCATCCTTGGTAGGATGGTAATAATAAGTTGATATATTGTGCTTATTCGCAAAGCATTGAATGAAGCACAATTTTATCTACAGTTCGAAAACTACTAAAGATAAATAGCTGACATGGTTTCAAATTGTAGAAGACTAGCAACAGTAGTTATTTAAAAAAATATGAAATTACTTCAAGGACACGTAGTCAAGTCTAAAGTGAACTAACTTACTTGTACAGTGATAATGAGTATTTATAGAACTTTTATTAATTAATGAATTAAAACAAAATGTAGAAGTTTCCAGAAGTTGAAATACACTGACTCGATGTTTCCAGCTATCATGTATTAAAATTATTCTATATTGAATATTAAATTCTTTACAAATTTCTTAAAAGATTACTCTTACTGATGTTATATTGAACTTTAAGACAATTAAGACTGAGTCTATCCACTTGAAGTTGAATAAACAATGTTCTCAAGTCATATTCTTCAACCATTCAAATCATTTCCAAGCTAATATGAGTATGATGTTTGATAATTCCTTTTTTTAAATGTTATCCCACAATATTTTGAATAATATTATATTATAAGACCTAAATGAAATTCAATCAGAAATAAGGGTTACATGTTTAAATATCCTCAACTTACGCCTTGACTCAACCCAAACTTACATTGTCGATGCGCAATCAAGTAAGAGCATGCACTATTAATGAGCTAAGCAGACGGGGGACTTACTAAGTATGATCGATTCTGAGTCACTTCATTCACAAAGAACTTCTCTCTGCTTGAAAGCAAACACAAGCAACAGGAAATGTTAATGCTTTGTCGTTTGTTTACATGGTGTGGAACAATGGAGCTGGCAAGAGACAGATAGAGTAATGAAAAGGAGGAGGAGGAAGAGAGGAGGAGGAGGAGGTGGAGGAGGTGGAGGAGGTGGAGGAGGAGGAGGAGTAGGAGGTGGAGGAGGAGGAAGGAGGTGGAGGAGGAGGAAGAAGAGAAAGAGGAGAAGGAAGAGGAAGAGAAGGAGGAGGAGGAGGAGGTGGAAGAGGAAGAGGAGAAGGAAGAGGAAGAAGAATATGATGAGGAGGAGGAGGAGGTGGAAGAGGAAGAGGAGAAGGAAGAGGAAGAAGAATATGATGAGGAGGAGGAGGAGGAGGAAGAGGAAGAAGACGAGGAGGAGGAGGAGGAGGAGGAGGAGGAAGAGGAGGAGGAGGGGGAGGAAGAGGAAGAGGAAGAGGAAGGGGATGAGGAAGAGGAAGGGGAAGAGGAAGAGGAAGAGGAAGAGGATGATGATGAAGAAGAAGAAGAAGAAGAACAACAACAACAACAACAATAGAGTTAGCAAGAGACAGAGTGAGTAATAGAGAGGAGACGGGTAGGGAAAAGAAGAGAAGAGGATGTGGAGGTGGTGGTGGAGGTGGATG